>CM031955.1:35904683-36277183 GCA_018749465.1 Paracanthobrama guichenoti
AAATGCCTTGTTGATGCTAGAGGTCAGAGGAGAATGGGCCGACTGATTCAAGCTGATAGAAGAGCAACTTTGACTGAAATAACCACTCGTTACAACCGAGGTATGCAGCAAAGCATTTGAGAAGCCACAACACGCACAACCTTGAGGCGGATGGGCTACAACAGCAGAAGACCCCACCGGGTACCACTCATCTCCACTACAAATAGGAAAAAGAGGCTACAATTTGCACAAGCTCACCAAAATTGGACAGTTGAAGACTGGAAAAATGTTGCCTGGTCTGATGAGTCTCGATTTCTGTTGAGACATTCAGATGGTAGAGTCAGAATTTGGCGTAAACAGAATGAGAACATGGATCCATCATGCCTTGTTACCACTGTGCAGGCTGGTGGTGGTGGTGTAATGGTGTGGGGGATGTTTTCTTGGCACACTTTAGGCCCCTTAGTGCCAATTGGGCATCGTTTAAATGCCACGGCCTACCTGAGCATTTTCTGGTTTCTAACCATGTTCATCCCTTTATGACCACCTTGTACCCATTCTCTGATGGCTACTTCCAGCAGGATAATGCACCATGTCACAAAGCTCGAATCACTTCAAATTGGTTTCTTGAACATGACAATGAGTTCACTGTACTAAAATGGCCCCCACAGTCACCAGATCTCAACCCAATAGAGCATCTTTGGGATGTGGTGGAACGGGAGCTTCGTGCCCTGGATGTGCATCCCACAAATCTCCATCAACTGCAAGATGCTATCCTATCAATATGGGCCAACATTTCTAAAGAATGCTTTCAGCACCTTGTTGAATCAATGCCACGTAGAATTAAGGCAGTTCTGAAGGCGAAAGGTGGTCAAACACAGTATTAGTATGGTGTTCCTAATAATCCTTTAGGTGAGTGTATATATATATGAATTTAAGGTTTGTATCTGCCTCAGAAATTGACTTTGACACATTCACTGGAGTAAAAATATCCCTTATTATATGTCACTATAGTTATTTACTATAATAAAAGCTGTTCAAAGCAGTTGCACCTCAAGTACAGTACATGATGTCCATTAGTGGTGATTAAGTTAATTATTTCTGGATTAATATGACTAAAATAGGGACTGTGAAATAACCCTAAATAGTGTGTGTCGGCAGTGATTCACTGTGATAATAAACCTCTTGAATATTATGTACATGAACACGTAAACCACACACCACATCTCACACACCCAAATCTCTCAAGTTGACAAGTCATCTCAATTATTTCATAATAATGTTTGTATTGTAGTACAGAATGTTAAATATGAAAACACATTTTATTTTAATGTGTGATTTGGAGTGCCATTCCCTCTTCTCAGCACAAAGGGTTTGTGTGTCTGTGTTGAGTTTTCTTCTCATTGTCTTCTGGACGTCTATCAACCAACACATAACAACAGCCTGTTGGATACAGTGGATGCGCCTATCTGGCTCTGTTTCATAAATAACCATCACAAATATAGTCTAAACACATATGACCCATTTAGTTATCTGAATACTAAATAATTAGTTATCTATTGAGACCCATTTATTATCTGCAAAATGTAAAAACAATGGGTCTGACTGCGGTGTTTAGACATGAATGCATTATGTGAACAGTGGTCAAAAAGTATTTGTACACTTAAGTCTCATTTTGTATCGTATTTTCTGAAGTATATTATATAATTAAGGTAGGTTCTGTGCAGTGATGCAGAGGTCTTGATTTAAACTTGACATTTTTAGTTATTTTTAGCAAACCTCTAACATGACTAATGTGAGACTCATTCATTTTGATGTATGTATTAGAAGTATCATTGTGCTTTGACAAGAATCAATATATATTTAAATTTCAAGTAAGTGTTAATCTCATTGGCTGCATGTAATTATATCATTTTATGCATAATATTTTATTTTATCCACCCTATGTCCCTTTAAGGCAAGTCAGATCCCTTGGCTATTAAGAAAATATAGAAATAGGCATGCAACTACAGCTCCATCTGCTTGAATGAGGAAAGGCTGAAATCTCCAGAACTACTGTATTTTAAAAATATCTTTCCAATCAGCAATAAAAGCTGACAACAATTATATCATAGTGGCCAAAAGTGATGCCCAGCCTAGGAAAATTGACATCTTCACCCTTTATTCAAGTATTATTACAAATTTTGTGATTATATTATGTATAGTTGAGCTTGGAGTCTATTGTTTTATTTGCGATAATGCATTGGACCTGCTAAATTGCTGCAGACGTCATTTTTGGTCAGGCCAAAGAAATTATGAACACGTGCAAAAACAAGAGAGAACCAACAAAATATGAATAACGTATGCTTTGTGCATTTTTTTATTTGCATAGTAAAATAAAACCTGCAGCTTTGTAATTTGTTTTGTTCTTCCCTCATATTTAGAATATTTAAAAATTATAAAATATGCATGGTAATTTAAAACAAATTTCCCCTCCGGACATCACTTTTGGCCACTACTGTCATTCGTTTTTTTCACAAATAACACTAATAAAACTGTATTTTCAGCTAATGCAAGTTTTAAAAAAGGCCTCTATCAAAACGGTAACTGACTCCTTTAACAGAAAATTTCCTAGTTGCAATTTCTCCCGTTCAGTTTTCTAGCGCATCCAGCATGCTAGAATGATCACAATAACCATAGGTTCTTTCGGCGCTGAATACACTAACAGGCCTGTTAGCAGATGTTAAGGAGCAGTTGTGATGCACTATTCGCTTCTCATTATAGTGCTGCTTACGCATGACACCTCTACCTTTTCTGAAAAAAGCAATGGGGGAGTTGTTGACATGTGACAAGCTGGAGAAAAGTACTATCCGGAATAGATGGGTCAAGTAGTTTTGTCTGACTGACGGGTCTCGGTTGGCCATCGCGCCCGCTGAGCTGAACGCATTAAAAGAGTCTGCTTAATGTCCTTGAGGCCTTGAAATCATCTTCTTCCTCTACTGAAACCTTGAGCCCTGATAAGAGTTGCATGCAATCAAGGACATGAGATAAATGAATAATGTCCTTAAAAGTAAGGAAAAGCATTCAGAACTGTATTATCACCCACCCACTTAATTTCTACTTGTTACGTCATTTGTCTATGTTCTTAATTCTACTGGGTTTGAGACAAATATGAGGCAGATATAACTGACACAGTTTGGATGTATTTTTGCAGTGGCTCCAAAAAATATTTGGATACGTAAGACACACTCAAAAATGTAATTACACTAGTTACAATACCCTAGATTTTCACATTTTAAATAATAATAATATTTTAGTTTAGTTTATAATATTAATTATTATTTAAAATAATTTACATGAATAATAATACAACAATAATATTAAAATAATAATAAAATTGTACAGCTTTGCTTGTGATTTATCAAACCAAAATTGGCAAAAATCCCTAAAAGTCTGCATTGTGCAGTTCCATCCACGTTTTCCGCATTGCATAAAACATGGGGCCCTACATTAGCCACTACAGGACAAATTATTCACTGCTTAAAGGGTTAGTTCACCCAAAAATTACTTATGATTTTCTCACCCTCAAGCCATAGGTATATATGACTTTCCTCTTTCAGCCGAACACAATCAGAGTTCAGAGTTATATTAAAAATATATCCTGGCTCTTCCCAGCTTTATAATGGGAGTGAATGGAACCTGAGATTTTCAATCCCAAAAAAGCGCATCCATCCATCATAAATGTAATCCATACGACTCCAAGGGGTTAATAAAGGCCTTCTGAAGTGAAGCGATGCGTTTGTGTAAGAAAAAATATCCATATTTAAAACGTTATAAACTATAATCATGGCTTCCAGAAACGGGTGTACGTGAGTCTAGTTCTGGCGGAAGAGTGACCTCTGACCCGACGCATGGCGTATTGATGAACGCAGAAGCAGAGGATACACCGGACACAAATTGAAAAAAGAGAAAAGTGGGAGGAGCTTGAGTTTGTTGCCCAGCCCTATTTGTCTGAACCGCGAGAGGCGTCTACTCTCAACTAAGCTTACACTGTTCCTACATCATGTGTCGGATCAGAGGTCACTCTTCCACCGCAGACTCACGTACCGCCGTTACCGGAAGCCATGGTTATACAGTCCAACCTGTAAGCAAAAACCCAGATAGTAAAATCAGATTTCCAGATATTGGACCACCACTTCAGGCTCACTTTTCTGTCATTTTTCTCAACATGGGGACAGGAGAGCTGTCAGTCAAATAAATGGTTAAAAGTATCTCGATATTTTGTTGTAAAAAAGTTTGTTGAGAAAAAGTAATTGATTACTTTACTCAAGTTACTTATAATGCGTTACCGCCAACACTGTAATTAAATATGCTGAATAAAAACAATTATTTGTATGTCTTGCTGCTAACCTTCGATGATTCAGTTAAACCATGAGCAAAAATGACTTTAGACTTTTTGTTGAAGTACTGTAAGTGTTGAACTTTTTTCTCCTGTGTCCTGTTCTTCCATTATCCAGAATGGCAGCACTGAAAGGTTTGAATGAGCTGCGCCCTCTACTGTACATGCATCAATGTGCATTGTTCCCTCGGCCTGAGGCTTATTATTTCAATTTTGGTGTGAAAGGGTCTTTCCATTTTGCACAAAAATATAACAATACAAAAACAAAAACAAAAACAAACCCAGCCTAGGTGAGAAAAAGTAATGCATTAACACATTACTTTTCTTAAAAAGTAACTAAGTAACACAGTTAGTTACTTTTTAAAGGGTTAGTTCACCCTAAAATGAAAATGACTGATTTACTCCCCCTCAAGTCATCCTAGGTGTATATGGCATTCTTCTTTCAGACGAATAAAATGCGTACCGCTGACCAACAGAAGCTAGTTATTTTAGTCTATAAAGTTTTAAATATGGATATTTTTCTTACACAAACGCATCCACTTCCCTTCCGGAGCCACGTGGAGCAGTTATATGATGGATAGATGCACTTTTATGGACTTTAAAAACGAGGCAACAATTCACTGCCATTATAAAGCTTGGAAGAGCCAGGACATTTTTAATATAACTCTGATTGTGTTCGTCTGAAAGAAGAATGTCATACACACGTAGGATGACTTGAGGGAGAGTAAATCATGGGGTCATTTTCATTTTTGGGTGAAGTATCCCTTTAAGGGAGTAATGTAATATTGTAATCCATTACTTTTCAAAGTAACTTTCCCCAACACTGGTCATGACCCCCCTGTCCCACGTGTCAAGGGCGCGCCTGCCGAGAGCCGTGAGAACAGGGCGAGGCCGGTGGCGTGATTGCTAAGGTAACCTGCGTGCCACAGGTCTCGAGTGTCTCACGGAGGAGCTTCGGAAGCATAAAAGGAGGAGTGACAACAGTGAAGGACGAGAGAGGACCAGGCCTAGACTTTACGTTGTGTTTTGTTTATGTTTTATGATGTGTGTGCGGCAGTCGTCCGTGAGGGCCTGACGATTTTACTTTCTTACTTTGCCGCTTTTACTTCTTCCCATAATAACATACCTCGTTACGCCTTTATTAACCCACTGAAGCCTTGTGGATTACTGTTATGATGGATGGATGCGCTTTTTGTGGCTTCAAAAACCATTCACTGCCGTTATAAAGCTTGGAAGAGCCAGGACAATTTTAATATAACTCTGATTGTGTTCGTCTGAAAGAAGAATGTCATACACACCTAGGATGACTTGAGGGGGAGTAAATCATGGGCTAATTTAAATTTTTGGGTGAACTATCCCTATAATACATACACTTTTCCATACACATCCACTTGCCCACCATGGAATAAAAAAAGGTTTATTGCGACTTATAAGCCTTTTTTTCTTGCATTTTCGAGTTTACATCACGCAGTTCTTACTTTTTTCATAGAATTGCGTGATACAAAAAGTCGCAATTGCGAGATATAAAATCAGAATTGTGAGATATAAACGTGCAATTCTGAGCACAAAAGAATCAGTCTTTTTCCCTCAGAATTGGACTTTATAACTCGCAATTGAGTTTACATCTCACAATTCGGACATTTTTCTCATAATTGTGTATATATAAAGTTGCAATATGTCTATATACAGATATATAGTCAGAATTGCAGGATATAAACTCGCAATTGTGGGAAAAAAGTCAGAATTGTGAGATAAAAGTTTGTTACAGTTGTCTGTTGTTATTCTGTGACGCTTCCATAGGTTTTCTCAGGCGTATTGAACCATTGTTGGTTCCCCAAAGAACTTTTTAAGTGAACAGTTCTTAAAAAAATATATTTTCGTCTTAGTATGAAGAACATTTTTAATGATCTAAAGAACCTTTTTCCACTATGAAGAACCTGTTGTGCAAAGATTGTTGAAAGATTCCAAGGCTCTTCATGGAATCATCAATGTCAATAAAGAACCTTTAAAACGAGTGTAAGGTAGGAGTTTGTTCTGATCCTTCCTTCAAAAAAACCATTAAATATCAAAATAAATGGCATTTAATGATTAGCATGCTTTTCAGGATAAATAAAAAAATAAAATGCATACTTTTTTTAGCACTTAAACATGCTTTAAGGCTTCTGTATGCATGTCCAAAGACTAATTTCTGGCTTTGATGATCCATGATGTGAGCTCATCACAGACAGGCTGGGAAATATGACCGCCTCCTCTCCAAACGAACCGAGAGGCATACGAGCGCTAACAAGAATCGGGCGGTTACTCCACACTCACATCATTAGACCTGCACTGAAAGAGATGAATCAAGCAGCGCTTCACAATTACAAACTCTGAGAGCACTGTGACCTCCTCTCAAAAACAAACTAAGTGATAATTATCCAAGTGCAAAGGTTTCAAACTCTTAAATGAAACTCGACCCAGCAATGTAAGACATAATGTGGTGTAATTACTTGCAATTTGCATGGTTATTTTTAGCAGTGCATTGGAAAATGTGAGTGTTGTTTTGATAATTAAGGGTGAAATTAATGTTGCAGCAAATAATACAGACAGGGATTCAAAATACTAGCTAGGACTAGCACAACTTGAATTTGGAATTGCAGCACTACTCTGCAATTACACTTTTTTTAAATATTAGCACAGTACTGTTCTGAGTAGTACAGGGTTAAAGGAAGGTCATTTGTCTTCGTTTGAGATTTTGGTCCTTGCTGAATGAGCTTTTATCTGCTCTGTCTCAGAGTGGAAGTGCTTTGTTGACGTAAAACTTCCTTGAAACTTATCAAACATTTTAACAATCTATTTTAACAAGCTCCTTTTACTTTAACCTAATTTTCCACAGAATATATATATAAAAAATAAAACAAATTCCAGGATGCATAAAAATAAGGAAAACTAATTAATCACACATTTTTTCGTGTTCAGGCGCATTGTTGGCGTTTTGCTATTTTAAGGAACTGAAAACGACTGCGCCATTGACCAACACAAACCTGCTCTAAAGTCAATATCGCAGTATTTTTTGTGTTATTTAAAGAGTGTGTTAGTAATATAGCCTATAGGCGGTGCACAACGTGCATACACTCTGCTTATTACACACACAGGGACGCGCAGCAGCACACACACATTTTTAAATATAAAAAATAAAAGGATTCCTCTCTGGAGAAGTGTTCAATCTTTCTGCCATGTAAATAGCGAATCCGCCATGGTGCGAGCGCAACTGGCTTTTAAAGGGAATGAGAGATGAGACTCTGATTGGTTTATTGCACGTTACGCCCCCAAAACACACCCATGACTCATTAAGAGACTAGGAACAACCCTTTAGGACCATGCATCTGGCACACCGACTGTTTTTTTTTCGTCGTTAAACTAGCAAAAGTGGATTCAGACATGCCCTAAGTGCACCTGCACCATGTGCTCAGATTGTTAAAATAGGGCCCTTAAAGTTTATTTAAGAAGTTATTTAATTCATTTAAGACTGCTCTTATGAGAATGCTCGACAAAACTGGCATTTTGGCCTAAATCTGTAAAAAAAAAATTCTCTTTTGTCTTGTTTTGTTGGATTTACATGATGTAATTGTGTACATCGGTTCCACATGAATCAATTAAGTTCCATCCATCCATCCATTATCTTCCGCTTATCCGGGGCTGGGGCACGGGGGCAACAGTCTAAGCAGAGACGCCCAGACTTCCCTCTCCCTAGCCACTTCCTCCAGCTCTTCCGGGGGAACCCCGAGGCATTCCCAGGCCAGCCGGGAGACATAATCCCTCCAGCGTGTCCTAGGTCTTCCCCGGGCCTCCTCCTGGTGGGACATGCCCGGAACACCTTAACTGGCTCCTCTCGATGTGGAGGAGCAACGGCTCTACTCTGAGCTCCTCCCGAGTAACTGAGCTTCTCACCCTATCTCTAAGGGAGCGCCCAGCAACCCTGCGGAGAAAGCTCATTTCGGCCGCCTGTATCCGGGATCTTGTCCTTTCGGTCATGACCCACAGCTCATGACCATAGGTGAGAGTAGGAACGTAGATTGACCGGTAAATCGATAGCTTCGCCTTACAGCTCAGCTCCTTCACCACGACAGACCGGTACATCGACCGCATTACTGCAGAAGCTGCACCGATCCGTCTGTCAATCTCCCGTTCCATCCTTCCCTCACTCGTGAACAAGACCCCAAGATACCTGAACTCCTCCACCTGAGGCAGAAACTCTCCACCAACCTGAAGTGGGCAAGCCACCCTTTTCTGACTGAGAACCATGGCCTCGGATTTGGAGGTGCTGATTCTCATCCCGGCCGCTTCACACTCGGCTGCAAACCGCCCCAGTGCACGCTGAAGGTCCTGGTCGGAGGAGGCCAACACGACAACGTCATCCGCAAAAAGCAGCGACGAAATCATGTGGTTCACAAACCGGACACTCACAATTAAGTTAAACAAACTTAATTTGTTCATGTAACTTTAACATCATGAAATTAATAAATTTAAAGTGACTCAATTAAGTAGTCTCAAAGTGAATTTTATATGATTATCCGACATGATTCAGGCATTCAATTCCATATTCATTCATCCACTTCAATTTCATATATATTAATGTTACTCAACTGAATTATAATACTGCACTAGCTAGTTGACAAACTTTTAATTAGCAATAGCTCACATTAGCATCTTAAATGCTAAGCATTAAAAGCTCCTTCAGCAAAGCTGTTGACTTTAGTTGTATTAGTCCACAGCTTAAGCAAATGCTCCACTCTTCTCCACAATGGTAACCCACTGTAATTTAAATTCTTCTAATAATTCCAACATAATTGAATATTAAACACAATCAAATCTCCCCCTTTCTCATCTTGCTCAAAAATACATAAAATAACACTTTTACATATAAAATAACAACATTTACTCTCTCTTGATTTAGCCATATGCAAAGCATGCTGGGAACTAACAAGCCCCGCCCAGTTTCAATTAACACAACACAAATCATTCATGTAATCTCAACACAAACAGATAAGTAAACTTCAATTTGACTTATATTTAAGTGGATTGAACACAATCAAATTAAGTTAGTACAAAATGTATAGCAATTGTGTTGCTTTAGCTCATTTTAATTAAGCAATTTGAACAAGCAGTAAAAATCATCACGAATGGTTCAAAAGCGTTCATTTGCATGAATAAGAGCGTGATCATATAATGTAACGCTAGCCAAAATGATTTGCACTGTCCATGGAGCGGACCTGTTTACATTTCACTGCCGGTTGTATATTCTGTATATAACTGTGTATGTGACAAATAAAACTCTTGATCTTGATCTTGATCTTGAAATGACAGAAACATGGGTGCTGCGTTAATTGCATTAAATACTACTAAATACGCATGCATTAATTTTGTCACTAGTTTTTGCACTTTCTAAAGAAAATGTGATTTGCTAAGGTTTTCATGAATAGATGTTGCTATGTGGTTGCTTTTCAGGATCATGGGTTTATTCAGATTTATTCACATTGTGACTTGGTGTGAAATTATTATTCATTCATCTTGTGCATCTCAATTTCAGAGTTTTGAATTACATCTCTCTGAGAACCATCAGCAGTCGCAGTTTCGACCGCCTGAGAGGAGTAAAAACAATGTGAGTAGTCATCGTTTTTAAAGGAAATGTTGACAGATAACCAGATGTTTAGCATGTCCACTGAAGGGAAATGTCATCCATCATCACTCCCCACAGAGCAATAGGCTCATCTCCACATCATGTGACCTGTGAAGAGAATCTTTGATGTTCACTCCCTTTTTCAGAACATGCCAGTTTTTCCCTGCAGCTCTTTGAAAAGGCTCAGGACATCCAAGTTAGGAGGAACATTCTGAACGCTTGCACAGAATAGATTATTCTTTGGCTGAATAGCATGCAGTATTTTGTCAGTGACAGTTATAATATCACACAATATCAAGAATCTTTCTCTCTTGGGATTGAATTTCTGTGACAAAAAGAAGCTTTTCTATCCCAAGGAATGGCCTCAGAAAAGATTATATGGGCTTACATTGAAAAATTCAGTAACACTTTATTTTACAGTGTCCATATGTCACATGTACTTACCATAGTAATAAATTATGCATAATTACATGCAACTAACCCTCAGCCAAACCCTAATCCTACCCTAACCCTATAAGTACATGTAGTTCTTAAATATATAATTACACTGTAACAACGAAACATTAAAATAAAGTGTAACCAAAAATTCATACTAACCTTTATAAATCTTTTTCAATCTAAAATGCAAAACTTTATAATGAAACCACAACATGAATTAATGAAATTGTGCAGTTAGACATGTTTATATACATGAACATAACAGTGAAAACCGTTTTATTTATTATAGAAAGCAGATGTTGCTTTTTGTAATTTATGTGAACATTTTATGAACATGAAATATGTCTAATATTCTTCACAATGTTCTCTGCCATCTCATTAGGATTAACAGGTATTTGTACATTGAATATGATTATGATTGTACTACTGTTCAAATGTTTTAATTTTATAAAGAAAGCATGCATTCAATTAATCAAATGTGTCAAATCGCTTAGAAAATAAAAAACAAATGTCTGTAATTAATCACGATTAAAACCATTGGAGTTTTTAATCTTGTAATAATTTCACAGTTTCTCTCCAATGTAGAAAGAACTTAAAAACAGTATTTTTTAAACATGTGTTGTAATGACATCTGAATGAAGGCTGATACTAATACTGCTACTCTATGAAAATAATTAGTTTAAACATTAATGATAGGCATTCGACATTACAGTATAACTGAAAGCATTTATTTCAATAATTTCAACATTCATTAGGCTTTTAAATAATAACAAATTTTAAATCTAAGTGAACTTAAAAACACTATCTTCACATAAACCCATGTCAAATATTTTTATTTCAACATTAATAATAATAAGAAAATGTGGTACATTTCAAATTATATTCAAAAATGTACATGCATGCTCTGTAGGCTTCATCCATCCCAGTTTCTGATGGTGCATGATTGATTTATTCAGTGTTATAAGCACAAATAAATGCATTTTACCTCTGGTTTTCATTGACCTGTTGTTGTTTTTTCACCCAGAGAAATCGCCCAGAGCATATCATTGGAGACCATAGAGACAGAAGCATTCAACAGCCTTCTGAATCTCTCAGAAATGTAAGAACCCACTCGAGGAACAATGAAAGTGATTCATGGATAGTTGACTTGATTTGTGTGCCTGTCTTAATGGCTGTATTTAATTACTGTCTGTAATTATAACCGACTGGAACAGAATCTTTTCATATTTGTTAGTGATTTCTCATGCAAGAATTTGTATCACAGCTCAATCCAGAACACACGGAGTCTGGTTCACATCCACCGGCGAGCGTTCAACCACCTTCCCAAGCTGAGATATCTGTAAGCAGCACATATTCTTCTTCTTCATCTCTGTTTTTCTACAGCAATCACATTTTAACTCTTTCCCGCCAGCATTTTTTAAAAATTATTTGCCAGCCACCGACAGTGTTTTTAATCATTTACCAGAATTTTTTTAATTTAAGAAATTTAAAGTTTAAGTAAGCAGATTTTTATTTTGTACTTCAAATATTGGAATAGTGGGAACTTGGTTATCTTTAACTAGCTAATTCAATAAATGCTACCTTGCTAATTGGTAACACGATGCTTTGATAGTACTTGCACCCCAAAAAAATCCCAACATAACAGAAACAACATTATATAACACTTAATTTTAGCATTTACTCTCCCTTTTGAGTGTCATGGCAAAGCATGCTGGGAAATATAAATCCCAGCCCAGTTTCAGTTAAATTTAAGTTGGTCTAAAATGGTAGGGGAGAGCGGGGCACAACCTAACGCTTTTTGACTGTGTCAGTTTGTGTAAATCCACTTGTGGTTCAGAGTATTTATTTTTTCCCACATTAATTTCCCACGTCTAGTGCAATTCTGTGGTTTTGTTTCATTAATACAGTGCACACTTTTTTCTTGATTTACCCCGAAAGAATGGAAGTGAAATGTGACAACATGCCCCATAGGTGGGGTTCATGTAACATGTGAGGGGTACACTGTAACATGACCAAATGACAGCTTAAAATGTTATCTGATATAATCAAAATATATCCAAGACAAACTAAAATATTTTGTCAATAAAATACAGTTATTAACCTTTTAAAATAAAATAATGGCATTTTTTAATCATTAAAAATATACAAATTTTTGAGTTTGACACACATCGCTAAATACAGTTATACAGCAGAGTTAAAAACATAATAATAATTAATCATTTCTGAACATTGACTCTCAGTCTTTATTCATTCTTTTCTCATGGTTTCTCAAAAGAATTCATAAAAGAATAGAATATATAATAGCGTAGTTCTAATACACTCTAAAAAATGCTGGGTTAAAAACAACCCAAGTTGGGTTGAAAATGGACTAAGCCAGCGATTGGGTTGTTTTAACCCAGCGATTGGGTTGTTTTAAGCAAACATTTAACCCAACCGCTGGGTTAAAACAACTCATTTACTGGGTTAAAACAACCCAATCGCTGGCTTGGTCCATTTTCAACCCAACTTGGGTTGTTTTTAACCCAGCATTTTTTAGAGTGCACGTTAGGTTGTGTCCTGCGCTCCCCTAATTGTTTTTCTCCAGAATATACTATGACGAGATTGACTACCTTTATATGCTATTCTCACGTGACTGAAGACTACTCGCTTTTTTATGATCACCTAGCAAAGATAATTTAGGAAAGAAGAAATACGGGACAAAACATGATTTTTTTGATAATAGGTCAGGACACTAAAAATAGAGGGACTGTCTCGGGTAAAACGGGACATCTGGTCACCCTATTAATAACGAAGGAGGGAACGGAGACGTTATATCAGAACTAAACTGACGAATTGGGATCTCGCCTGAGAGCCCAATCATCTTTGAGAGGTAACAAAACAAGCCAATGCGCATCTGGCGAGTGAGATCTGCATCACAAGCCACTCCCCGCCAGCCGGGCATATCAGGCAGCGTGCAAACTTACATTAAATGGTACATTTAGTAAGAGGAGCTGAGACGGGGTCCGGCCATTCCAGCGGAGGTACAGGGGTTGTGGCAATGGGATGTGACATTTTCATTCCCTACTTAAAGGGTTAGTTCACCCAAAAATGTAATTATCCCATGATTTACTCACCCTCAAGCCATCCTAGGTGTATATGACATTCTTCTTTCAGACGAATACAGTCAGAGTTATATTAAATATGTCCTGGCTCATCCAAGATTTATAACGGCAATGAATGGCTGATTCATTTTTGAAGTCCATAAAAGTGCATGTATCCATCATATAACTGCTCCACACAAAATATCCATATTTAAAAAATTTATAAAATAATTTGCTTCCGGCAGACGGCCTACACAAGTCGACTTATGGCAAAAGAATAACCCTTGACGCAATACGCAGGATGTAGGAGCATCGCAAGCTTCGACACAACAAATTGAGCTGGGCAACAAACTCAAGCTCCTCTTCTCTTATATCGAAATTTCTCTTTATAAATTCTCGCTTTAGACTTTAATTCATGACTGGTGTTTTGTTTTGCTCTATCCTCTACACTCTACCACCGTGTTCATCAATAAGTCATGCGTCAGGTCAGGGGTTACTCTTTTGCCGTAAATCAATGCATACGGCCATCCGCCAGAAGCTAGTTATTTTAGTCTATAAAGTTTTAATATGGATATTTTTCTCACACAAACCCATCAATTTGCTTCAGAAGGTCTTTATTAACCCCCGGGAGCCGTGTGGAGCAGTTATATGATGGATAGATGCACTTTTATGGACTTCAAAACAGAAACAACCATTCACTGCCATGATAAAGCTTGGAAGAGCCAGGACATTTTTAATATAACTCTGATTGTGTTTGTCTGAAAGAAGAATGCCATAATACACTCTCAGAAAAAAAGGTACAGTGCTGTCACTGGGGCGGTACCCTAAGGTACAAAAGTGAAAAGGTACATATTTGTACCTTACTCACCCCTAAATGGTGCATATTAGTACCTTAAAAGGTACATATCAGTGCTTTAAGAGTGCATATTAGTACCTTTTCGGTTTTGTACCTTGGGGTACCGCCCCAGTGACAGCAATGTACCTTTTTTTCTGACAGTGTAGGATGGTTTGAGGGTGAGTAAATCATGGGCCCTTTAAGGGAACGGGGGTAGTCAGTCACATTCGACGTTACGTCAGATCTGAACCAGGGTGCTTACCAGTGCCTGGATTCGATACACTGATTCACATGCTCAGGAGATGATTGAGACGCACCTGTGTTTTGTTGGTTAAGTTTTCTTGCACAGGTCAAGACCCAATTCCTCTTGCTTTGTATTCCTACAGGAGCATTTCCAACACTGGCATAAGTGTATTCCCTGACATGACCTCCATCTTCTCCCTGGAGCCCTATTTCACACTGTGAGTTTACCCTGCGGATTCGTCTGTTTGAGAGATGGTGTGAGTGAGAACGAATGATGGAAAGTAATAGTGAAGCTATAATGCAAGCACGCTACCATCTGTTATCCTTTTCAAGCTGACAGAAAATGGGGTGTTTTGAAAGAGACAGATATACAGACCCTTTCAGAGACCAATGTGTCAGATCACTGGATAAGAAAAGCCTAAAAGGTGTATTAGATTAGGAGACTAATATGTTTTTTGTCCATGAGTTTTGTTCTTGCAACTTATTGTTTAAAATACTAAAATAATTTTGTTCTTTTTTAGGGATATTTGTGATAACCTCAACCTGCGTTCAGTCCCACCAAATGCTTTCAGTGGAATGACGAGTGAATTCACCACAATGTTAGTATCTCACACTTTCTCCACACACCAGGAATTCACAAACTTTTTTGTCAGCTGAACCTCTTCGACCTGCTGTAAAATATTAGCTTGAAGCGCCACCTGAAATTTTAAGTTAATATTTCAATAATTTAACAACTCTGTCGCATGTTTAGGGATTTCTGATGTTGATAAATGGTCAGACATGCAGGTACACTACTGTTTAAAGGTTGGGGTCAGTAAGAAATTACTAAGCAAAAATTACAGCAAGGATGCCTTAAAATCAAGTGACAGCAAATACATTTATAATGCTACAGAAAATTATATTTCTAATAAATGCAGTTCTTTTGAATTTTCTAAACATCAAATATCAAAATCCTGAAAAAAATTGTTTCCAGAAAAATGTTGAAGAACTTAGGACTTTTGTTGAACTTAAAGGCACAATATGTAAGATTTTTGGATTAAGGTATCCAAAAACCACTAGAACAACGTTGTATATTTTGTTGACTTGTGTACTTACATTCTTGGAAACATCTGGAATAATGTTTAAATCCAGAGAAATAAGCAGTTTTAACCAGGACACGGACCGTGCGTCGCCCATCGATGACATCATACCCGCGTTACTACGGAAGCCCTGAACGGCCATGGATAATATTTTTTTTCTGTCTTGTTATCTCATGATAACGACTTAATTTTCTCTAAGTTACACAACTGCGCCAACAGGTGGCAGAATAGAACCAAATAACTGATGGGGTGCGGTATAGCCTATCCACCTTACTGTCGCTATAATTTGTGCAATACTGTGTGCATCATTATGTAACATTGTTTTAGTAAAATATCCAAAAACCTCTAAACCAGTGTTATATATTTTATTCAGTTGAGTACTTACAATATCCAAAATGTTTCCAACTATTTGTAAATCGTGAGAAATTGCTATTTTAACTAAGGAACCGGGACGTGTGAGGGCGGCGCCTGTTAATGGCATCATATCTGCGTTACCCGTCGGTTTCCGGTTGTATTTAGCAGAAACGCTTTACTCTCACTGCAGTGTGTAACAAGTGTCATAGTAGCCGCGAGTGAACGCACAGAGTAACGTCATAACATCATTCACAACACACTCAGATGTGTCTAATATGATAAACAGAGCTTCATACTACAGTAACGTTAATAATAGCATTAATGAACATGATTTCTGCCCGAGTCCTACTCTAAAAAATGCTGGGTTAAAAACAACCCAAGTTGGGTTAAAAATGGACTAACCCAGTGATTAGGTTGTTTCAACCCAGCGGTTGGGTTAAATGTTTGCTTAAAACAACCCAATCGCTGGGTTAAAACAACCCAATCACTGGGTTAGTCCATTTTCAACCCAACTTGGGTTGTTTTTAACCCGGCATTTTTTAGAGTGTAAGACCACATGTCCCAAGATTTTGCGCTCAAGCTTGGCGTCATCAAACTACGCCTTTGTTTTGAATAGGCGACCACTAGTGGACGGAAAAAAAAGTTACATAGTGCACCTTTAAGTAATTAATTTAACTCATGTTAAATGGTTGAATGTGATTAGTTTGCTTGAAAGTGTATCTGTACTATCGTTACGTTCTACTGCAGATGCACGACTCATCACAGCTTCTCTACCCTAATAGCGTTCGGTGTGATACTAAACTTACTGTTTAACTCATTTTGATGTCACTGTATTCTCTTTGCACCTTACTGTGCTTCTTTAAGACGCCATTTTCATCATCAGTCTAAGTAACTGTTAGTTTACAACATTGTGTCACTCATTGTATAGCCTATTGATAAGAAATATGATTTATAGCCTATGTATAGATGTGTAGCAGCCTATAATTTAATTCAGTGATACTGTGTAACTAAAACTATTTCTTTGTAGCAAACCACACACATATACATAAACACTCTTCTCAAACAGCATCCCAAGATTGTATTATATCAACTGGATTAAACGTTTGTTTTTTTAGAAATCTGGAGTATTGCACCTCTTTTTAACGGAATAGCATGGCTAGAAGGAACGCACATGATACCAGTCAGGATAGTAGGATACTATAATAACAAACAAATTATGCAATGTAATTTTATTTCAAACGAATGAGGAAAATAAAGTGGGTTGAATCCAAGCAACTCTAAACGATTTTTGGAATAGTTTTCCATTCTTCTGAAGGCACTCCTCCTGCACTTTTGATCATTTAAACATGTTAATTACACAAATAAAATGTTTATTAAGCGAAGCAAAGGTTTTGCTGAAAGATCCACAACATACACTCACCTAAAGGATTATTAGGAACACCATACTAATGCTGTGTTTGACCCCCTTTCGCCTTCAGAACTGCCTTAATTCTACGTGGCATTGATTCAACAAGGTGCTGAAAGCATTCTTTAGAAATGTTGGCCCATATTGATAGGATAGCATCTTGCAGTTGATGGAGATTTGTGGGATGCACATCCAGGGCACGAAGCTCTCGTTCCACCACTGTGCCAAACATGCTCTATTGGGTTGAGATCTGGTGACTGTGGGGGCCATTTTAGTACAGTGAACTCATTGTCATGTTCAAGAAACCAATTTGAAATGATTCGAGCTTTGTGACATGGTGCATTATCCTGCTGGAAGTAGCCATCAGAGAATGGGTACATGGTGGTCATAAAGGGATGGACATGGTCAGAAACAATGCTCAGGTAGGCCGTGGCATGTAAACGATCCCCAATTGGCACTAAGGGGCCTAAAGTGTGCCAAGAAAACATCCCCCGCACCATTACACCACCACCACCAGCTTGCACAGTGGTAACAAGGCATGATGGATCCATGTTCTCATTCTGTTTACGCCAAATTCTGACTCTACCATCTGAATGTCTCAACAGAAATCGAGACTCATCAGACCAGGCAACATTTTTCCAGGCATCAACAAGGCATTTTCGCCCACAGGACTGCCGCATACTGGATGTTTTTTCCCTTTTCACACCATTCTTTGTAAACCCTAGAAATGGTTGTGCGTGAAAATCCCAGTAACTGAGCAAATTGTGGCACCAACAACCATGCCACGCTCAAAACTGCTTAAATCACCTTTCTTTCCCATTCTGACATTCAGTTTGGAGTTCAGGAGATTGTCTTGACCAGGACCACACCCCTAAATGCATTCAAGCAACTGCCATGTGATTGGTTGATTAGATAATTGCATTAATGAGAAATTGAACAGGTGTTCCTAATAATCCTTTAGGTCCCAAACATGCTCTATTGGGTTGAGATCTGGTGACTGTGGGGGCCATTTTAGTACAGTGAACTCATTGTCATGTTCAAGAAACCAATTTGAAATGATTCGAGCTTTGTGATGGTGCATTATCCTGCTGGAAGTAGCCATCAGAGAATGGGTACATGGTGGTCATAAAGGGATGGACATGGTCAGAAACAATGCTCAGGTAGGCCGTGGCATTTAAACTATGCCCAATTGGCACTAAGGGGCCTAAAGTGTGCCAAGAAAACATCCCCCACACCATTACACCACCACCAGCAGCCTGCACAGTGGTAACAAGGCATGATGGATCCATGTTCTCATTCTGTTTACGCCAAATTCTGACTCTACCATCTGAATGTCTCAACAGAAATCGAGACTCATCAGACCAGGCAACATTTTTCCAGTCTTCAACTGTCCAATTTTGGTGAGCTCGTGCAAATTGTAGCCTCTTTTTCCTATTTGTAGTGGAGATGAGTGGTATCCAGTGGGGTCTTCTGCTGTTGTAGCCCATCCGCCTCAAGGTTGTGCGTGTTGTGGCTTCACAAATGCTTTGCTGCATACCTCGGTTGTAACGAGTGGTTATTTCAGTCAAAGTTGCTCTTCTATCAGCTTGAATCAGTCGGCCCATTCTCCTCTGACCTCTAGCATCAACAAGGCATTTTCGCCCACAGGACTGCCGCATACTGGATGTTTTTCCCTTTTCACACCATTCTTTGTAAACCCTAGAAATGGTTGTGCGTGAAAATCCCAGTAACTGAGCAGATTGTGGCACCAACAACCATGCCACGCTCAAAATTGCTTAAATCACCTTTCTTTCCCATTCTGACATTCAGTTTGGAGTTCAGGAGATTGTCTTGACCAGGACCACACCCCTAAATGCATTGAAGCAACTGCCATGTGATTGGTTGATTAGATAATTGCATTAATGAGAAATTGAACAGGTGTTCCTAATAATCCTTTAGGTGAGTGTATAAGAGTGCACGGTTTATCCGTCGTTCAGATGCACGTGAAAGTTGTGTTCGTTGCTATAGCAACAGTAGACTCCGGGTGCAGTGCAGTATTTCAGAATGAAACAATCATGAGAAAATTAAGTCGTGATCATGGGATAACAAGACAGAAAAAAATATTATCCATGGCCGTTCAGAGCTTCCGTATGTTACCCTGGATTTCCAGATTTATTTTGTAGAAACCATGGAAACACCAAAGACGTTTTAATATATTACATGTTTTATTAGACAAGGGAACAACTGTTTGGATACATTTATAGACAGAAAAAAAACTAATTATACAATACAGCATTTTCTCCGTCATACAGTGTAATTTAGTAACACAAGCCATCCAGCATTTATTAATCTGATATTGTAATATCGATCTAGCTCACTGCAGTGTGCAACAAGTGTCTCATAGCAGCGTTAACATTATAACATCTGTAACACAGTTCTTTGTTATGGGAAGAAGGATGCGGGAACCGGCGGACACTTAAAGACTTTAATAAATAAAACAAACAAAACTAAAGTAACACGGGCATCCTCTAACGGACGACAGCCACGCACACACATAATAAAACGGAAACAGGCCTGGTCCTCTCTCGTCCTTCACTGGTGTTGCTCGTCCTTATATGCCTCCGAGCTCCCTCATGAGAGGACTCGAGACCGGTCTCGCTCGCTCCTCCCACGTCTCTCGCTCGTCAACCTTGCCACAACACCATTTAACACACTCAAATGTATCTAATATGATAAAAAAGTGCTGCGTTACCCCACATATGCTTGAGCGGAAGAAGCGGAAGTGGCGACTGTGCTCCACTGCAAAGCTCCACTGCTGTTGAGCTGTGTGTCACGCTCGTCTCTCATTAGGAATCGCTTCAGCACTCGGCCCTGCTCTACTTCATACTACAGTATTGTTAATAATCTCATCCATGAACATGATTTCTGACCGAGTCCCGTCCCGATTCTTTTTCACCGGCTATGAGGTGAAGACGACAACTCCCATGATTCTGCACTCAATCTTGGGATCATCAAGCTGCACCTTTGTTTTGAATAGACGACCTCTAACAGTGAAAAACTACACATTGTACCTTTAAACCATGAATACACAAAAAAAGACTGGATTCGAGGAATTTGTGTGATTGAAATTTTAAAAAGTAACAAATCAGTTACTTTTTACAAAATGACTCCCTTAGGAATGAATGGAATGTGAGGAATGCTTCAGTATACATAGAAAAACCTAAAAAATGCTCAAAATTAAACCTGAACTTTACTAAAAAAATTACTTTATAATGTCTACATGAGTATCTGAATGCATACGGAAGAGATCAACTCAAGAACTGACTTTAGGACCCAGCGGAGCAGCTCATTTGCTCCATATAGAGCTATAACGCCAAGGTCATGGGTTCGATTCCCAGGGAAAGCAAGAACTGACAAAAAATGTAAAAATGTGTACCTTGAATGCAATGTAAGTCGCTTTGGATAAAAGCGTCTGCCAAATGCGTAAATGTATAAGGCCATCTAGTGGTAAGAGTCATGAAATATCATGTCATATTATTATTTTTCCACAAGTGGTCAGCAGAGACACCCAACGTGAGATATTCTGAGTTGAATTAACAAGATTATGCATGAAATGTTGAGTTACTTTGAATTTAAGTTGAAAGAATGTGAAGAATGTCCTTAAATTATGTTATTTATTAATCAAATCTAGTAATTTAAAGGTAAATAAAATAAAAAATCTCCAAAAAAAAAAAACGTGCATTAAAAAATTATAAAAAATTAAATGATATTAAATTAACTGAACGCAAAAGCTTTCTGGACCAAAAAAAGAAAAAAAGTATAATTCAGTCAGAACCACTATCATCAAAGATGATAGACAATTAGCATATAGTTTGGATTGGCGGTATGGTTCTGTTCAAGAACTCCCTGCGCATCCATACAGCCTAGCATGGATAAGAGGATTATCAATTCCTTCAACTGCCCCAGGCCATTGTGCAGTCCTTATTGTCGAGCCATGTATTGTATTGTACATTTTGTGTTTTCCCAGAGATTGTTACGATTAACTTTGATTGAATCATCCCTCCCTAACACTTTTGTCTTGTTCTTATTTATTGACAAAAAGGTCAATGGATTTTCGTTATAGTTTTTGTCATCATATATAGTTATCGTCTTGTTTTCATCAGTGAAAAATGTTGTTGACGGAAATATATGGCAAAATTAGCACTGCTTTCCACCCTCCCTCAGACCCTAAGAAATAAAGGGATGATTTAAAGGCACTGTCGCAATGCAACTCTTATTTGTGAGCTGTGGTTTCGCTTTTGGATCAAGTACACTGTGTCATCCGTTAATGTAACAGTGCATCACCATTGTGACAGATCCATAAAACCACTGCTCCTCAAACCATTAAGATCAGAATGAAACAATCTGAGTTTTGTTCTTAATTGAAATTAAGTTATTATGCAATTTTTAGTTTCAATAAATGCTCTTTTTGGACTGACTCCCCATGATATGACCCCTATAATCAACAAGTTGAACAAAACAAGGACAATTTTTTTATTGGTGTACAAAAGCAAGACAGATCGAAATCTATTTTATTGGGTACAGGCCCCATCATCTTAGATGATAGTGCTATTAATCAAATCTTTGCTTAGTCTAGGTAAGTGTCCAAGACACGCAACCTTCAATCTCTGTATCTGTATGCAAACAAGATAGCACAGCATTTAATCACACACACACCCTATAAAGCACACATACTTTTGTATATATAATCGGCAACAGTTTTTAAACCAAACATTATGTACTTGAAATAATATATTCAATACAATCATAGAATTTGGATGATATTTAAGTCATTATCTGCTAATAAACGCTCCTCTCACTCTCTTTTCAGGAATCTCTTTAACAATGGATTTCAAGAAATAGAAAGCCATGCCTTCAATGGAACTATAATAGATAAACTGTAAGTATTTACAAATTATAAATGCACTAATCTTCAGTTCTGCTTTAATAATGTTATTTATCTATGGTATGTGTGCTTTATAATCACGGTATAATTTGTTTGTTTTGCAGAGTGTTAAAGAACAACAAAGATCTGCGTTTGATCCATGAAGATGCTTTCAAAAAAGCATTTGGCCCCACTTCGCTGTAAGTGATACCACAATTAAATACTGCTGCCAAGACTACGCTTTCTCTTGTAAATTCTGGCTCTTTACGTCAATGAAGAGCTCATTTCAGCATTCATTTTCTCTGGACTGAGCTTTGTGTCGGGTCTTATCAGATGTCAATGTGAATCACTAAAGCTGGGGTGCATTACCTTACTCTAGACTAGAGCGTGACCACACCTACCTTTAGCTTTTAGGAAAACCTGAAGACCTTGATTGGCTGGTTCAGGTGTGATTGATTTCAGTATGAACCAAGGACTTGAGGAGGAGGATTGAGCACCTCCCAGGGGTGTGTCAGGACTCACATACAGGGCCCTAATTTAACGATCTGAGCTCACGGTGCAGGTGCACTTAGGGCATGTCCGAATCCACTTTTGCACACCAGACGCATGGTCTAAAAGGGTTGTACCTAGTCTCTTAATGAGTCATGGGTGTGTTTTGGGCGTAAAAACCAATCACAGTCTCATCTCCTATTCCCTTTAAAAGCCAGTTGCGCTCGCACCATAGTGGATTCGCTATTTACATGGTGGAATTTGCGAGCGATAAGACTGAACGCTTTTCCAGAGAGTAATCCTTTTATTTTTAATATTTAAAAATGTGTGTGTGCTGCTGCGTGAGTAATAAGCAGAGTGTATGCGCGATGTGCACCGTCTATAGGCGCATATTACTAACACACCCTTTAAATAACACAAAAAATACTGCGATATTGACTTCAGAGCAGGTTTTTGTTGGTCAATGGCACAGTCATTTTCAGTTCCTCAAAATAGCAACGAGTCAACAATGCGCCTGAACACACCTGGTTATCAGACCAGACGCCCATGGGAGAACAGATGGGCGCAAGTGCATTTGCTATTTAAACAACGTGGCGCTGGACGTGAAAATGATAAATGCGTCAGACTGAAACTAGCAAAAAACACTTGTGTTGTGTTTGGTGTCGCTTTGTTCCGGGTGTATGATAGGGCCCATAATTTGTTAAAATGTTGCATTTTCTTCTTGGTTCTGTTCACTTTTCACAAGGCAACATTTCAAAGCAACCAAAATGTGTAGGTGCGTTTAAACCATGTTGCAATTACTAACTCGTAAAAAGTGTTCACGTCCTCGTAGAGCTTATAATTGCAGCTTCTCAGATGGGAACTGTCTTAGAGCTCCTACTTTGTACCATGTGACTGCTGTACCACCTGACCGCTAGAGATTCATTTAGGCATTGATAGTATAGAAACGCATAATTCCCAGGCGTGAACAGCTCTGAATATAACGTCACGTGTTGTCACCTTGTTACAACCTGGCGTGACTGACACAGCATGTTTATGCAAGTCACATGAGTAAACCTGTCCTCTCATTGGTCAAAGTTTACCTGTTTACATTCTCTGCATCATCCATCAGAATGGATTGACAAGATCGCGTCGCAGGCTTATTGTGGCTTTATCTGTAGCTGTCGTGACACTTATCGTGACAAATGACACCCCTGACCTGCGCTCATCTTCAGAACACAAATTAAGATATTTTTGATGAAATTGCTCTCTGACCTCTCCAAAGACATGAATTATAGTAAAGACATTGTTAAAATAGTCCATGTGACTCCAGTGGTTCAATCTTAATGTTATGAAGCGACGAGAATACTTTTTTATGTGCAAAAATCCCCCCAAAATAACAACTTTGTTCAACAATCTGTATCAGTCTACTACTCTGTTGATGTAGTAAATACAGTGTATGGCTTTTGAAACGCTTCATCAGAACGCCGGCTCACCATTGGCAGACACTGTTCACGTGAGCACCACGACACATACGTGTGATGCTGACACAGGAGCTGGCCAATGGTGAGCTGTAGAACGAGGACTAGGACGTGTACACTACGTCAACAGAGTAGGAGAATGACACAGACGAGAAGAGATTGTTGAATAAAGTCGTTATGTTTATTTGTTTTTTGCGCACAAAAGTATTCTCGTCGCTTCACAACATTAAGGCTAAACCACTGTAATCACATTTCACATTTATTGTCCTCATGGACAAAATCAAGTCCCGCCCTACATTTTTTCTTGTGTGAGAAGCCATTTCACTCAAAAATACATCACAATAGGGAAGAAAAGACTATCAAAGTTTCTGTTTCATGCCAACTTCAGCCTTTTCACTCTCTATTGTTCACCAGGGATGTTTCGTCAACAGCATTAGAGACGCTGCCCTCTCATGGTCTGGAGTCTGTGTTGATGCTGGTGGCTCGCTCGGCGTTCGCTCTGAAGAGACTGCCTCCACTGAAGGGACTGAAGAGCCTGAGAGATGCGCAGCTCACGTATTCCAGCCACTGCTGCGCCCTGCTCATCTGGGACACCAACAGGTCAACATATCAAACACGCTATCAGTTTATGTGCCATAGTGGAATAAAATATTCCTCTCATCTTATTCATTGCCATTTTCTCCCTTGGTGAACGTCATAAAATTAAGCTCCAATAAAAGAACTTGACATTTATCTTTGATATTATGATTCACTGTTTAAATTCAAAGCAGAGTATCATCAGTATAATTCAATGCCTTAATTTTCTCATTCTGTTATAGGGAGGGTTCTGTTATCGCTGCACTGAGAAATGGATCATCATACTGTGGTGACAACAGCCCACTGAATGAGTACGTTTTGTTAGTCTGATGTAGTGTTGACATGTTTTGTTCTATTTTTGTAGCTCTAAATAAATAATAATAATCATCTTTATATATTCAGCAGGAAATTAATTTTCTAAATTAAATAGCAACCAATAAGAGCAAATGGAGACTTCAAGACAAATTTAGTCTTCTGCTCCTCATATTTTGTCATTAAAAAAACGGAGATTTGTATCCTCTTGAGTTTTAAACAATGTCTCCAACTGTAATCCGATTTGTGAAAACCGAAGTCTGCAATCAAGTCTGAGATCTCAAAATGAACATATTCAAGACCAAGTTATGCAATCCAAGTGAATTTGACAGTTCTTTACTCTGGATATACAGAATATCAAAAATACACAAAAATGTTACAATTTGTATTACTGTTGAATAATTTTAGATGAAACAACTGTTACAATGTTTCAGAAGATTCTAAAATGACACGAGAAGTCTCCGAGCGATAATACAAGTTTAACCTTTCTAATTTTAGTATCACTGATATACTATTATAGTTTTTATTAATATTTAGATTGTTTTAGTAATTGTGTGTGGTTTTTCTTTAATCAGTTTTTTTTTTTTTTTTTTTTTTTTTTATGTCTGTATAGTTTTTATTTGGTTTTATTTAAGTTTTCATTTGAGTTATCAAAAGTTTGGAAACATCACTATTTTTAATGTTTTTGAAAGTCTCTTATGCTCATAAAGCCTTCATTTATTTGATCAAAAATACATTAAAGAACAGTAATATTGTGAAATAGTATTACCATTTCAAATAATGGATTTCTATTTAAATATACTTCAAAATATAATTTTTTTAATGTGATGCAAAGCTGCATTTTCAGCATCATTCCTCCAGTCTTCGGCGTCACATGATCCCTCAGAAATCATTCTGATATTATGATTTGTTATTAATGTTGGAAACAGTTGTGCTGCTTAATACTTTTTATAACCTGTGATACCTTTTCAGGATTCATTGATGAATAAAAAGTAAAAAAAAGTATATTAAAATAGAAAAGCATTATTTTAAATTGTAATAATATTTCACAATATTACTGGGGTTTTTGTTGTTGTTGTTTTTTTTCAAATAAATGTTGGCTTGGTGAGCACAAGAGACTTCACAATATATTTAACAATACTGTGACATTGACCTTTTTCACCCTGTCCTTTCTCAGTCCATCTGAGATCGACGATTCTCTAATACTGGATGGTCCTCTTGCATCTGCAGAAAACACTTTTGGAAATGTAATAGAGTTCGATTACCCAGAGCTAGACCTGTGTCAGCCGCAACCAACCCTGCAGTGCAGCCCCGAGGCCGACGCCTTCAACCCCTGCGAGGACATTGCCGGCTTCGGGTTCTTGCGGGTGGCCATTTGGTTCATCAACGTCCTTGCCATTGCCGGCAACCTGACGGTGCTGCTTGTGATATTTACAAGCCGCTGCAAACTGACCGTCCCTAGATTCCTCATGTGCCACCTGGCCTTCGCCGACCTCTGTATAGGCGTGTATCTCCTTATGATCGCCACCGTGGACCTCAGGACTCGTGGACACTACAGTGAGCACGCTATTGAGTGGCAAACAGGAGTGGGATGCGGCATCGCCGGGTTTCTGTCTGTTTTCGGTGGCGAGTTGTCCGTCTACACACTGTCCACCATTACCGTTGAGCGCTGGCACACGATCACGCACGCTCTCCGGCTGGAACGACGTCTGGGATTGAGCCACGCTTCTGCGATAATGGTCGGCGGATGGCTGCTCTGTCTAGCAATGGCGCTGCTGCCCTTGATGGGCGTCAGCAGCTACAACAAGGTCAGCATGTGTTTGCCGATGGACATCGAGACGCCGTTATCCCAAGCCTACATTATACTCCTGCTACTTTTCAACGTCTGCGCTTTCCTGGTGATCTGCGGTTGCTACGTGTGCATTTACACGGCCGTCCGCAATCCAGAGTTCCCGGGACGCGCCGCCGACGCCAAGATCGCCAAGCGCATGGCTGTGCTGATCTTCACCGACTTCCTGTGCATGGCACCCATCTCGTTTTTTGCCATCTCCGCGGCCTTCAAAGTCCCACTCATCACGGTGACCAACTCTAAGATCCTCCTGGTGCTCTTCTACCCCATCAACTCGTGCGCCAACCCTTTCCTCTATGCCATCTTCACCAGGGCCTTCAGGAAAGATACATGCATCCTGCTGAGCTCCATGGGCTGCTGTGAGAGCAAAGCCAACTTGTATCGGATGAAGACATACTGCTCGGAGAACATCAACCGAAGCAAAAGCAGCTCCGGCTCCAATGCGAACTCCAAAGCTCCTCGTGCAGTCATGTGGATGTCCACCTTTCCCCATCTAACACCTCGACCGCAGATGCAAAGGGTCTAGGGAAATGGAGACATTCAGACTCGTCTAATTTAGACATGATTTTCTTGGTGTTCTGCCCTTGAACTTTGCTGAATCTTATCTAAGAGACTCCATTTTCAGAGGACTCATTTTGCAACTTGTTTTCACTCTTATCTCTCAATGCATTGACTTATAGTTCAGAAGACGCACAGGTCTTTTAAGAGCGAATGTAGCGCCCAAAGAGGCTATTGTTAATGGGTAAATGCATCAAAAAGCAGCAGGCCACATTATGTCACAATTTCTACAAGATCTTTCATTTTTACAGATATTGACTGTGAGGTGGGAAGCATCAGTAATTTTCAGTAACTCTTTGCATGCATTTTAGCCTTTTGGTGTCAGAATTCAACCTAATCATTGCATAATTGCTGTCAAATAGTTAAATTTGTCAATGTAAGGCTTTTTAATGTGGGGGGGGAAAGAGTTTTCTTGTTTAAGTTATATAACTTAACTGGTTGCAATCACTGATGTTTGAAGAACATATCCCATATCCCTATTCCATATTTACATCATGGAATAGCGCCACTTTGTGGACAAATCCAATTATTGTTTTGAAAACATTACAAATGAAGGTCGTTTTTTTATTTTTATTAACATGTAGTATTTTAAATCTAATAAAATGAAAGCAAAATGTAATTGCAGTCTTTCATTATGTACTTGAAATCCTAGATAAACCCATATAGTATATACACTCACCTAAAGGATTATTAGGAACACCACACTAATACTGTGTTTGACCCCCTTTCGCCTTCAGAACTGCCTTAATTCTACGTGGCATTGATTCAACAAGGTGCTGAAAGCATTCTTTAGAAATGTTGGCCCATATTGATAGGATAGCATCTTGCAGTTGATGGAGATTTGTGGGATGCACATCCAGGGCACGGCTCCCGTTCCCACCACATCCCAAAGATGCTCTATTGGGTTGAGATCTGGTGACTGTGGGGGCCATTTTAGTACAGTGAACTCATTGTCATGTTCAAGAAACCAATTTGAAATGATTCGAGTTTTGAGACATGGTGCATTATCCTGCTGGAAGTAGCCATCAGAGAATGGGTACATGGTGGTCATAAAGGGATGGACATGGTCAGAAACAATGCTCAGGTAGGCCGTGGCATTTAAACTATGCCCAATTGGCACTAAGGGGCCTAAAGTGTGCCAAGAAAACATCCCCCACACCATTACACCACCACCACCAGCCTGCACAGTGGTAACAAGGCATGATGGATCCATGTTCTCATTCTGTTTACGCCAAATTCTGACTCTACCATCTGAATGTCTCAACAGAAATCGAGACTCATCAGACCAGGCAACATTTTTCCAGTCTTCAACTGTCCACTTTTGGTGAGCTTGTGCAAATTGTAGCCTCTTTTTCCTATTTGTAGTGGAGATGAGTGGTACCCGGTGGGGTCTTCTGCTGTTGTAGCCCATCCGCCTCAAGGTTGTGCGTGTTGTGGCTTCACAAATGCTTTGCTGCATACCTCGGTTGTAACGAGTGGTTATTTCAGTCAAAGTTGCTCTTCTATCAGCTTGAATCAGTCGGCCCATTCTCCTCTGACCTCTAGCATCAACAAGGCATTTTCGCCCACAGGACTGCCGCATACTGGATGTTTTTCCCTTTTCACACCATTCTTTGTAAACCCTAGAAATGGTTGTGCATGAAAATCCCAGTAACTGAGCAGATTGTGAAATACTCAGACCGGCCCGTCTGGCACCAACAACCATGGCACGCTCAAAATTGCTTAAATCACCTTTCTTTCCCATTCTGACATTCAGTTTGGAGTTCAGGAGATTGTCTTGACCAGGACCACACCCCTAAATGCATTGAAGCAACTGCCATGTGATTGGTTGATTAGATAATTGCAATAATGAGAAATTGAACAGGTGTTCCTAATAATCCTTTAGGTGAGTGTATGACTCTGTTTAGTAGTCAGGTCATTTGTTATTTGTATAGAGCTTTTCTGATTTTCATTTATATAGCGCATTGAGGTGCATCCTTTGTTTTATTATTATTATTATTATTATTATTATTATTATTATTTTACATATTTACAAAATACCACAATTTTACATATCAAAGTAGTTTCACATAGAAAAAATATAGCAGACCTAAACAACGTCTGAATGCAGGAAATGAGGAGAAAGTAAAAGAACAACACAGCAAGTGCAGTACGTGGACAATGAAATGTACTTTTCAACAATTAAAGGGATAGTTCACCCAAAAATGAAAATGACCCCATGATTTACTCTCCCTCAAGTCATCCTAGGTGTATGACATTCTTCTTTCAGACGAACACAATCAGAGTTATATTAAAAATGTCCGGGCTCTTCCAAGCTTTATAATGGCAATAAATGGCTGTTTCAGTTTTAAAGTCCATAAAAGTGCATCTATCCATCATATAACTGCTCCACACGGCTCTTGGGGGTTAATAAAGGCCTTCTGAAGCGGAGTGATGCGTTTGTGTAAGAAAAATATCCATATTTAATCTAGCTTCCGCCATATCGAAAAAACCATAACTGGTGTGCAATGTCATCAGACGTAGCGCAAGCATTTTGAACTGCGAGAGGCGCTACACTTTTTCCGTAACTTGAATACGGAAGGCGATTCGCTGGAAGCTAGATAAATTTACTTTATAAAGTTTTAAATATGGATATTTTTCTTACACAAACGCATCACTTCGCTTCAGAAGGCCTTTATTAACCCCCCGGAGCCGTGTGGAGCAGTTATATGATGGATAGATGCACTTTTATGGACTTCAGAAAAACGAAACAATTCACTGCCATTATAAAGCTTGGAAGAGCCAGGACTTTTTTAATATAACTCTGATTGTGTTCGTCTGAAAGAAGAATGTCATACACCTATGGCTTGAGGATGAGTAAATCATGGGCTGAACTAACCCTTTAAGGCCCGTTCACACCAAAAACGATAACGATAAAGATAATGATAAAGATATAGTTCTAAAAATCGTTCTCAGTATTAAAGAATAGCAGAGTTATAATAACGATAACGATATTGTTGGAATCACTTTCAGAACGATTTTATCAGCTGATGAACGATAAAAACATTGCCAGCCAATCAGAATCCATCCTGCTGTTACGAGCGCGAGCATTTAAAGCGGCAGACAAGCACGCATAACGATATCGTCCGTTGGTGTGGACACTAATGTAGTTATCGTTATAGTTATTGTTCTTGGCGTGAATGGGTCTTTTAAGCATGAAAATATTAATTATAAAATATTAACAAACAGTACATTTAAAATAAGTAGTAAATGAAGAATGTGAAATAAAACAAATACAAGATGAAATATTAAATTAGATTTTATTAAACGATTTTATCAGCTGATGAACGATAAAAACATTGCCAGCCAATCAGAATCCATCCTGCTGTTACGAGCTCGAGCATTTAAAGCGGCAGACAAGCACGCGCTTAGAGTAAACATAACGATGTCTTCCGTTGGTGTGCACGGGACTATTGAAAATAATCATGAAAATATTAATTATAAAACATTAACAATAAGTGGTAAATAAATAAAATGTTAAATAAACATACAAGATGAACGATTAAAGTAAATTAAAATGTGTTAAATAAAAACTATACTTAGTGTGTTTGTGAGAAGCGCGCATCCGTTCCCAACCTGCCGGCGTGACGTCACGCGAGGGACCGCGTTCCTCCAGCGAGAGCGCGCGTGGAGTCGGCTGCATTCGTCACGACCTAACACGCACATTCCTCCGTGCGCTAAAGGACCCCGAGTAAACAGACAAGAAGATGCTGTTTGATCCGCACATACTCTGCTTCGTGTGCGTATTCGTCTGACACATTTGTACGGGAGGGAAAAGAAAAGAAAACGTTATGGGGTTTCCATTAGGCGAAAGTTTCTCTGCGATGGTGCGCTTTTTAACTCCCCTGCTGCTCGTCGGATTGTTTTCACAGTCAGTCACAGTGACAACTGGTAAGATGTGTGCTTCATTAAACTTACTGTGATCTCTTTGTGGATTAACTGAATCTGCAGCCTTAAAACGTTTATTGTTAAAAAAAAAGTTTTAATTAAACTTGTGCATGTGAAGAGATTTGTCGTTTGCTTTGTTTATGTCGTATGGAATCGATTTAAGCGCAGGAAAACTGCTTTACTACATAAAAAAAAAGTTGTTTAGTTGTTATTTATGTGCTTTACACAACCTGCACAAATAAATTCTGGGTTATTTCAACCCACGTCTGGGTCAAATATGGACGAACCCAACCGTTGGGTTTAAAATGGAATTTAAAAAATAAACGTTTTTTTTATTTAAAAATTTACACCAACGGTTGGGTTTGTCCATATTCGACCCAACCATGGGTTGAAACAACCCAGCCTCTTTTTAAAGTGAAATTGAAGCATACTCGATTTAATAAAATAAAAGAACTGCTGAAATAATCTGTGAGGTTTAGAAACTAAATAGTGCTGCTCAATGACTCTGTTTAGAGTTAATGTGGTCAAAAATATGAGCTTTTACTGAATTATTCCAATAAGAGCTTGTCATACAGTAACGTTACAGTTGTTGATGTTTATATTTTAGTTAAATATCAAGAGTAAAATCTTAATGTTAAGTTTATTAAATGAATAGGTTTGATAAACTGACAGACATTATGATTCATATCTGTATTGTTTCAACCCATCAATATCAACGGTCAAATATGGACAAACCCAACCGTTGGGTTTAAAAAGTTAATTTAAAAAATAAACGTTTTTTTTTTATTTAAAAATTTAAACTCAACGTGTTGGGTTTGTCCATATTCGAATATCAAGCCATGGACAGACATTGAAACAACCCAGCTCTTTTTAGAGTGAAATTGAAGCATACTCGACTTAAATATATCATTAACATGATATATTTTTAGACATAAAAGATCGTTGGAATAAAAGAACTGCTGAAATAATCTGTGAGGTTTAGAAACTAAATAGTGCTGCTCAATGACTCTGTTTAGAGTTAATGTGGTCAAAAATATGAGCTTTTACTGAATTATTCCAATAAGCGTTTGTCATACAGTAACGTTACAGTTGTTGATGTTTATATTTTAGTTAAATATCAAGAGTAAAATCTTCTCGCCGCCTCTCAAACAGCTCGCAAGTACCAAATTGACTTCTTTTTCGTGGCTTATTGCGCTTAAACATACAAAGTCTTGATGAGTATTCCGGTAAATACGGTCAGTTTTGGAACATTAATAGTTGAGGGAAAACGCATGTTGTGCAACAGTATAATGGATCCGTGCATAAGCTCTTAAAGGGACAGCAGCCTAATATTCCTGATGATGTCTGTCATGTTAATCAAAGAACAAAAGAGAAAATCACTCATAACTTTGTAAGCATTAATCTATTTAATTTTTACAATGAAAACTCCGGTGTTATTTTACATTTGATTACTTTTATTTCTGTAGTATGTCTCACCTGAATACTAGCCTACTGTTAGACCAACCAACTTACAGCCATGTTTATTTCAATTGCAATTTGTTCTTTTTTTTTTAAAAAATTTATGACTATTCAACGATTGAAATAAAGCCTTCCTGTTCTGTGTACAACAAAATTACCCAAATTACAAAAATGTATGAGATGATAAATTAATATCAATTATCGTATTGAATATCGATATTTTTCAAGGTATTTTATTGAAGTTCCAGTATCGTCACAACACTATAATGTAGAAGTCTATATTTGCTAAAAAAATAAACATTTCACGCTGATCGATGTATCTGAAATCTCTTCTGTGCTGGGATTGTGTGAACCAGTTTATAGGACTACTAACAAACAAGTGGATGTGCTTAGTGTTATAATTGAATTACGCCTGCTGTGAAACGTGTTCGTTTTAGCTCTTCTTAACTTGGCAGAGTTTAATGACAAACACTAAAGCATTGATCTACTCTGCAACAACTGATCATTTAACTGTGCATGTAAATTGTGCAATACGAGTTGAATGTGCTGTACCTAGTTTCTAGCTTCGTGAATCCTGTTGTAGTATATATAAAAGGCTCTCTCAATAAGAGCTGCGTATGCTTCCTTTGATAACAGATTCCTTTAGGGAAATAATTTCCTTTTGCTCTTGGAGAACAGGATGCTGGTTTTCCACTGCATTTCTGAAGCAGTGCCAGAGCTGAGTCACGCAATAGAATATATCTAAATAACAGGGATTTCCCTCACTGAAAAGCGGCTGAACCATGTTCACCATACATCATGTACAGTATTTGCATTATAATTCAAAACATGCATGGTAGTACCATGGTCAAGTCGCCTTTATTTATATAGCGCTTTATACAATACTGATTATTTCAAAGCAGCTTTACAGTGGAAACAATTCAATTCTGCTGTGCACTAATGTACAACTACTAATGTAATTGTTCAGTGTCGATGTAGCAAAATTCGTCTATTATGAAGCAGTCGAATCATCTATAAAGCAGCTCTATAGAAAACAGTCATTAGGCTCAATTCAGTTCAACTTTTGTTCCTATGCAATATTTGCTACTTTTAGATACTAGACAATATTAGATACTAGATTAATTGCAGACTAAAGATGCATCACACCTGGCCTTTATTTAAATATAGGCATTTAGTTTTAGTAAAACATGTTCTCTGTTGTGATATGCTTACTCTGACACAAACTCTGATCTCCTCAAAACAGCTGCCAGTTGGAAGCATCCCCTCGCTGTCGTCCACCATGGAGGTTCACCCCATTGGGTGAGACAGGGGCGTTCTTTCCGTCCAACGCAGGCCACGGAACCGCTGATTATCCCGGGACGAGCCTCCAGTGTACATCTCTCGCAGAAAGAGATCCAGAAGCTGCGCTTCAAACCCACTGCGGGAACAATCCAGCGGTCAGAGGGGGCCGAGGTCACATTTAACTGCTCCATAGACCTCAGTGATGTGAGCCAGGCACAGGACCTGAATATTCTGTGGTTTAGGGACGGTAAGGAAATCCCTGATGGCTTGCAGACACAGATCTACATACAACAGACTTCCATCTTGCTGTCCACTATAAGGTAAGAAGACATAGTTACAGCTCAAAAACAGCCATTCAATTACGACCAATACTGACCAAACGGCCAATATCCGTCTTAGGGCTGCACGATTCATCGAAAACAAACCGGATGTGCTTTGGCGAAGACTGTTGTGATTTTTAAATTGTATTTATTTTATTTTTTTATAAATATAAACTGATCAGACATAACATTATGACCAGTGAAGTGAATAACACTCTCTCTTCATCACGGCTCCTGTTAGTGGGTGGGATATATTAGGCAGCAAGTGAACATTTAGTCCTCAAAGTTGATGTGTTAGAAGCAGGAAAAATGGGCAAGCGTAAGGATTTGAGCGAGTTTGACAAGGGCCAAATTGTGATGGCTAGACGACTGGGTCAGAGCATCTCCAAAACTGCAGCTCTTGTGGGGTGTTCCCGGTCTGCAGTCGTCAGGATCTATCAAAAGTGCAGTGTTCTGCTGGGAAACCTTGGATCCTGCCATCCATGTGGATGTTACTTTGGCACATACCACCTACCTAAGCATTGTTGCAGACCATGTATAGCCTTTCATGGAAACGGTGTTCCCTGGTGGCTGTGGCTCTTCCAGCAGGATAATGCTCCTGCCACAAAGCACAAATGCTTCAGGAATGGTTTGAGGAGCACAACAACGAGTTTGAGGTGTTGACTTGGCCTCCAAATTCCCCAGATCTCAATCGAGCATCTGTGGGATGTGCTGAACAAACAAGTCCGATCCATGGAGGCCCCACCTCGCAACTTACAGAACTTAAAGGATCTGCTGCTAACATCTTGGTGTCAGAAGTGAAGCTTGGAGTAAAAACATGTTGTCTTTTGTTGGACAAGAGGATCATAAATGCTTCTCATGTTTGGAAAGATGTTTGACGCGTGTTGCTTTTTCAAATGCACGTTATAAGCGACTCAAACTCGCCGTGCTTTTCAGATAGAGCATTTACTACTGATCACAATGAAGATGCCTGTAAAAAATAATTGCAGCCTTTTGCGAATTTCCTAATCGCAATAAGCCAAATCGGTTGCGCTTAATCGGGCAGCCCTAATCTGTCTGATTATGTTTGGAGATCATTGGCATTGGCAGATGACCAGTCTGCCTATTCACATTAAAAATGGTCTTAGTTTCGAAGTCTACCAGTGGGCTTGTCATTGGATAATTTTGTATTTTATGAGTTTTGTGAATGTTAAGGAAATCCGTTCAAGACAACACACCTGTTTCATGAAAAAAAAATTAAATATATTTTGTATTGTATTGTATTGTAATTCAAAATTGAATGCAAATATCTTAAAATTAAATAAATGCCATATTTCATATTTCAAGCACTTACCTATACGTTTTTAGGAATTTAAATTTGAGCATTTCATTGGTTCTACCTGACTGATAAATTAATAAGTGTAAATTAAGTCAAAATACTTGCAATATTATGCATGTTGCAATTGCTTTATTGTATTAAATTACATCAGCCTATGCATTAAATATCTGCACTATATCATTCATTAGCCACCTTAATTTTTTTGTTTTTGTCCCCGCCCCCAAGTTAAAAAATGTATTTTGCTTTGACATAATCTTTCAGCATTAAAAGTGTCCAGAGATCAGATGCTGGGGAATATCACTGCAGGCTTAGCGCCAGTAACAAGATCATTGAGTCAAATCCCATCGTTTTAGAGGTGGAAGGTAAGTAAACCTTCAAACCCAGAAACACAAACATTTGCTTATGCATTTTAGAGATTTTTATGTTTTGCCACGTTTTACTCAAATCCAGGCCTGCCGACCTTCATTATACAGCCGAGTGACGTGAACATCACGAGAAACACTCCCTTCAGTTTGACCTGTGAGGCGGTCGGTCCCCCGAACCCTGTTACCATTAAGTGGCTTCACAAAGGCAAGAGATTTGAGGAACGCAACGAGTCCTCCAGCACCATCACTGTTGACGGTGAGAGCGTTGGCTTTTTATATGGTCCTCAGCGCTGTTTTTAAACTGCCCTGTTTCTTTAATTTAGCTGTAGATTAAAATGCTTTAGTTTCTTAAAGGGGCCAGATGTAAGAACTTTCATGTATTTAATTATTTTTTTTATTGCCAATGTGTGAACAGCTTATAACGAAACTTAAAAAGTGAGACCTTCTTGTTGTCTAGGTTGTCTGGGAAAGCCTCCAGACTGATTTTTATGTGAAGTACTAGGATTAGTTTTTGCCGGGAATGGATGTGATGTCTACGCACATTCCCGAGAGCCGCCTCTTCGTTCTCCACAGTGTGCAACACTAGCTTAGAGATCACTAACGTAAACAAATGCACAGCACAACACAAACTAAGTTGTATTTTTTTTATTTGCTGTTTCACTGTAAAAGAGACACAAACATTTTTTTTAAATCTGGAATGATTCAACGAGGTCAACTACATTGACGCATGAAATAAATGCTTATACGATGTTCAGGATAAATCCGAAAGAGGTGCCATGCAAAGAAAAGGGATTCATTCAAACTATAGTCTATAATCTCAAATAAATACTTTAAATACTTTTTTTTTTTGATAACTATCATAACAGTGACATTTTAATGACCTCACCTGTCGACATATCCACATCGCTATGATCAGATGCTTTCTTAACTGCTGTTTTCTCACTGTTGTCATTTTTATTTTGTTATTGAGAGGAAAGCGCGCAGCACATATTTACATATTCATCTAAACGTCGCTCTCAGCCGTGTGGATGGCGTCTGGATGTTCCTTTACAGTATATCGCTGCAAAGGTGTAGCAATCCAACTTCTTTTTACTTCGAAGAGTATATCTGGGCCTTGAATCACATTCAGACTCGAGCAATAAGCAAGCAATAAGTTGCTGGCTGCAGTTCACTTAATGGCCACCGGTGTCACTAATAACAACGTTTTCTGAATTCTACATATGGCCCCTTTAACATCTTGTTGCCAGTATACAGTAGCAGAGAATCAATAGGCCTTTAAAGTGAAATCGCTGAGAGAGAAAAAATCTCTTTGAAAAGAATGGAAGCTTTTGTTTAGGTCGATTTGCTGTCCACCGGATTATATTTGTGGTGTAAATTCTACCACAAGGTTGTACATTCCCAAGTGCCTGTTGACATTGAATGACTCTTCACTACACTGGGTTCCAGCTGACAACAAACATGACAAACTGTTCCTCTGGTCAATCAGGACATCCTTATTACAGGAAAACGGTAGTCGTCGAAACTTTGAACAACAGGAAACAATAGAAACCAAACTTAGATGTCCAGCGTTGAATGAAGATTAAAGAGTTATTCTACTAGCTGAGACCATTCAGGGTGTATTACTTTTATTGATATACTATTATAGTATTTATTTTCAGTAATTCAGTTTTCATTTTAATTTCAGTTTAAGGTTTAATTATTTTCTTAATGTAATTGTCATTTTTATTATTTTATTTTATTATCTTTCATTTATATACCAGTGTTTCCCCTAGGATTTTTTTCAGGGGGGGTGGTAAACATCCCAAAACTACTAGTGTCGTGGAGCGGCATGTTAACACGTGGTGTTGTCATAGACGCGGCGTGCCACGCAGTAGGCGGCTGTTTGTATTGGTGTATAGGTGCATTAGTGTGAGCTAAAATGACAAGAATATATTACAAGAAAGATATATTTTTTATTAATATTGAAGAGTGTATTTACAAAAACGGATAACTCCATTTTTCTTGATTTTCAGAAGTCATGTTTATTTATTGTGCGTTCCAAATAATATCAATCAAACTGCAGTTGAGTTGTTTTGATTAAATTACAAAAAAATACAGAGTAACTTAAATTAAAGTTAATTGAAAGTTATATATTATCTTTTATATATTAAGTTAGTTTTGTAAGGTCCATCCGTTAGCCCAAGGATGGAATCTAACGGCCTGGTCGAAGGACTTCTGCGTGTCTGCCTTTTCAGCACTTCTGTTGGATTCACTTAATTTATGACCATCGAATTTTAAATCTGACTCCATGAATAATTTTATCTGACTCCAACTTTTGTTACATTTGCAACTTAACGGCTGATCATAATTTTAGTTGTGATTTTAATTTGGATCGTTGATTTCTTAGTATCTCTTAATTTCAAATATTCGTTCATCAAGGGACCCGATATCGCACAGGAACGAAGCGTCCGGTTTCGCCCGCCCACGATCACAGCCTAGCCAGTTCTGATGTTAGTCAGAGGATTACAGAGTGAATATTTTACCTTTAAGTGGTCGCACATGCGTACTCAACAAAAAGTGTAATTTTAGTAATAGTCACGAAAGCTGCAACTTGCTAATACAGTAATAGTCAGAAATCAGATTATCCCGCATGCTGCGCTCCATGCTTCAGTCAGGGGTCCTCGGTTTGATCTATTCTGGCAAAAGAATTGTGGAAATAAAGGACTCCAGTTTGATCAATACTAGAATAACTTGTTTCAGAATAATACAAGGTAAATCAAGACAAAGGTTTATTTTGGCCAGACAGAACTTAAATAACATAATTAAACATGAATCCATGGTACACAACTTTCAGCATAAAAATATAAAATACAATTAAGTAATATGAAAATAGTTTCAAAGAGTCATATCTGGCATAATACATACAGTGTGTGTGTGTGTGTGTGTGTGTGTGTGTGTGTGTGTGTGTGTGTGTGTATCTGCGTGTCTCTAGGACATTGACACAACACTGCATGGGGTTCTGTCTACAGAATGTCCCCAAACGGCAGCCCTGCCACCCTTCCTTAAATACCCAGACCAGAACAAAGGCTTGTAAACATTTGCAACACAAACACCTAGTTTGGGGGAGAGGATCAGATATCTTTGGAGAGACCACTCAAAAAGAGAACACAATTCTCATATGTTTCAATCTTTCTAATCCTACCAGTGACTTCAGTGATGTTGAGACCATTTTACCAATCGCACTGTGACCTTTAAAAAGACACCAGACATGAAAGGGATAAAACAATAGATTCACAAGATAAATCATATGTAGTATATCTGCATTCTGGGACTTGAATCAGGGGGAAAGGGAGGTAGAGAGGGGGAGAAGGCTTTGGTCAGGGCGGTGTCCTACAGTTCCTCTGTGAGATCTTCTCTTCAGATTGAGTTTTATTGCAGGGCGCTGGATCTCGGTTTTTGTCTTAGCAGTAAAACCGCTCCTTACAGTTTTAAGCAAAAGCAGAAAACTCTACATTGCATTTAAAACGTGTGCACACACACACACACACACACACACACACACACACACAGACAAGTGCTCTCACTCGCACACACACAAATTCAACTCATGGACAAAGCGTTCAGCATGTACGGCGTACAAGGAGTTGTAGGAGTCGAAATTATAAATTCTTCTTTTTAGTCAGCTTTGACGAACACCTCAGCCAGCGCATCTTTTTTGACTTAGCAGTCTCGTTGTCACCTGACTCGAATACTGCGCGCTGACTCGCTAAAACGGACTCATCGGCTTGTGTTCACAAACAGCAAGGGTGCTTGTCGGTTTCTGCTGTGACAAAACCGCTGTGCGTGCGCTTTGGTCGACGCAGCAACAAACCGTCCTTGCGCGCGGCAAGCCATTGAAATGAATGGATTTCTTAGCGCAGCGGTGCCGTTGCCGCGTTCTAGGTGAAAGGCCCAGCACTCTTACAGGTGGTACAATGGTAGGGGAAACACTGTATACTAAGTAATTTTAGCACTTATTTCAGTTAGTTACCAAAGCAACATTTCTAATTAAACTAAAGTATTTTAAACAAGTTTAAAGTTTTCATCTAATATTTATATTGCATATTTCAGTTTTGTTTCACGTAATAACATCACAGCACTTATTTCAATAGCAATGCGCAGCACAGAGTACCTGAACTCTACAGCTCTCTTATCCATTTACTTTCCAAACAGTTGATGTCATAAAACCCCTTAAATCCAGTTTTATTGCCTAGCCCTCTATAGTGTTTGTAATTTCCAATTTTCCTCTAAAATAATCTGTTTCAGATTCCGAGCAGGGTCATGTATCCCCTCGAAGTCCTCTGGCTGAGATCATCCGGCACATTTTGTTTTCTGCAGTTATGGAAAATGTGCACATACCAGTTATTATGAAATGTGACCGAGCTCGCAGAAAGCTGCTGAAGCTGGCTTGTAAATTTAGTGTCTCCTCACAGTTCTGTGGATTTGGAAATGTAAAGTGAAAGCAAACCAGCTCAGATTAATCAGTTAAAGCTGGTATTTAGAGGTGAACTTTGAGAGGGAGAAACAGCTTGAAAATCACTTATGTGGGGTTTTTTTTTACTGTTTGTACAGTGAGATAAAATCTACTGATGACACACAGTTTGCTCTGATAATTGAGCAGTCAGATTACACTGACTTTAAACTGTGGGTCATTTTCTTTTTTGATCATATCAAGTGGTATAATTGAATCGGTTTCAGTTTTGATTGAGTCACTTGATTCACCCTGTTTTATAAACGTGTGCTTTTGATCTTATTCTCTTAATCTCTGATTAGACCTCCGAATAACTTTTTACATGACTTTCATTGTAACTCTAACTTATTAGTCAATAATTTTATCCCTTAAAACTCATCTTTGATATCTTGATTTCTTTATGCATTAAAATAGCTTGAATGTAACTCTACAGCCTTGCTTCATTTAGTATATGCAGTTCTATGAATATGCAAATTAGCCCCGCCTCCAATCACTCGCACCAGCTCAGCGATCCACTCATTGACGTGATTGGTTAAAAGGTAGTTTGTGACGTCAGAAACACCAAACCGCTTTTTTGAGAGTCTTTGGTTCACTGCAGTTTTAAGGGGAAAATGCTCGATAATGAATTTGCACATTGTTTGCCTTAAAGCATATTAAAAACACCACATAGACAACATTAATATCACATAGACAAACAACATTTAAAAACTTGATTTTCACCCCAGGGGGACTTTAAGCTCATCATAACTCATCCCACACTATGCTACCTTAAATTGCATGTCTGGTTAAATTAGATTTGTTGTTAATATTCTTAATTATTTATTATTACTTTGAAATTCCCATTTCCTCTTTTGACTTGGCAGGTCTGCAACCACCCAGAAACTCTAGCAAACACATTCACCCAGAATACCCTACACTCCTAGAAAAAAGGTTCAATGCGGTTCTTTATAGATCTCTAGGGTTCTTGACTCAATTTTTAAGAACTCTTTATTCTATAAAGGTTCTATAAAGGTCTTAAATCACATTCTGGGGGGCCACTGTCCCAAGCTTAAACCAGCTCCAAAACACCTGGCAGGAAGTTTCTAGTAAACCTGAAGACCTTGATTAGCTGGTTCAGGTGTTTAATTAGGATTGGAGCGAAACCCTTCGGGACAGTGGCCCTCCAGGAATTGAGTTTGACACCCCTGCCTCAAATTATTGCATAATACTTACATGTTTAACAGGTTATTTCAACATATCTTTCTAGTGCTAAAGTACATTTTATGAGCAGCTTAATTCATAAAAATAAATAGTGTAAAATGAACACAAATAAACCCATAAATTGATCCCTTTATAGAACCCCTAAAAGGTTCAGAAAGTTCTATAAAGAACCCTTTCTTGTAAAAGTGTATCATGGTAGCAGACAGGGAAAAACACCACTCACGGTTTCAGAAATTGGCTTTGTGGTTAATCTCCTAGGTATGGTAATCGGTTTCTTGGCGACAAGCGTAAAGCTGAGTTATTGTGAAAGAAGGAGTTTTATGGTTAAAGTTTATTCACCCGGTGCTATAGGGCGAGAGTGCTGATATCACACACACAAAAGCCCCATTCAGGGGCCACGGCGTCCCTGCAGCGAGCCTCGTCAAGAACGGACAGATCAAGCTTTAGGTGGCTGGAGCCGAGACCTGCGCTCTTTAAAATGAAGACTTTAATGGTTCTTTGCTGCACTATATGTTCAACAAAAAAATACTCCTCTTATCATGGACCATTTTAGTTGTGTGTGTGTGTGTGTGTGTGTGTATACAGGTAATGTTCTTTACAGTTTTTGAAGGTTAAAGTTAGCATGAAACAGAAATTGCAATAGTCTTTTCTTCACTATTGTGATGTATATCAGAGTCAAGCGGCTTCTCTAACAAGAGGAAATGTAAGGCAGGACTTGGTTTTGTCCATGGGGAGTTGATTTGGATGGTTGTGGTTTGCTATTGGTGGATTTCGATTGACCGGTTGCCCCGCCCTCACGCTGGTAAAAGCATCATCAGATAAAAGAAGAGAAAAAATGATGTGCACGGATAAATCGTTTATAATAAAGTCTGTTGGTGTTGTGTTCTGGGAGATTGCTATGGCATTGATGGTTATTATTCATATTTAACTATTTAAACATTGCATTCGTGCGAAGAGAGAGAGAGAGAGAGAGAGAGAGAGAGAGAGAAATGGAAGCATATCCTGTGCAGTGAAGCCCACGAATGTCACTGTGATTCGCTTCAACCTTTCCGAACGTTATGAAATATCATTTTATGGTGTGCGTGTTTGTGGGCGTGTGTGTTTGCGTGTGTTTGTGTGCGTTTGCGTGCGTGCGTGCGCGCTTTGTGTGGGCGTGTGTGCGTGAGAGAGAGAGAAATGGAAGCATATCCTGTGCAGTGAAGCCCGCGAATGTCACTTTCCGAACGTTATGAAATATCATTTTATGGTTCGTGTGTGTGCGTGTGTTTGTTTGCGTGTGTGCGTGTGTTTGTTTGTGTTTGCATGTGGGTTAGTTAGGGTTAGGGTTAGTGCGTGTGTGTGTGCGCTTGCGTGCGTGCGTGAGAAATTGTTTTATCATATCGCGCTATTATCACAAATGCAATTAATCGTTCAGCCCTTACCTCCCTTACAAAAAAGTACTGTATTGGTGGTACCATGATATAAGGATATCAGATGTACCATGGTGTTTTGATATGGTTCTGAATGATTATACTCACGTTATGGTAATTTCCTTTACTTATTAGTAATTTTAGTAAACTGGGTCCAGAATTGGCTTAAGCAAGAAATCTGACGATGCACGTTAAATATTTCGCTTTCAAAATGCAATTATAAGGAAAGAAATCCGTGTGTCTTCATTTATGTTATGAATGAATGAAAATTGTTAAATTGACTGTCATGGGACAAAAAGATAACAATAATGTAAAATAGTTTCATAGCTGGTGAAAATATTTATAATAAATCTAATATATATCTGTGCAATAGATTGCAGGGAAGACTAATTCTGTATTAAGCCTAACGGTAAACACAACGTGGCGATACCTAAACGTTTTGCTCTATAACGTAAAAAACCCATATCGAAAACACAAATTTTGAAGCTGTTATTTTAATTTAAAAAACGTATGTTTAAAATGGCTTTTTATCTAGCTCTGAATCTGACAGCTTGTTTAAAAGCATCAATTCAGTTTGTAGATCTTGTTTGAAGATCAAGATTAGATGCACTTTTTAAACAAAGAAATGGGCGTATGTTTCTTCTCTCATGTATGAGACAAAAAAAACTCTTGTGGTAAAACCACTTCTCCTTTAAAGTGCCGTTCTTACGGGAATTGAATCAAACAATGTGAACACAGAAAGTCTCTGATTTTCCATGTTGAACTCTGGGTCGCTGTGCTTCTCCGCACAATGGATGCATTACGTAATGCACACACAAACACTTTCTTTCTCTCTCTGGATGCTGTGATGTGTGTTTCCATTAAAAGGAATCTAGTTATAGCTGGTTATGACGGTTTCCCATGTGAAGAATAGCCAGTAATTACTGTTCAGGTTACAAAATGAGTTTGGTAAGGCCATTTTGAAACTTAAGCCAATGCGAATGTGCTTAATCACTCAGAACATGCTATACACTTGTGTTTAGATGCAATTATATGCTCAATGCAGGCTCAAAAAAAAAAAAAAAAAAAAAAGATGCATCACTTTCTCCTAATAACAAATCAACTAGACGACAGCTGATCACTACCTGAAATATAATATAGTTTGGATGGTTGCAAGGGTGTTGCTATTGTATTTTGGGTGGATAAATGATTTGTAGAAGTTTTAAATAAAACGAAGATGATTGAAATTCGTTTTACAAGAACATAATGTTACATTCATATTTGCACTCAGAATTTCACCTTTAAAGGTACAGTATGTAAGATTTTTACATTTAAAATGTCCAAAAACCACTAGCATAGTGTTATATATTTTGTTCACTTGTGTACATGCATCAATCAGGCATAACATTTATCAAATCACAGAGGTAGCTCGGGAACGTTCTCTTGATAGATACTGACCGCAGTGGCCGGTATCTATCAAAAGTGCTCCAAGGAAGGAACAGTGGTGAACCGGCGACAGGGTCAAGGCTCATTGATGCACGTTGGGAGCGAATGCTGGCCCGTGTTGTCCGATCAAACAGACGAGCTACTGGAGCTCAGATTGCTCAAGAAGTTAATGCTGGTTCTGATAGAAAGGTGTCAGGATAATGCTCTCCTGATACAAAGCACAAATGCTTCAGGAATGGTTTGAGGACCACAACAACGAGTTTGAGGGGTTGACTTGGCCTCCAAATTCCCCAGATCTCCATCCAATCGAGCATCTGTGGGATGTGCTGAACAAACAAGTCTGATCCATGGAGACCCCACCTCGCAACTTACAGGACTTAAAGGATCTGCTGCTAGCATCTTGGTGCCAGATACCACAGCACACCTTCAGGGGTCTAGTGGAGTCCATGCCTCGACGGGTCAGGGCTGTTTTGGCACAATATTAGGAAGATGGTCATAGTGTTATGCCTGATCTGTGTAAATCATCCCAAACCTTTCCAAAAATGTTTAAATCCAGAGAAATTCACAATTTTAACGTCATTTGTGACCGTTTATTAGCGCTTCTCGTTACAAGTATGGGAAGACGGTTGGTGCATGCTGTGTTTCCGACTGCATGTTATAAGCGACCCAAACTCAGAGCAGATGCAGGGATGAGTTCATGTGGAGCTACATTTACTCTGAACACTGAAAACGCTGGATCATGAGGTGCTTGTGTGTAAAAAAAACACTTTGAGTTATATCGCAGCCTCTGTGATTTGATAATCCGATAACCCATGATGCGATTTACAGTTTTATTTTGATTACTTTAGCGGTCCTAGATGCCTGGATGCTGTTTGGCAGTTTAGATAGATAACACCATGCTATTTACTTGGTGTTTCAAGGTACTTGGTATATGTAGGAATGACTCAAACTTCTTTCTGGTACTTTTGTTGGTGGTGTTGTAGTAGACCCTGAACCGCATTCTGCTGGATCTGTATGCAGAGCCTGCTAGCATGGCTACTCTCCAAACCCAATAATTACAGGCCGTCAGAAATGTGGCATACACTTCCTGGCACGTGTACAACTTGCAGTCTGTCCAGCCTACTTGCCTGCTTTTTTTTTTTTGTGGAGAGACTCCATTTGTATACTTTCAGCCATTTTTAAGTTGAACTGAAGCTAAAAATAGGAACTTTGCATCGGTCATTGGATTTGGCTGACAGTGTTTCTTTTAAAGTTCATTTTGCTTTTCAAAACCATGCTCATATATAGGAACGTCTTGCCATTAATTAGTTTCTAAGGGATGGTTTATTTAAATATTATATTTGGATGTTGTATATTGTACCTCGCTTGGGCTTTTTTTGTACTAAGGCCCTGTTTACACCTGGTATTAAGATACGTTTTGGTTGATCAGATCATAAGTAGACGTCTCTTTTGTCCACTTTCAACCACTTCTGTCCTTATTTCTTCGAGGGGAGGGTCTATGGGAGGGTAAATGTATGGGCTTTTTCAGATTTTTCAATCTACTGGACAAAAATAGGCTCACAAAATCTACATATGAACGCACAGAAGATGACAGAAAAACACTTGGAGAGCAGCAGTATTCGTTTCTGCTCTGACAGCCGCAAGACCAGCCGAACGCTGCTACGTTTGAGTGTGTTTTAGAAATCTGGAATGGTGAGAGAACATTGTGCTTGGTATGTTTTTCATCTTCAAACCAACACATCAGCCAACCAAGTTTAAATCCCGTTTGACTAGCGCGCTTCCCATAATGTTTACGCGTTAGGTCAGTAGGGCGGAGATTCTTTTGTGGCTGTTCGAATGCATTCGACTACATGAGCGTTTACACTACGAAAGCAATCCGGTCCAGTGAGTTTTCGACTACCTCTGGAAGTGGTTGAAAGTGGTTTGAAACGTTTTAGACCCCGTTTACACCTGTATTTAGCGTTGTCCACTTGTGAGCCGATTGACCAAAATGCATCTTAATACCAGGTGTAAACAGAGCCTAAATCTTCAAGAGCAAGAAAAAGGGTAAATGTCTGACGGTTTATTGTCTTCTTGATAGAGGTCTACCTCAAAAATAATTAGTGCAAAACATCCTTGCTTCAGCAAATTAGGTATCATTTAGAAAGACTGGAGTGTTTATATTCAAGAAACCTTGCTTTTCCAAGTCCAGGCTGAACCTATAATCATTCCTACAGTGAATTAAATACTGTCAGACTTCCAGACGGCATTTCAATAGCATAGTTCAGTCACTGTGGCGCTTGAAAACGGAGGCACGATCTGTCCCACTGACAGTCAGAGATAGACACGTTTGATGCTCAGAAACATGTCAACAACTAAACAAGTAGCTTCCTGTCAGCTCCAATGGGGGAAGCAATGTGTCCTTTGTGACCGAGTCTCTGGGTATGGGCAGAAATGCACTCGCACAAAAGGGATATTATGTTTGGGCTTGTGTCAGAGTGGGGCTGGAGTGTTGGCGTGGAGTGGCACTGAAAGACTCGTTCTGTGAGACACGCTGGCGGTGAAAGTTACGCAGTCCGGCATGTGCTCCACCATTGATTCAAACCTGATGTTGGTGCATGTCACCTGGAGACTCGCATCACTATTATTTTGATTTTAAGCACCGTTTGTGGCACCAAATAGTATCTATTTTATTTTTTTAAATGTAAATGATGCTTAATTGTGCAAAACTCACAGCCAAGATTGTAGGCTGCTGTGGATGGTTTCCAGATCAGTTTCCAAATGTGTGCTTTTAATGTGTGCGTGTGCACAACTTAATGTTTTGATCAATTTAATGCATCCTTGCTGAATAAAATTTAATTTCTTTAAAAAAAAAAAAACACATTGACCTCAAACTTTTGAACAATATTGTATAATTCTTAAAACCGTGAGTAATAATAATAGAACCACTGATTGTTCCCAAACAGGCTCCCATCTTCCATTGTTTTAATATCTGCGTATTAGAGTGAGACGTTTTATTTTTCTGTTCTCAGCAGGTGTTGATGCTCCCACCCAGTACAGCTGTGAAGCTCACAACGAGAAGGGCCTCACAGTCTCCAGAGAAGCTCACGTCAATATCAAAGGTGCTGAACCCGAGAACAGTGTTATATTTAGTATCATTTATATACTATATTATTTTTATATTTTCAGTGTTCAGTTAAGTTTTAGTACTTTTCTTATGTGCTTTTGCCATTTTTATTAGTTTTTTTGTCTACTTAGCTTTAGTTTATATTTATGTTTGTTTACTACAAAACTACTTTGAAAACTACATATTGTGCCTTTTAATATAAAGAAAAATATTACAAAACTCTTAATATTGGTTATGGCTCTAACACACATGCATGATTCATGTATTTCCAGAGCTTCCTGACAAAGTGTCAAAGGTCACAGTAGTAAAACGCGAGGCCAACAAACTCCTCCTGAGCTGGACTCCGGGACACGATGGCTTCTCTCCTCTCATCTCGTGCTACATCACGGTAAGAGGGACAAAATGAATGAACATTGTACAAGGTTATTGTGTTGTGATGATTCCTCTGAGGAACATGCAGTTCAGTTCAGGGTGATTTTCTTTTTTCTGTGATTTATTTTCTATCCATTTTAACTTGAAATCATAGTTCTGTTGGTAAAGTAACCCCACTAAAGGCTTTGGTTCAGATGATTCCGATCATTTTGTAATGAATCATAAATGCCCTACATCATGTGTTGTAGGTGCGAGAGCTCGGCCGTGAGCCGGGGAGTCCTACTGCCGCACATAGCACACTAGTGCCTCCGTTCCAGTATGAAATCAGCAACCTCAAAGCCATGACCTGGTACAACATGAGTGTGTCCTGCACCAATGAGATCGGGACGTCACCGCGAAGCGCTTGGGTCCAGAGCAACACTACAGAGGGCGGTGAGTCAGATTCCTGGAGCAACTTCCTGGACTTTCTGTGAATAAAAAACATTTCGAGCCACTGGGTACACTACCATTCAAAATATTTAAATGCAAGTTTTTGACGGACGTCTCTTATGTGCACCAAGGTTGCATTTATTTGATTTAAAAATACAATTCCTGTGATGCAGTGCTGAATGATTGTCACATGATCCTTCAGAGATCATTCTAATATGATGATTTGCTGTTTACAGTAAGAAACATTTATTATTATTGATAATGTTAAAGGGTCATGAAACCCTAAACCAAATTTTCTGAGATTTTAACACAAGTATGTGTGCTGAGCATCATGGAAGACAATGTTACCATCTGTTAGTTTTGAATGTGGGAGAAAGCTAGTTAATGTTAAACCTTTTTGCTCTATTTTCAACTTCCTGGTTTAAATTCATCTTCATGTCAATGTTTAAATTCATCTTCATTTTCTCGTACTATAGTACGGCGATGACTCATCGGTGTCTCATAATTATTCATGAGACTGTGTGTCTTTATCCTATGAGAAGACGCGTTGCTTAATTCATGACAGCACGTGCTTAATTATTCATGACAGCGCATGTTGATAGGCCTTTTCCTCTGACTGGCGCTTCAAACAGTCAGATCGCATACAGTAAGTGAGAGATGCATTAATGGATCAAAAACGAGTGTTTTTTTCCCGCTTTTTATGAGTGTCTGCGTTGCCTACGTTCTCTTCAATAGATCCCAAGTCTTCACACAAACGCAATTCATCCACACTGTGAGTGTAACCGCTCTTTGCGGCCATTTAACCGACCAAACGCCACAAAATAAGCCTCAAAAGTTATCAAAGTTATGAAACAGTGTGTTCATATATATTTTCGATGCAGAGAACAAATTGCGACTGGCTGGGCATTTAATTTTGTATTGAATTATAGGGGTCACAGGATATATATGTGTTTATGTAACGGTGAGCTTACAAAACTGTGTATATTGTGTTGCGTGTAACTTTATGATAATTTGCAGTGTGCATTTGTGGGAAGCTTTGATGCTTTTAATGAGAGCAAAATAAAATGGTCTGAATCAGAAGCTGTTGATGTGCTGTCAGTCTCCCCTCATCCCCTTCCACTCCACCACTAAACCACGCCCACTTTTATAGCATTTTCAAAACTGTGGTAAGAACTGACGGCTGCTGAAACACTGCCCTTTGAAAAACATGACCCTTTAAACATTTGTGCTGCTTCATATTTTTGCATTCACCGTAATGCATGTTTTCAGGATCCTTTGATGAATAAACAGATTAACTGCGTTTATTTGAAATCTTTTGTAATATTATAAATGTCTTTACTGTCAGTTTAATGTAGAGCTGCATGATTCTGGGTAAACTGAGTTGAACTATACAAAACAATATTTTAAATATCAGTTTGAATGAATGATTCAATGACTCGCTCATAAAGACTCCGCTTCATTACTGGATGAATCTGTTTTTGATTGAATCTCTTGAATGAATGATTCAATAACAAATGCATTTTTTACCGGTCACTTGTCGCCACCTACTGGTGTAACAATGTAATTTATGCAATCTTTATATGAAGCATGACGTTTCAGTAGGTGATTTGCTCTATTTTGATCACTACCAAAGACATTAAACTTTTATCCTGGTTCTTCTGTGATTTTTATTATGAATTGTTGTAAGACAGAAATAATGATACTGAGTGGCTGTTTCATACCCAAACATGACAACTGCTCTCTGGGTCATCAGCAGCGCCAACGCAGATCTGAATGTTTGCTGTGATCGTACTTGTCAAAGGTTTGATAGAGCTAAATCGCTGTCATTTATGAGTAAGATCGCCTGGATGTGTGACTCGAGATCGCTGTCTTTTAACGATTAATCGTTCAGCTGTAATTTAATGCAACCTTACCGAACAATTTCTTTAAAAAAACGCACACACCCCAAACTTCTGAATGCAAGCGTATGTTCAAAATGAAACACTAGCTTACTACATCGTATAGACTGACCTGCATATCATACTCCAGAAAAGGATATGCATTTGCATTTGCAGCAATAATCATGTTAAACATTGATATGCTACTTTGTTGTCACATATGAGTGCATTCAATTATCTAAAAAAAAAGGTTAAAATCACATAATTTCCAATTACCAAATTCTGCACACTGGAAATGGAAGCTGTGGTTGAGTGCCTCCGATTCCTGTACTATGTAATTTATGTCTTTCATATCCCAAGATTTTTCCAAATGGGAATGGGAGTGACCAGGCAGTTAGAAATGCTTTCTTATGGGTGTATCCATAAAGGATTTCCTCTGTACTCCTAGATGAACTGTGAAGGACATTTTTAGTTCCTGATAAGCATTTTGGTTATTGGTTTACCTAGCTTCTAATGTAATACAATCTGGAATTACTGCTTTTAAAGTAGACCTTTGGTTTGTCTTTGGTCAGTATTTTACATGTTGCTCAAGGGATGATTTATCTGACATGAGTGTAATTTTACTCTTGTATTATTGTCAGTTCCACTGGAGGCCCCCCAAAACGTGACTGTTTATGTGAACAATTCCATGCTGATGATCCGATGGGAAGCTCCGCCCCCTGACAAGTTGAATGGAATCTTGCAAGGATATGATGTCACTATTAAACACGGCACACGTACGAACAAGGTTAGTAATTGGGCTTGCCTATTGCGTTTTGTGTATGGCAATCGTTCTGTCTCTTCACTCTTCACAACACTCTGGACGTTTGCAATGCCTCTGTTTTTATTTAGAAAATCGGAATAATCCCAAAGTTGTCCCAGCGTATAGGAGCGTTCTTTAAGAAACTTTGCTGCATTAGTTAAGTGGTTATTTTAAGATTCTCTCAAAGAATATGTTTGATATTTAAACTTTTTTTTTTTTTTTTTTTTTTTATTCAGGGTCAAGATTTTAGGTGTAAACAATAATTATAAACAAGTGTTTTTTCGGTTATGTAACCGGTCACTGTTTCTGTTGATGTTTTCATTATTTCTATTCACTTTTTGTGCAGGTAATTTAAATAGTCCTGTGGTGCAAAAACATTTTTATTAGTGCAAATATTCTACTCATTATAGAACTGTATGCTTAATTTATTTTTATACAATAATTATTATGTATTTTACTGAAGATTTTCACTTTCAGCTGGTGAAAATATTCACATTTCTAATTTTTTTTTAATTGAAGTGCTAAAATAACTAAAACCTCATAAAAACTATACATATTTACAAAAATAAATAAAAAGTTTTAAAATTAAAATAAAAGATATACAAATAAAATGTAATTCTAAATATTAACAAAAACTATAATAGTATATCACTGATACTAAAATAACACTAGTTACAACTGAAGTAAACATCCACACATCTGTTCTGTGGCACACAAAATAACCCCCTGAATACACTTTATAGTATCTAGATATCCTGTATGTAACCAATTATTTTCATTACTCAGTTCATCTACTTCTCCCAAGTTGCCCAGAGCGGCATTTTGCTCAGTATTGCTCTGCAGACATCAGATTTTCACCAGCTGTGAGGAAATTAGCTAGAGCCATTAAAATAAAACAGCTGTTTTTGTTTCTAAGATGAAAGCTAAAGTCTGAGATCGTTATTTTTTTTGTTTCCTGTTTGAGTTCAGCTGTATTATTGAATGCCCCTTAAGCAAATGTCTTTATGATGTTATCCGAATGAAACAGCTTCACTAACAAGAGAAAATGTAGGACGGGGCTTGGTGTTGTCCATGAGGAATTGATTGGATAGTTGTGGTTTGCTATTGGTCAATCTCATTTTAGTGACAGGTTGCCCCGCCCTCACACCATTAGAGAAGAGCTGTCACTGCAAGAGGGAGGCGAAGTTATTTTAATTAAAGATTACGAGGCACATTAATTAAAAAAATAATGATGTGCATGGTTGAATTATTTATAATAAATGCAATATTCCATGAAAAAAATAAAATAAGAATAGCCAATTTTGATTTCATGGTAACTTTTAAACGAAGAATTGTGTAATTTCTCCACCACAAGTGCAACTTGGAAAAATAATGACTTAATAAATCATACTTTAAGCACAGGTTGGGTTGTAAGTGCCACTAGAATAAATAGTTCTTGTGGTCAAGTGTCTACTGGAGTATCATAGCTGCTAGAGCTGTGGAATATAATAGTTTCACTGATGTGAACGATTCTGCACCGACATGCTGCTGCTGTACAAAATAGCATGCATGAATTACCCATAGCAGATCTATACAGGTGGAGCTGGGGAGGGTGGAGGGTATTTGAAGGCTGAGCAGCGAGCTCATGGGCTACTGAAACGGCAGATAACAATGGCAAATTGCAAGCAGATGGCAAATTCAGTTGTCTTTAGTGGCGTGTTACACTTGAATGCTCAGATACGCACAGAATTATTTCAAAATATCTGTCTTGGCGAGTATTTACATAAGCATAGTCGGTCATGATTTAAGTCAGTGGTCGGCAACTGGCCAAAAATGGCCCGCCAGAATAATATCTGGCCCGCGCCCGCAGCCGTTTTGATAGCGACTGGTTCTTAAATATATCTGACATGATCGTGTAACTGAGGCCAGCTAGTGAGAGGGATTTTGGGATTAATTGAGAGCTTTTAATTTGAAAAGTTTTGAACGACATTCGAAAGAGTCTGTGGATTGCTAGACATGCCTCTAAAATAGCCATCATGGAATGTGTGGTATGATAAAACGAACAGTGAGCCATTGAAACGTTTGCTTATAACGTTTGCTTATAACGTTTGCTTTGTATGCCCTATTTTCGCTGTCGACTTTCCTCTTTAGACTCTTTGATAATGCTAGCTTAAATGTTAACATCACTCTGCACACGTAATAGTGTACCTCCAGCACGCAAACAATAAAAAAAAATGCAGTTTAGTACGCAAGGATGCCAAGGAATAATTCTGAGTGTAAAAGTAGGCTACTTCAAATAATTATTACAATACGTTAGGCTCCATTGTGTAACAAGCAAATTAAAATACACATTTATTATTCACAACATGGAAAGAGGAAACACAGTTCGTTAAGAGCATGACTCAAACATGTCATAAATGGGCTTATTCAAGTCAATACACCATCTCCCACATATGTGTGTTTTAGCAAGGCGGTGAATGAAGATACTTAGGTTATGTGTCACTACTGCTTTATTCATTTATCCAATTTTTAAGTGAGAAACAGCTCACTAGCAGTTACAAAAGACACTGTAACAGTATGTCACAGGCAACTTAGTTTCATCAATTTATTTCTTAAATTACCCCGTGACTATATTCTGGCCTGCCATCTAGTGGCGACTTTTTTTTAATATTTTTGTCCTGGGGCCAAATATACTTGCCCACCCTTGATTTAAGTGAACGTTAACATTTGGGGGGGAAATGTGATGTGTAACATTTTATTAGATCTGTGCATTAGGTCTTGATATAACAATTAATGTTAATCATACAACAAAAATAAAAGAGGGAATCATTCACTTCCTCTTGACTGAATAACTTTTGTAGCTTTTATAATCAATTTATTTATAATTTCTGTATTATTTCTTACTTAAATGCTTCTGTTAAAGGTACAATATGTATTAAAATATCCAAAACCACTAGAACAATGTTATATATTTTGTTGACTTGCTATCCCAAATGTATCCAAGAATGTTTAAATCCAGAGAAATAAGCCATTCATTGACAGACAACTTTGTTATATCTTAAAACGGTCTTATTGTTTAAATCTGGTTTTCTAGATTTACCGCGAGTACCATGTTTTACCTTGCCTAATATGGATCTAGCTCACTGCAGTGTGAACAAGTGTGTCGCCCGCAGTTGTGTCGGCACAGCTTTCAAAGTATACTCAACCGCGGATGAGCGCGGATGGCTGAGTTCGACACATGCACAGTACAATTGTTGTGACACTTCTGACTTTATGGCACATGCGCTGTTGTACGTGCACCGGCCGCGCGGCCTCAAAAATTGGGCTGCATATGAAAGTATGAATATACTTTGGGCTTTACCCCACATACGCATGAGCGAAAGAACGCTTCATAATCAAATTGTTGCCCTCTGAAACGGATCAAATCATGAGTCAAGTGAAGATTCACACCTCTAATAGCTGCACTTGTATAGTTGCAAAGTCATTAGGAAGTGTCAAGTATTATCACTGTTAAAATAGACTATGAGAACGTCCTCAGTTTATCACCTCTGCATGCCCTGTGTGGTCTTTGTCAGTGGCCAGTGACCGATCATATGGCATTTATTTCTCTCCTGGCACAATGGTGTACTTCCTGTTTCTGTGTTAGTCACAGGAAACCTACAGAGTGTGGAGAAGTCATTTGTTATTGTCTGTCTGTCGTGACTCACCACTGAGTGACCTGGAATTCATGACGACACGTCAATGGCTGCGATTAACAATCTGCTGTATTCTATAGCCGTGACTGACCAGAGTGAAAACAACAGTTACTGGAAATGAGTGTCATGCACTTACACTCACAGCTGGTCTTGGACCGGCACCTGTTGCTCTCCATCAACAAAATTACCTTGTAGTTCGAGTAACATCTGCTCATGGAAGAGTGAATTATTTTGATGTACATTTATGTTTGGCAAACTTTATCACAGCACATGTAAGTGTTTGAACACTAGTTTTAATCTCATAAAACCTGTCAAGAGCAGTGTTATTTTAGTATTAACTATAATAATATATAATACATTATATTAATTTTTTTAATTATCTTTTATATTTATATTTGTTAGGTTTTTTTATGCTTTTTTTTCATTTATTTTTTTAAATTATTTTTTTAATTATCATTTAGGTTTAATTTATTTCTATTTTTATTTAATTGTTTTATTTGTTTCAGTTAGACATTTTAGTGCTGCTTATTTCATTTAGTCAACATTTCTCATTTTTGTTTTAAAGTTTTTCATCTTTTCCATCATTTAATTAACACCACTATCTTATTTTATTATATATTTAATTTAATTTTTTATTTAATTTTGCCTCTGCCAATTCTAATGCTGTTACTGCAGTAGTTATTGGAATAGTTCAGTTAATATTTAAATAAAATCATTGTTCATTTCACAGGTACATTTCCAATAATGGCAGTTGGGGTTAATTATTGTTTGTTAAACCCTTGAAGAAGGCCAAATTAATATTTATTTATTGTATTATAAGTTCTCATTCGGTGCACTACAGATCCTCAGCTGATCCAGACAGTAATGCACTGCAGGAGGTTTTTCAGTAAACGAGTATATGTTTTAGTAAGTCAGTATCTGCGAAGTGTGTAAGAATTAGAGTTGGTGTGTTTGAAAAGCTTGTTGTTTTAAGCTTGGGTTAAGTATAACTGCTGAGTTGGCTTTTCTGACCGTAATCCGAGGGTTCCTTCAACAAATGGAGGGCAAAGATTGAGTCTTCAGGACCAGTAAAAAACAGGAAGCTATTATGTGCACTAGACGACCAGAAATGGCTTATCGCAGTGGCTGGGCAGGATTTAGTTTTTTTCTTTTGGGTTTATTTTTCTTTCTAGCATCTATTTAACCTTAATGCATTGTGTTGATTCTCATGCATGGTCAACAGAAATGTGCACTTAATAGGAAATGCAAATAATTAGATAAACTTGCAAGTGTTTTAATATTTAAAAATCATAAACCATTTACGTGCAGAAATGAATTGCACGCACCCTACATAGCCTAAACTGCCCATGTTTACGTCTCAGGGCCTGTAGAATGAATCACTTCTTGTTTCGAGATCTGCAGATGCAGTTTTTCCACATTTTTCACTGACTCCGTTTTAGTGTAAGTGTCAGCATGTCTGATATGTTTGAAACAGAAGTGACAATTTTACGCAATCGGCACATCGATGTCACATGCATCATGTGTTCACCTCATCAAGCTTCTCTTTTCTATCCAGCCTTGTTTTGTTTTTACACTGTTGATTTCATATAAAAGTTTTTTTTTTTCCCTGAAATGCTAAACTACATTTACATAATACAAGCTTTCTTTTCTTTTTAAAGCGGACCTATTATGCCCTTTTTCAAAGTTTTGGGCTCTACTAGAGCAGGTTTTCATGCTTGAATGTTTTTGGAAACAAAAAAACACATTATTTCATAAACTGTCCATTGTTGCAACTTGTCTCTTCCAAGTCTGTCATACCCTTTTTCCATCAGAATGAACCGGGTGCTAGTTCAGAGCTAGTGCTAGTGCCGGAGTTGGTTCGACTGACGTGCCTCCTAAGAACCGGTTTGCTTTTCCATGGGCTAGAGAGCCACCACAGAGCCAGGTCTTACGTCGCTGTATACGTATTACTTTTCTCAGCAACGCTAGTGAGGCAGCGGGAAACACAAACACATCAGGCTTGATCGAGATGCATCGCCGTATGACATCAAAGTACCGCAAGAGCGATTCAAAAGCATAAGGAGTCCTATGCTCTCACTGTACTTTGATGGCATACAGTGATCGGACTGCGCAGCAACGATGCATCTCGAACAAGCCTTCCATGAACAGTGGCGAACGTTGCGTTACTATTGATGCACACAGAGAATCCAACGCATTCGCGCAGCTCGCTGTAATTTGTATAGATGGAGATTACAATTGAGCAGCTATTAGCTCGATTAGCAGCTGTTTCAGAAATGGCGGTCACAAGTTTGTGTTCGTCTTGTTGGTCATGGTAACCCCGCCCCCAGCCGCTGACAGTGGTTCTTACTTCTAGACAAGCAATGTTTTGGTGCTACTTGAGAACCACTTGCGCGTCGAAAGACAAAGAATCGATTTGAAACTAGGCTCTGGCTCTGAACCAGCACTCAAACTGCCTTGGTGGAAAAGGGGTATCAGTAACGCTCTGTTTAGTTCCTGTCTCTATGAAGCCCCTCCTTCTGAAAAGCACAATGTGCTCTGATTGGTCGGCTGGATCAGTGTGTTACGATTGGTCAACTGCTTCGAGCGTGTTTGGGAAATGTCACACCACCTTACCATAACCACGAGTTTCAACACACTACTAACTAACTCAACCAGGCCCCGCCTTTTTATTCTGTGTATGAATCATTTAAATGAGGAATATTGTGACGGAAGAAAACTCAAGACTACAGTGGAGGCGTTTCAGGGAGTTCAGAAACCCTGACACTGATATAGAGAAGAACTCCCGCTGGAGTGACATTTTTAGTTATGATCTCCAACATGTTTGATGACGGAAAAAAATGGCAGAAAGAAATGTTGTTGATGTGCTTGAAAACACGCAATGTTTTTATTCCCGAGAGTAGCGTGATGTGAATATTCACTTCGCTTTTGGTGTGCACACACCATAAGACCCATACTAGTGATGGGAAAATGAATCTTTGCGAAGAACCGAGGCTTTCCCCTCAACTGTATTGTAAAACGGTTCATTACTCAAAGCTTTTCAACACGGTGCACACTAACGACTTCTAGTGGTCAAAAGGTGGAAAAAGCAGCCATTTTGGACGGTTTCATATAATAAATCAGTTTGTGCTACCGTATAAAGCAAAGAAAATATCAGTCTATATAAATAAGTCTTCCACATGTATGAATAAATGAGTCTGTCAATAGAATAAATTTGGAGTCATATATGAGAAACAAAAGAAGATCATCATAGTTGAAGTGCCTGGGAATTAATACAAAATGAACATGAACACATTTACACATTTAAAGGGGTCATGAACTGCGTTGTTTTATTGTTTTATGTTTCCAGGGGTGCACTTACAATGTTAGAATGCTTTTTTTTTTACTTCAAAAATTGTCGTAATTTATAAATATTTAGGCCTCTGCTCTGGGGCGTGTCTGCTGTGACAGTTCAGTGTGAACACCCACTGCTGTGATTGGCTAACGTCTGTCCATTTGAAGTAGTATTACTCTTAGCGCGTTTTTACTTTTACAGCTCTCATGGTTAACAAATCGTGAAAAGTGTTGCATTACATTCAGATCATGGCATTATATTAAGATCGTAGCATGAAAGGTTGCAGTGATGATCATTGTAGCCGCTCACACATACGTTGAGCGCATGAATGCAGTGATCTCTTCATTGCAACTCCGTTTATGTACACTAACGAATGCTTTCATCATAACTAACAGTGCAAACGTGATATAGTTAAGAGATTCGTTGAATAAAACGGGAGTCACTGATAAACTCGCTGTTTGATTGACAGCTGCAGCTGCTCCAACGATTGCAAAGGGAGCTTTCTTTGATTCCTTTCTTTATAGAATTTAATCACCGTTAAATAACAGATTATTTTCATCCTACTAAGAGAAACAACGCACGTTAACGTTTACTGACACACAGACAAAACACATCTGACTGTACATGAATGACATTTCAGATCAGGCATTAGAATGAACAGTTACTTACATGTTGCATTACTGTCGAGCCCAGGCACTGCACATCCTCAACGGCATGTTTATTGCTTGGTAGCGCGACCTGGTGTAACACCACTAGTTACATGCGTGAATCGGTGGGCGGGGCTAAACGGGCAGTGATGAAGTAGGCGTTGTTCTTCTGCAGAGGCGTTGCTTCACCACACTCAGACGTCACAGCCGGGCACATTCTGAGATCGAGCGTTTGCTGGGCCTGGTGTCAATAAAAGCTTTTCTTTGACTAACAAGGATGTTTTCAGCTCTGAATTATTGTGATATTCTTATATCACAATGAACTTTTATACATCAAAGGCTGAATGAAAAGTTGATTTCTCAATTCATAATTTCATAATATGATTTATTCTTATCAAATAAGCGAATGACACTTGAAACTGCGCAAGAGGTTTGTGCTATTTGAATCTGAATACGTGGTCACGTGGTTGTGTGTGAAAACGAAGCTTTGGATGTCACAGATCACGTGGTTATGGCAAAATTAATTGAGCTCCGATACAGTGCTTCACTGTGAGACGTTTCGTTTTTTGATACAAGCGTCAACGCCTCGGTGTCGAACGTCACATCACTAACCCATGCCATACCAGCTTGGACCAGCATGGAGATTCACACCGGTCTATGTTAGATTTTTAACAATACAATGATTTAAAAGATTTCTAATTTTGTTCTAAATCTGTGTGAATATGTGTGTTTCAGATTCACAGCATCACCACAGAGGCCGCAGTGATGCTGCAGGCGTTCAACACCACTTACAGTGTGGAGGTCGTGGCCTGCACACAGAGCGGCTGTGGGACCAAAAGGTCACGCTACTGGCTCTTTGTGCCAGACACTGGTGAGCAGATGTATACGCTCTCCCGACTCTCTCTCTCTTCGTGCAGACCTCGCTAAACCACGCCCCCTCCGCCACAAACGTATTGCAAAAATGTTAACGTTATTTGCTGTGAGAAACGGTCCTCGGGTTCGGTTCGGGTCAGTTCGGGCTTAACATGTAAATGTAATGGTTGGGTTAAAAGATCTCCGGTACGGGCCAGGTTCGGGCTTCAGTTTAAAGCCCGTGCAGACTTCTAATGTGTCTGTTTTATTTCTTAAGAAGGTCCTTAATTACCAGCCTAAAAATGTAGCTCATTGCAATTCTAATAAAGTTCCTGGAATCAGTTTTAATTAAATATATTTTTGATATTTAAAAGCAGTGCAGCACATCTGAATTAGTGCAAACAGCTTCTTTCTGGAAGGGTCATGAACAAAGGACACATCATCACCTGTTTGATGAAGGACCCCAAGCTGTTGAACTGAACTGGGGGCTAAAATGCCATCAGTGAGATTCAAAGAATAGAGGATAATATTAATACTACTATATTGTTTAGTATTCTGCTGACCTTTTAAAAGTACATATGCCAGCCTTATTGTTTCTGCTTTTGCTTATTAATGGTGGAGTGCATGCATGTGTGTTTTGCTTTCAGAATCGCCCGAGTCTCCATCCTCGACGCCAGTTCCCAATCGTCACGACTCCGTGTACATTGTGCTTGGAGTGGTTTGCGGTTTCTGTCTGTTGATGATAGTGATTTTTGGCATCGTGTGGTTGCGCAGTCACTATTTTTTGCCGTAAGTATCGGTCATTTCTTCTTTTTTTATTTATTTTTTTTATTTTTGCAGTCAACATGAAATCAAAATCGATTCGGATTACTTGAACACAATTTACAGCTGTTTACACCATTCAGGCATAACATTATGACCACTGACAGGTGAAGTGAATATCACTGATGATCTCTTCATCACGGCTCCTGTTAGTGGGTGGGATATATTAGGCAGCAAGTGAACATTTTGTCCTCAAAGTTGATGTGTTAGAAGCAGGAAAAATGGGCAAGCGTAAGGATTTGAGCGAGTTTGACAAGGGCCAAATTGTGATGGCTAGACGACTGGGTCAGAGCATCTCCAAAACTGCAGCTCTTGTGGGGTGTTCCCGGTCTGCAGTGGTCAGGATCTATCAAAAGTGCTCCAAGGAAGGAACAGTGGTGAACCGGCCACAGGGTCATGGCTCATTGATGCACGTCGGGAAGCGAAGGCTGGCCCGTGTGGTCCGATCAAACAGACGAGCTACTGTAGCAATGGAAGAAGGTGGCCTGGTCTGATGAATCACGTTCTCTTTTACATCACATGGATGGCCGGGTGCGTGTGCGTGGCTTACCTAGGGAACACATGGCACCAGGATGCACTATGGGACGAAGGCGGAACCAGTACACTATTCGGTCATAATGTTATGCCTGATCGGTGTAATAGGGAAGCTTGTTTCTGTCACAGAATAAAAAATAAAAAAGGTAACCAACTTTTTACTGTACCTCACAATTCTGACTTCTTTCCCTCATAATTTGTGAGTTTATGTCTTATAATATCTGTTAAACTAACATATTGAGATGTTTTTCTTTCTCCCATCTTATTTTTTTCCCCCTTTGGTTGGCTAATGTTATTTAATTTACTCTTCACCATCCATATGCATTTTGTTTTCTTGTTATTATGTTTTGAAAGGCATCATTTAGCACTTTTTCAATCTGTATTTTTCACTCAGACGTCTTTTCCAAATCTGAAAAACAAGGGCTATTTTAGGGACCAGAGTATGTTCATCTTATTAATGTACTTGGGACAAGAAATTGAAGGCTTTGGGAAAGAAAAGTAGGTTGCAGTGCTTGGTCTGTAAAAACAGCATGGCTTCTTAGTAAAACAAAATTATGGGACAGGGGTAGCCAAAGCTGTGCTGAGCAAAGAGCTTCAAATTACCTCTGGTTGTTTTCAAGTGAGACTAACAACAACATCCCGTTTTCACCATACTCTGGAATCCTGGAACAGCCTCTGGCTGACTTTACCGATAATCTGCAGTGGGGGTTGTGGTAGCTTTGCGGTTAAATATCCACTAAGTAACTAACCAAATGTTAACTAATCAAGGTCCTTTTTCAGCACCCCAGCCTGCATCTAAAATGACTGCAAATGAGGTCTAATCTGCATTAAAACTAGCATGTATTTAGACAAACCAGGGTTAATGAGAAGTCGAACTGTGTGTCGTGAGTTCATCATTTGTGCTCTGCATTGCAGTATGTGAATAATAGTGGTAAAAATACCCACAATTCTTAGTGAATAATCAGAATGATGAAAATTGCATGTAAACGGGAGTGAAAAGGTTTGCTCGTGTCATGTAAACATCTTACTGCGATCCTGACTGATTATTGGAAATAATGACATTATTGGTGCACTTAATGTAGTCTAAAATATATAGTTTTTCATAAGACAATTTTGTTGTAATTTTAATACTGGATTTAAAAATAAAAATAAATCACATATAGTCAATTCATCCAAAAAGGAGGCAAAATAAACTAGGAAGAAATACTTCAATTAATTTTTATTGCATTTTAGGATCCAGTGGCTTTTTTGTGTGTGTTGTGTGTGTAGTGTGTGTGTGTGTAGTGTGTGTGTGTGTAGTGTGTGTGTGTGTGTGTGTGTGTGTGTGTGTAGTGTGTAGCTCCTCCATTGCTGAGAAGACCGGCTTAGACCAGCATGAAGGTTTTTTTTGCTGGTTAGTAGTACTGGTTTTGTGCTGATTTACATTTGTCGACTAGCACTAGAAGCCGGGTTAACCAAGGAATCCCTGCTGGTTTTGTGCTGTTCAGGGTCAGCTCATCTTAATGTCAGCTTTTCAGCCTGAAACTTCATGAAATCCATGGTACTGTTAGTAATTAGTGATGTGTTATGGGGAAATTGTTTGTGTACTGTGTGGCTGTCATGTGTATGTATAAATATATCACTGGCGCCCTCTACAGGTGTTTGTTTGGTGCTGATGACAAACTCACTCCTAACGTTGAGTACAGACCTCAGAGATCCTACAACCGCTCAGCCATCGAAATCACACGTATGTCAAGCATTGGTAGCATTTTTTCAAACACTTGAAGATTTAAAGTATTATAGATTATAAAGCATTTCTTTGTTTTAGTTGCCAGTTTGGGCATTAGCAGTGAGCTTCAGGCCAAACTCCAGGACGTGATGATCTTAAGGAACCTGCTGACCATCGGTAAAGTCCTCGGAGAAGGTGAGGACGCAGTCTGGTGTTGTGTTGCAGATCATGTCAGATGGATTTAATGACCTGGCGTCTCTTCTTTAGGAGAGTTTGGGTCTGTGATGGAGGGGCATCTCAGACAGCCTAATGGATCCTCTGAGAAAGTTGCTGTAAAGACCATGAAATGTAAGTTTTTGATTTCAAAGGAGAAAATAATTTTAAGATGAAGGTGGATACTTTTATTGTTTAATTTAAAATGTATTTTTATTTAAAAACTATTACATTACATATTACAATATTATTATTATTATTAGTAGTAGTAGTAGTACTACAAATATTTAAGTTATACATTTTTTTTTCAAAAGTGTTACAATTATTATTTTTGTATTCAATTTTTAAAAGTATTACCATTTTATTCATTGTTTATTATTATTAATAATAATGATGATAAAATATTTAAGTTTTACATTTAAAATTATTAAACAAATTACATTTATTATTATTTATTATTTTTATTTTATTAAATAGTAAAATAATATTTACTATTTATTTATTTATTTGATATTTTTATTATTATTTGAAAAATATATATTTAAATATTTTATTATTTTTTAATTATTTGGAAAAAGTATTATATTTATTAATATTTATTTTAAAAATATTACATATTTATTTATTATTGTTGTTATTATTATTATTATTATTATTATTAATAATATTATCATTTTCTAGTTAATTTTTTTACATTTATTATTATTAGTAGCAGTATTTTATTTTATTATTTTTGTTATTACCACCCAGATTATATATTTTTTTGTATATATAATTATCTTACAGCTATAGATCTTTACAAAGGCACTAAACTTATATTGTAAGTGATATCTATATAACAAGAAGAGAATAAAATATAAGAAATAAAGCATTAATTTTGGCCTCTTTCAGTGGATAACTTCTCCCATAGAGAGATTGAAGAGTTTCTGAATGAAGCTGCTTGCATGAAGGATTTTCACCATCCTAATGTCATTAGACTCTTGGGTAAGAAACACGCACTATTGAACACACTAGAAATACTCATTATTATCAAATAGAGTAAAAACATTCTGTTATTCTATCATTTTAATATCATGTTTAAAACATTCTATCATGTTTAAATCTATTGCTATAATGTTGATTTGTTCACGTAGGTGTTTGTTTAGAGGTGGGAGCAGGACACTTTCCTAAACCAATGGTCGTGCTCCCCTTCATGGAGTATGGAGACTTGCATAGTTTCCTCCTCCGCTCGCGTCTCGAGGAAGACGGTGTGGTAAGATGCCGAATAAGCAGCGTTATTATTCATCTGCATGCATGAGCCAAACTGTGACGTTATCATGGTCTAACAGGATTCTGTGTTGTATTTGTAGTTTCTCCCTACGCAGATGCTCCTGAAGTTCATGATTGACATCGCTCTGGGAATGGAGTATCTCAGCAACAGAAACTTCTTACACCGGGACCTGGCAGCACGCAACTGCATGTATGAGTCCTGAACTTATAGTAACCTTTTAAATCCAGCATTCGATGTGTTGTGGGTGGCCGGTTACCTAATTAATGTTAACCAGTGAAACTAAACTTGGTGAAACGAGATTATTCAGTAATGTTTAACAATAACAATTTATAAGAAATGTTTCTTGAGCTGCAAATCCACATATTAGAATGATTTCTGAGTAATGATGCTGAAAATACAGCTTTGATCACAGGAATGAATTACATTTTAAAATATATTCAAATAGAAAACAGTTATTTTAAATTATGTTAAATTGAAATTACTGTTCTTGCTGTATTTTTATCCCTTGTGCATCAATTCAAAAAAGTTACACATAGGTCCATAGAGCACAAAAATGTCAAAAAACTGTCATGAATATTGGGAGCACAGGCTTCAGTCTCATTTTAAAGGGTTCAGCGATTTAGCATTAAGCTTTGTATCAGTAGAAACCCGGTAGTATATTCAGATTATCGTACTTTTCCCCCTCATGTCCCCCTGAGACGAGAGAATTATGCATTTTATTTCTGGGGAAAAAATCCTCTAATGACACAAATGTCATCGGAGGAATTTTTGGCCAGAGGCTGAAGACTACAGACAGATTCAATTCAAGAGTTTTATTTGTCACATACACAGTTATATACAGAATATACAATCGGCAGTGAAATGTAAACAGGTCCGCGCCGTTGATAAGTTTGTAAAAATTGAGAGTAAAAGAAAGTAAAATAGTAAATAAAAGCACAGTCTTCGCGGAGCGACCTGAACGGCGACCGAACACGGCGGCGCCATTTTGTAACCAATGACAGTACATTTACATTTATGCATTTGGCAGACGCTTTTATCCAGAGTGATTTATATTGCATTCAAGGTACACATTTTTTTATTTTTTATTTTGTCAGTTCTTTTGTCGCTTTCCCTGGGAATCGAACCCATGACCTTGGCGTTGCTAGCGCCACGCTCTTATTGTTTGAGCTACAGGAAAGCTGTAGAAGGAGCTAGTTCTGCATGTTATCAACCTGCACATATAGGGGGTGGGATCTCACTCACAGAATGTGTATGCGCACGGCCGCTCGGCTCGGGCATTCATAACGGAGCGGTGCGGAGCAAAGTGAGTGTTTCAACTTTTCAAATGAATTCCTATTAAAGTTAAGCTTCCATAGGCATGATCTGAACACGCGCCAGACTTAACACGCTCAGCTCTTCGCTCTCGTGATGAATGTGATCTGACTCCTGCTGCGTTTGTGCCGTGACACTCGCTCGGCTCACTCACACTTTATTGAACAGACGTGTTCAGTTTTTAATTGTAATGTCTGTTCTCTAACTGAACTAAATGATTTTATTACTATGAAAATCAAACGACGGTGGGGGCGGTGTCATGGTGGGCAAGTGATAACCAGTAGCCGTGGCTTTGGGAGTGGCCTCATTGGGCAGCGAAGCAAGTGCATTCTGGGAGTTGTCTTTCATCCCGCAAAACAACAATGGCAGCACTTAGGATATACAAATAACGTAAAATAAAAGGTATAACAGCTTCTCTTGCCTTATGCGCCGTTTTTTTTTCTCCTCCTTAGCAAAGAGTAAGCACCTTTGGCGACAGAAATGATTGTAAATGAGCATAGGTCATGCTATGCTTTGTTTCCATCTAGCTAACGTTACCACAATTCCTTGCACTCAGGCAGTTTGGCGTGACTTTGCCTGGAACGCTACAAAGTCATGAGTCGTGGTTTGAAGTCGTAAACTTACGGGCTCAAAAACATGCCTGGAACGCAGCATTACTCTATATTTATATCATATAATATAGTTAATAAGATATCACACAAAGATTGCAGTTTTTCAATTTTATGCAAGTTTACTAAACAAGAAGTTAATATTAAGTGACTTACAGTTTAGACTTCCATATTGCCTGTTTTTCGCCACCGAAAAAATACTTCAAAACAAAGACACAGCACTGTATCTGCGTCTCTGAGCAAAACACATTTGTTTTTGAACGAATCAATTGAATTAATGATTCAATGACTAAGATAGATTAAGATAGTCAAATGCTTCGTTCCTTGAATGAATCGTTTGAATCTCAATGACTCACTCGTTAAACGTGACTTGCTGCCACCTACTGGCGGTTTTAATTTCACAGTTAAAGTATCTTTTCATGTTTTAAATAATTTCAAATATCAATATTATTCAACATTTTATGTTTTAAACATCAAAACATTATTTATGCATAACTGCAGGCTATTAATTTGTCACTTCTGAGCGGTGTAAATGATCAAACAGTAAACGGTCTGTGTAAATGATCTAAATGCCACTTCAGATGCAGCTTCTGTGTTTCCTCTGCACTGCAAAGATTCATTTTGTGGATACTTATTTAATTTGATTGGTAGCATTGTGTCTTATTATAATATATTTGTATTAAATTTATGAAATTGACACAAAAGATGTAAATTAATTTATCAAGGTCTTTATCAGTTCTGTGACCTGACCACCACACAGAATATGAAGAATATCATAAACTTTAGGAGTCAGTAAAATATAGATGAGCAAAATATCGTCTAAATATTGTTATCGAGAAAATCCCAGAAAATATCGAGATATCTTTTTTTTGTCAATATCACACACCCCTATTTATAATATGCAGAAGCAGAAAACAGGAATAAAATAAGTATTTGCTTTTTAGGCAGTGGTGTAAATGGCACCACCTGGTAAAAAATAGTAAAATTTTTAATTTTGAAGCCTTGCCAACAGAATGAAAGCCTATTAACAAAGATTGCATCATTTTGTAGTTAAATGGCCCTGGGATTAAAAATTGGGGTTTCAATGGGGACATTTTTGTCCAAAAGTTGCTGAGAGGAAGTATTTTGTATCCCTAGTGCAAAATTTATTTTTTAAAGGAAATTGGTGTGAAATGGTAAAATTCCAATAAAAATACACACCTGTGCCAAAACGTATGTAGTTAGCATTAACACGGGCAAAGTGATAAAAATAAAAAATGTCCTAAAGGGTTAAATGCAGCCTTGGTGAACATGAGACTTATTTTAAAAACATTAAAAATCTTATGACCCCCCAACAATTTTAAAGGTAGTGTAGTGGATTTTATTACTGTTTATTTGAACCTTAGCCTCAGTGTTTGTTTCAAGCGATTTCTGTTTTTTGTTCCATCCAGGTTGCGTGACGACATGAGCGTGTGTGTTGCTGATTTTGGCCTGTCAAAGAAAATCTACAGTGGTGACTATTACAGACAGGGCCGGATAGCCAAGATGCCTGTCAAATGGATCGCAGTTGAAAGCCTCGCTGACAGAGTCTTCACAGTGAAAAGTGATGTGGTAAGAATTGTCATCACAGCCTCTTCTCTGGTTTATGAGAGGATGTGCTGTTTTTAGTCTCTACAGCTGCTTTTAACTTTGTGCTGCTTCATATTTTTGTGTAAACTGATATTTTTCAGCATTATTTGATTAATAGAAAGTTCAAAAGAACAGCATTTACTTGAAGTAGCAATCTTTTGTAACATTATAAATGTAATTTTTGATCAATTTAATGCTTCCTTGCTGAGTTAGTGAATCTTCCTGAACTTTTAACTGTAACTTTGGTACAGGAAATGTCTGTTCATATGACACAGAGCTCTCATTGGTAAACTTTAGACCATAGTCAGGGTTTTTGATGTTTGTTGATGTTCAGTTGTTAATGTTTATGATCTCTTAATGTCCTGTTTAGTGGGCATTTGGAGTGACCATGTGGGAAATAGCCACCCGAGGCATGACCCCTTACCCTGGAGTGCAAAACCATGAGATTTACGATTATCTCCTTGATGGAAACCGATTGAAACAACCGAACGACTGTCTTGATGAACTGTGAGTTTTTAAAATGTCCGTCATGCCTACCTTTTTCCTGGACAAAACTTGTATCCAGTCCAAAACTGGTCGTTAAAGGAACACGCCACTATTTTTGAAAATAGGCTAATTTTCCAACTCCCCTCGAGTTAAGCAGCTGATTTTCGAATCCATTCAGCCGATCTCCGGGTCTGACGGTAGCACTTTTAGCATAGCTTAGCATAGATCATAGATCAAAAAAATTACTAAAGACTTTCGATATTTTTCCTATTTAAAACTTGACTCTCCTGTAGTTACATTGTGTACTAAGACCGACGGAAAATGATGAGTTGCGATTTTTCTAGACCGATACTCTCATTCCTGTGTGATAATCCAGGAGCTTTGCTACCGTACCCTGGGTGCAGCGGCGCAATGATATTACACAGGAATGAGAGTGTAGTTTTGACATGTATTCAAGTAACAGCCGGTTATGTAATGCTTAAATGCTTAATGCATTACAATTGAGCTAAACTCATTCGATTTTAGTCGACTTAATCTACTGTATATTTAGTCAGCTAAAACTAAATCAAAATTTGCTGTCAAAATTAGCCCTGGCTGAAATTCAGATATGGCAATAGCACTGTAAACGGACTAACAAGCCATTTTTTGGATTCTGCTAAATTAAATATCTCCCTTTGGAGTGACTTTGACTTTGAAACCTTTTTATATGCTCAAACAGCAACGTTACACACTAAGTAAAGTTGAAAAAGTGAAAAAACATCCCTTTAAGTAAATCTGATCTAACTATCATAACTTGTCTTGTGCTCTGGTGTTTCAGGTATGATATCATGTTCAGCTGCTGGAGCGCAGATCCGGTGGACCGACCCGACTTCACACAGGTCAGGAAGAGGCTGGAGAATCTGTCAGGGAAACTTCCTCCAGTGTCCAACAGGAGGGACATCATCTACATCAACACCAGCTTCCCTGAGGATGAAGACGACGAGTTACCCGGCATGGCGGCAGAGGGCCCTGTGCTGACATCCTCACCCTCCTGCAGTCGCCAAACCACGGACACGTCAGTAGTGAATGCGGACGTTCACGAGAGCACAGACGCAGAGGACGACCGTTACGTTGTTGTCATATCCACGGGGGACCACGCGGCGAGAACTGCTGTTGATACACCGCTATTGAATCACAGACTCTTGAAACAGGACAGTGGTGAAACGGTTGGGGACGTGACGGGGACACAGCAAGCATCTAATGACACGACACGTTTGCTCTGATGGAGAATTGCGTGAATTTGAAATGCATCAGAAAATTGACTTTTTTTTGGGTGGTGTTCAACTACAGTGTGCCTTTTTATGTGCCACTTCCATCAACAAACTGAATATGGTCAGAGAAACGGTGCCAAACTCACATCATCGTTTGAGTTAATGTCATTATGGTGGGCAGGACGGCATACTCAAACATACAGATCAACGTTTTGAAAGCACCACAGAGACTCTGTTACACTTTACAGAGAAATAAACACATGAATGCTTTAATTATAGTCTGTTTATTAACGGGATAGTTCATCTAAACATTATTTACTCACCCTTATGTCGTTCCACCCCCAGAAGGCCTTTGTTCATCTTCAGAACACAAATGAAGATCTTTTTGATGAAATCCAAGAGCTCTCTGACCTCTGAATTTAATTAACACTTCCAAGGTCCAGAAAGGTAGGAAAACATCTTTAAAACAGTCCATGTGACTCCAGTGGTTCAACATTAATGTTATGAAGCAACGAGAATACTTCTTGTGCGCAAAAATAACGACTTTATTCAATAATTTATTTTCGTCTGTGTCAGCCTCTTACGCTGACGTAGTGTAAACAGTGCAGCGCTTCCGAGTTCTACGGCAGAACGACGGCTCGCCATTGGCCAGCTCCTGTGTCAGCATCACATCGCTGTGCTCACATGAACAGCATCGGCCAATGGTGAGCCGGCGTTCTGATGTAAGAGCTGCACTGTATTTACTCAGTGTTTCCCCTACAATGTATTCACAGCCGCTGGATTTTCAGCGCCGCTGCAAAAATCTTCATATGATGAGTAATATCACTACATTCACTTACACACTGTAAAAGCACAACAGCCAACGTAATCTTGAAATTGTTTTCTGAAAGTCTTGACTAAGTTAAGTGCATGAAATCCTCCCTTAGCCTTAGAGAGAGAGAGAGAGAGAGAGAGACTCGCGCAGCTACAGCGCGACAGTCAGTTTAATGAGTGACCGTGGCCAGAGAACTAAACAAATTTAGTCTGCGATATTAATCTTATTTTATTTTCGCTTATACAACGAAGATATGAGGTAAAACTATTATAATCTATACCCTGCGCTCCGTCTAGTGCGAATCCTTTCCCTTCACAGCACGTGTTGTCATTTCTCCCTAAACATAAACTTAACGTCAGAGTCAGCACAATGCGGGATTGTCACATGCAGTCTCCACTTTGGCTAAATTGCAGGACGTGTTTGATCAAATTAAAAGCACTATAATCCACGCTTTAGATGCTGTTTCCAAGTTCAATGCGGGTGTGTGTGCGCGCGCGAAACGGACCGACTTGCACCATGCTTCGTGTGCATGACTAAACCATCAAATACACAACAAATAGCCTATATGTCAAAATGACCGGCTTGGAAAGTATTCACTTAAACACAGTTTATTTTAAATCGGTTTGGAGAAATCAATGGGAGAATGATATTATTAGATCTGCATTCGGTCTTAAAGGGGCAGCGTCTAATAAATCTGCTGACGATTGAGCCATTAATGTGAATCAAACAACAAAAGGCATTTACTCTCAGCTCTTGAATGAGTAACTTTAGTTTTAATAAGAGTTAATATATCAATTTATACAGTGAACTATGCTGTGTTATTTTACATTTTATTACTTAATAAGATTTTTTATTTATATTTTTATTTTTGAGTTAAAAGGAAACATGATGTAATAATATTTCCCAATATTAGGCTACTGTTTTATTCTGTATTTTTGATTAAATAAATTCAGGCTTGATAAGCATAAGAGACTTCTTGCAAAAACATAAAATAGTATCCAAACTTTACACACACACACACACCAAACCCCCCCCCGCGCGCGCAGCTTTATAACAACCTCCGGCACGTAACCGCACCGCTGCTGGAAAAATGTCTAGGGGATACACTGATTTACTACATCAACTGAGTAGGAGACTGACACAGACGAGAAGAGATTGTTGAATCAAGTAATTTGGGGGGAAAGGTTGTGCACGTATTTTTGTCGCTTCATAACATGAAGATTGAACCACTGGAGTCACATGGACTGTTTTAACAATGTCTGTCCTACCTCTCTGGGCCTTGAAAGTGGTAATTAAATTGCTGTCTATGGAGGGGTCAGAAAGCTCGTCAGTCTCATCAAAAATATCTTAATTTGTGTTCTGAAGATGAACGAAGGTCTCAAGGGTTTGGAACGACATGAGGGTGAGTAATTAATGACTGGATTTTCATTTTTAGGTGAACTAACCCTTTAAATGGATCAAACTTTCTGTTCTTGAAAGAATCCTGAAGAAAAATCTGAAGCAGCACAACTGTTTTCAACATTGCTAATGATCATAAATGTGTGTTGATCATCAGATCCTCATATGAGAATGATTTGTGAAGGATCATGTGACACTGGAGACTGGAGTAATGATGATAAATTCAGCTTGATCACAGGAATACATTACATTTGACTATATTCAAATAGAAAACAGCTATTGCAAATTGTAATATTTCACAATTTTGTAATGTATTTTTTCATCACATAAATGCAGCCTTGGTGAGCACAAGACCCCACAAGACATGTTTGACCTCAGACCCTAAACTCGCCTGGTTGACCTTGTCAGAAAGCTTTACCATGGTGTTGTCTCTGCCTTAATGCACAAAACTGTGATGCTGCAAATGTTATAAAGCAAGTATTTTTCAGAAGTGAAGAGGAGAGAGTTTCCTTTTGTAATGGAATTGTCTTCAGAAGTGTTACAAAATTAAGCTATATTGTGATTTTTGTGAACTTTCTTTTCGCATAGAATCCGATTTGTATATTAGAAATGCATTGTGTAAATATAAAGGACGAGCTCTTTTTCTATATATAGTGTTTTTTTGTATTTTAACTTAGAAGTTAAGCTGACATGAAGGAAATCTGTGGGAGAAATGTTTGAATGTGGTGTGAAGTAATTTGTATTACTGTACCTTTTGATTGAGGTACAATAGCAATATCTATATTTGAGATTGTTATAAAAGTGTGCAATTTATTGCTGCCATTATGAGCAATATCTTATTAAATACTTCTAACAAAATTACATTTGCTTTGAGGTGTTGTATGAATTGTTTTTGGCCTTAAACTAGTCTAATAGTCTGAATGAGCCGTTTAATAATATTTATTTAACATTAATATGAGAAGCTGACACTCAGAAATGTTTAATTGTGATTTTTAGTTTGCATAACACTTAAAATCTGTTGTTTTCTGTGAGTTCATCATTCGAGAAGTACTTAAAAGCTTAAGTTTTACATCATATGCAGATAATATTTCACCTCATTAAAATCTGATTAGTTTCAATTAAAGAAATATGTTTTATTAGAGTCCAAGCACCTATTGTATCTGTTTCCCTCAATCCCTCTAGCACCTGTCCAAATTTTCACTTACATTTGTTAATAACTTGTGAACCATAAGAGATAGAAACAAAGTTATTTTTTTGGCTCAAGGAACCTGTGACGTCTGTCATGAAAATTTTCCCGCCAAAAGTTACTTTTTTGAACTTCAAACTTCAACTTTGTCTGATTTTCACCAAAATCAAATCAGACCATGCTGGCAAAAAGTTATCGAAAGCTTTTTGATAAACTCAACCGTTCTCGATTAACGCGCAAACGAATTTGATGAAGAGCACGCCAAATTGGATAGGAGGCTATATCTCTGTAACGCTTTAGCGTATTCAGACCAAACTTGGTCATTACAAACATGACCTGAGGCTACATCTTGTGTTTCTGCACAGCGCCACCTACTGGTCCGGAGATACGAAAAATGCTATTTTTGCTTATAATTTTCAGAACGGTTTGCCCGTTAGATTTGGAGCAGCATCCCGAGTCGAATGATATAAAAATTATTTCATATCGGTCATTTTGGGGTCGACCATTTAGAATTTTGTAGTAAAATGCTGTATTTTTTAACACATTAGCATATTATGAAACAATCTATTTTAACGATCGGAGCGCATGGCCTGAAGTGCATGGCACAGGTGCACTTAGGGCGTGTCCGAATTCACTTTTGCTTGTTTAACGATGGACAAAATGGTCGGCACGCCAGGTGAATGGTCTAAAAGGGTTGTCCCTAGTCTCTTAATGAGTCATGGGTGTGTTTTGGGCGTAACGTGCAATAAACCAATCTCATCTCCCATTCCCTTTAAAAGCCAGTTGCGCTCTACCAAAGCGGATTCACTATTTAAACGGAGGAAGTATTGTACGCTTCTCCAGAGCGGAATCCTTTTATTTTTAATATTTAAAAATGTTTGTGTGCTGTTGCGCGTCCCTGTGTGTGTAATAAGCATTGCATATTACTAACACGCCCTTTAAATAACACAAAAAATACTGCGCTATTCGCATTCAGGTTTTTGTTGGTCAATGGCGCAGTCGTTTTCAGTTCCTCAAAATAGCAACGCGCCAACAATGCGCCTGAACACGCCTGGTTTTCAGACCAGCACACGAAGAGATGGGCGTCGTGATTAAGCGTTTAATAGCTTCAGCGAATATCTTCTAAACCGTTCGAGAAGATATGATCGAGACTAAATCACCGGAAACATAGGTTGTTGCCTATACATTACTATCCAAATGTCAACATTTTAATAGTAAGACTTTTAATCAAAGTCGGTTGTGGGTCATTTTTATGTGCTCATAAATATAAATATCTATAACTCCTAAACGAACTGAGATATTTTTACCAAATTTGGCAGGTTTATGTATGGGGGCACTCTGAGGACACACACAAAAAGCAGTGGGACTGTGCCAGTTGGTGGCGCTATAATTGAACAAAACATGAAATTGGCTACAGTACTGTTGGTCTGGTTGACTTGATTCAGTTGCTATCCTAGTCCATTATGACACTGGTGTACCTTGAAAAACATGGTCGTAATTTTAATTACACTATAAACATCCAAAGCTGTAACTGCAGTGGTTTTGCATATTGCTATATTTTGGCATAACGTATATTATAAACAATTATATCTCATCACAGCTCAATGTATTTATGGGTATTCAACCTTTTTGCGTAAAAAATGTCTCCAAATGTCTTTATTTACTTATTTTTGCAGTTGGTCTGCTGCTAGCTTGTTTTCTTCTGTTGTGCTTGGCCCTGATAATTGTTTGAAGCTATATTTATTATTATTATTATTATTATTATTATTATTATTATTATTGTTCCCTTACGTAAATTAACCAATGTTTTTATTTATTATAACCCTTGTTCATTTGTGGTTACCATGGTTTGACTACAATAACCATTGTTTTATATTTGTAATTAAACCATGGTTAATTTTCATAAGGGTTATTATTCATGTGTTCAATTTAAATATTAATAAATGTAGGCGCACGTGCAAAACCCATATGTAATCCATATATTTTAGGCGTGTCAATAAAATAAAATAATATATATTTTTTTACTTGCTATTGCTTAATTTCAGCGGGTTCATGAGAATATTATTTTTGAGAATGTTATATTGTGTTTGTTATATGACATGACGTGTCGTGTCACGCGCACGCACAGGTGTGTGTGTGTGTGTGTGTGTCCGTCCGTCCGCGCGAGGGTGTCGAGCTTCTCTGGTCAGTAAACATGGCCGTCGGAAGCTGCTGGTGGACACGGGACAGCAGCCGTTTGCTCTCTTTTATCCCATTTCTATTCATCATTTCATCTTTAAATGGAGTTAACGGCGCTCCAGAGATGGGCATGTGGACTATTACAGTGCTTAATGTGAGATTGGATCATATTTTTGATTATAAATGGACGAGAATGAGCGAAGAGGCTAAATGCTAACAGCTAATATTAGATACCATGGCATATTTAGTTTATGGATTATGTATGTTTTTACGTTACTGTTGTTAAGACAACCCCTAGAAATGAAAATGAAACGTTATAAGACAGCTGTGCTAAATTGTTGTAGCATAGCGCTAATGTGTTTACACTAGCTCGATGATTAAAACTACAGCAAAACGTAATATTGTGCTATTTTTACTCATTTAACAGGCATGCAGTAATGGACCCCATTTGAGAGATGATATTGAATAGTGCTGTCATGATCTCATGGTTGTATTTGATATAAACATACATTTACTATCCATATATGTATGGCTGGATACACTAGATTGATTCACTCCTAGAGGAAGTTCTCTCACTGACATTGTGCCATAAATGATATTATTTACAATATACCCAGTTTAATGATTAGCCATGCAGGACACAATGCAAAGAAGCAAGGTGTTGAGAAAACAAAGAGAAGATTTGTCACCATTTGCTGTATTGACAACAGATGAAGGCGTTTTACAACCTGATAGCAATACATTGAGCCTTTCCCTGCAAACTGAGGGTTTTACTTTATTACTGTTGACTGTGACGCTGCCACCATATGATCTGGGTAAAGTTTGTGACGAGGTCTTATCAAATATTTAAAGACCGGTCTAATTTTTCCACAAAGGTTTCCAGTGGCTGTCACAATGCCACCAGTTTAATTTCTCTGAAAGAAACTGCATATGCATGTCCTGTTACATTGTTTTCAATAACTAACATTCTCTTTCCTAGACATCAAGACCTTTATTGTTAAGAAAATCCATGTATAGGGACACTGACATTCAAATGAAAGGTATGTTGTTGTTTTTGTTGCATAGCTCAAAGATGAAGCTTAATAAACACATTATGATCATCATGCCTTCTTTCTCCTTTGCAGTGACATCCTTTGGATGCCCAGAGGAAGTGGCGTTCACCATTCAGTGGTTTTTGAAGCATTACCCATGTCACAACGAGTACAACAATATTGAAGTGAGTGGCACCTGTAATATGCTTATTACAGCAGCTGTGTGTGATGTTCTTTCTTCGCTGATCATTTGTTTGTTTGCGCGACTCAGGAAATGTATGAAAAGACGCCACTGAGTCGTGGTATGAGTATGGACCCGAACCCTCTCGGACCCGGAGAGTTTATTCAGCACAGATACAGGGAACTGTCCTGCCGCAGCGACATGCACATCTTCCCCATGTTCAATGTACGTTCACAACACTTGATTTAATTCAGTAATGCAGCTGCTGTTGCCTCATTTTTAATCTGCTTGATTTATTTCTTCTTGTGGGGAAAAATTAGTCCAGGTCAGTGTTATTTTGGATTAATATTTTCAAATTTTAAGTAATTTTGTTATGTGGGTCAATGACAAATAAGGTTTTCAATTTTAAAGGTGCACTATGTAACATTTTTTTCAGTAAAATATCCATAAACCACTAGGCCAGTGTTATATATTTTGTTCAGTTGAGTACTTACAATATCCCAAATGTTTCCAACTATTTGTAAATCGTAGAAATTGCTATTTTAACCAAGGAACCGGGATGTCAATGGCATCATATCTGCGTTACCCGTCGGTTTTATTCTGCAGAAGCGCTTTACTCTCACTGCAGTGTGCAACAAGTGTCATAGCAGCTGCCGAGTGAACGCACAGAGTAACGTCATAACATCATTCACAACACACTCAGATACTCACCTAAAGGATTTTTAGAAACAGAATTTCTCATTAATGCAATTATCTAATCAACCAATCACATGGCAGTTGCTTCAATGCATTTAGGGGTGTGGTCCTGGTCAAGACAATCTCCTGAACTCCAAACTGAACTGAACAGAATGGGAAAGAAAGGTGATTTAAGCAATTTTGAGCGTGGCATGGTTGTTGGTGCCAGGCGGGCCGGTCTGAGTATTTCAGATACTCAGTATTATCTGCTCAGTTACTGGGATTTTCACACACAACCATTTCTAGGGTTTACAAAGAATGGTGTGAAAAGGGAAAAACATCCAGTATGCGGCAGTCCTGTGGGCCAAAATGCCTTGTTGATGCTAGAGGTCAGAGGGCCGACTGATTCAAGCTGATAGAAGAGCAACTTTGACTGAAATAACCACTCGTTACAACCGAGGTATGCAGCAAAGCATTTGTGAAGCCACAACACGCACAACCTTGAGGCGGATGGACTACAACAGCAGAAGACCCCACCGGGTACCACTCATCTCCACTACAAATAGGAAAAAGAGGCTACAATTTGCACAAGCTCACCAAAATTGGACAGTTGAAGACTGGAAAAATGTTGCCTGGTCTGATGAGTCTCGATTTCTGTTGAGACATTCAGGTGGCAGAGTCAGAATTTGGCGTAAACAGAATGAGAACATGGATCCATCATGCCTTGTTACCACTGTGCAGGCTGGTGGTGGTGGTGTAATGGTGTGGGGGATGTTTTCTTGGCACACTTTAGGCCCCTTAGTGCCAATTGAGCATCGTTTAAATGCCACGGCCTACCTGAGCATTGTTTCTGACCATGTCCATCCCTTTATGACCACCATGTACCCATTCTCTGATGGCTACTTCCAGCAGGATAATGCACCATGTCACAAAGCTTGAATCATTTCAAATTGGTTTCTTGAACATGACAATGAGTTCACTGTACTAAAATGGCCCCCACAGTCACCAGATCTCAACCCAATAGAGCATCTTTGGGATGTGGTGGAACGGGAGCTTCGTGCCCTGGATGTGCATCCCACAAATCTCCATCAACTGCAAGATGCTATCCTATGCCCGCGACTGTGCCAAATGGGGCCCGCGACTGTGCCATAATAAAAGTCCTGCTGCTCATGAGCCATGTCGCGCTCGTCTCTCACTGCTCCAGCGACCTCATTCAGCTCCATTGCAATGTGGCGCGAGATGCTCTGGCACAGCTCAGCTCAAGAAGCGGCACATGAACTGATCATCTCTTCCACCTTAATACCAGTTACAGCGTGAAATAAACATGAATGAGCATCTGAAAGTGTTAAAAGATAGAATACAACTGATCCGAAATCCGTGTCATGTTTCATGTAATCGCTCAATCAGTTTCAACGGTGGAAAAACACAGTCCCTCCAGGATTTCGCGATTTGTTTTTTTTTTGTGATTTTTTGCGATCAAAATGACTTCCAGAAATTTGCAATGTTTTTTTTTTTATAATTAGGATACCACATTTACCATATTGTTTATGTTAGATGCTCAATAGTCATACACGACAATAGAACAAACAAAATGCACAAATCTTGGTTATTTTGGTATTTTACTAAAAAAGGCTAGTCCAGTGGTGTACTGTAGCTTTTTAATAACATGATCACTTAGGGCGGGAAATATGACTGGGAAAAGTAAATCACAGCAATAAGCAATTGCCTAATATAATATAAGTAAAAAGTTCTCAAATAATCAAGTAAACAGTCAGTAAGAAAATAAGAACTAATAAGCAAATGATAGGACAAATAAGTACAACATAAAGATACAGACACAAACAGTGCTTTAGTTTAATAGGCTACTGTTTGTGTTTTCCAGTTGTTGTTGTTTAATAGGTATCGGCTATATTAGGATGCTTTCACTTTAAAGACCTACAGTAATGAACGGATCCAATACTGTCACACGTCCCAAACTTATTCACTCAAGACATAACCGCCAAGACGGACATTTCGGCATAATTATGTGTGTATTTGGATTGTTCAAGGGCAAGAAGCCTATATCGTGTGTCAGTAGCGAACTGAGTTTGTGGTATACAGCGCTTTTATTAACTTTTTTTGTGTGTGTGTTATCGGGCATATCATACTTTTATTTGGTCATTCATCCATCTTGAGTAATCAATTGGCCCGGTCCTTGGCACTTATGTGAGAAAGATTGGCTTTCTTAAAGACCACACACTGCGCACCCACCACAGCATCTGTATCCTCATGAAAACAATGCATTACACAATAAATGAGAGAGAGTTCAATTAGAAAAAAAACATTGATTTATTTTGCGGTGAAATTACAAATTATGCAGGATCGCAAAAAAATGTGACATTTTGTTGATTTTGCGTTGTATTCAGCGATCGTGGAAACGCGAAAAACTGGAGGGAGTGAAAACAGCTTGTAAGCAATGTCACGTAAATGTCACGTGAAAAACCATATCCAGTGTCCATAAACTCATTAGTCAGCTAGAAAAAATAACTCTAGAGAGGAGCATTTTGATAAATAGATGCACCATATTACATATTCATAACAATTTTTAATGTTCATTTAATGCATGCATGAATAGATCTGGCAAGTTTTTATGACAGCCACCATTTAAATGTTTCATATAACTTTATTATTGGAAAAAAAATCACTAGCATGATGTACAAGAATAGCTCACAATAATGGTGTTTATTTCATAATTGCTTGTTAGGAGATTAAATGTTACTTGCTGCTTTTTTTAATTTATTTTTTTTATGTTGTCTATTACATATTTATCTGTCACAAAATGGCGCCGCTGTGTTTGGTCGCCGTTCAGGTCGCTCCGCGAAGACTGTGCTTTTATTTACTATTTTACTTTCTTTTACTCTCAGTTTTTACAAACTTATCATCTGCATTGATCTACTACGACAGCAAAACTCTTTTGGACATTGGTTACCTCTACACTGGACTGTTTCAGGACACTTTCGCCGATCCTCTGTGGCCATCTGAGATTCTTCGAACGCCGAGTTGAACAATGGACAGAGCCAGCGGCGTAGAACAAAGAAACACCGTGGGAAACGTGCTGGTATCCGTAACAGACTGAGGAAAAGGGCATTCAGACCTCCTCTCCCGAGCATTCTTCTAGCAAATGTTCAATCCTTGGATAATAAGATGGACGATCTTAGAGCCAGGATAAGTTTTCAACGGGACATGAGAGACTGTAACATCTATTGTTTGTCTGAAACATGGCTCACGCCCGCGGTCCCGGACACAGCTGTGACGCCGTCCGGAGAACTTCTCTGTTTTTCGATGGACAGAACAGCCGAGGCCGGTAAATCCAAAGGCGGTGGAGTGTGTTTCATGATCAACAAGAAATGGTGCGATCCCAGGAACATCACCATTCTCTCGCGGTCCTGCTCACCTCATCTGGAACATTTTAACAATCATCTGCCGCCCATTCTATCTGCCTAGGGAGTTTTCTGCGGTTGTCGCGACCGCCGTTTACATCCACCGCAGGCAGACACAGCGCTGGCTTTATCTGGCCTTCATGATGTTGCCAGCGGCGCCATAAACCAACATCCCGACGCTGGCATTCATTGTCGCGGGCGATTTTAACAAAGCAAACCTAAAGAAAGTCCTGCCAAACTTTCACCAGCACGCCTCCTGCCCCACACGAGGAGCAAACACACTGGATCACTGCTACTCTCCGTTTTAAGAACGCCTATAAAGCGCGGTCACTTCCAGCGTTTGGCAAATCGGATCATGCCGCCATTTTCCTCACTCCCGAATACAAACAAAAGCTCCTCCAGGAACCCCCGGTGAGGCGGGAAGTTAAGCGTTGGTCACCCCACTCAGAGACCGCGCTACAGGCAGCTCTGGGCGATGTGGATTGGGACATGTTCCGAGCGAGTTCACAGACGTGGCGCTTTGCTTCATCAACACGCTTACAGAGCAAGCCACGCAAACAATAACAATAACGTCCTTCTCAAATCAGAAACCGTGGGTGGACAATTCAATCCGCGCGGCAGTGAACGCACGCACTGCTGCTTACAACGCCGGTCTCCTATCGGGGAATATGACTGAATACAGAACGTCCTGCTATGCTCTCAGACGAGCAGTTAAAGCCGCAAAACTCCGTTATAAAGACCGAGTGGAGTCTCATTTCCAACTCAACGACTCGCGGCGCATGTGGCAAGGTCTGAGGTCCATCTGCTCCTTTGGATCTAAATCCTCTGCAGAGGCAAGCGTTGATCCGTTGCTCGTGAACGAGTTAAACTCTTTCTATGCTCGCTTTGACTGTAACGCGTAACGCGACTCCGCCAAGTGGCGCGTTAGAGAAATTACTCAGAGCAGCAACAATCACGTGATCTCTGTCTCGGAGGATGAAGTTCGGAGGGCACTCAAGCGTGTGGACGTCAGGAAAGCTGCTGGGCCGGATGGTATTTCAGGTCGTGTTCTGCGGTCCTGTGCTGATCAGCTCACCGGGTTGTTTACATCTATCTTTAATGAGTCCCTCGCTACATCTGTGGTCCCCACCTCCTTCAAAAATCCACCATCATCCCTGTCCCTAAGAACAGTAAACCCTCTTGCCTAAATGACTATCGTCCAGTGGCTCTCACGCCTATAGTCATGAAGGTCTTTGAGAGACTCATTAAAAACACCATTTGCGCCTTCATTCCTGACACTTTGGACCCTCTTCAGTTTGCCTATCGTCCCAATAGATCGACTGAAGATGCCATCTCTCATGTCCTCCACTCCTCCCTCACATCAACAGCAAAAGTGGGAACTACGTAAGACTGCTATTTATTGACTATAGCTCAGCCTTTAACACCATAGTTCCCACCAAGCTAACCTCCAAACTCCTGGATCTCGGCCTGAATCCTTCTCTCTGCCACTGGATTGAGGACTTCCTCACTGGCAGGCCTCAGGTGGTGAGAATAGGCCAGTCCACCTCCACCTCCATCACCCTGAGTGTGGGAGCTCCACAGGGCTGTGTCCTGAGCCCCCTGCTCTACTCTCTCTACACGCATGACTGTTTGTCCACACACAGCTCCACCTCTATCATCAAATTTGCTGATGATACTGTTGTCCTGGGCCTCATTTCCAACAACAATGAGACGGCATACTTGGACGAGGTGGAGCATCTAACATCATGGTGCCAGGACAACTGTCTCTCTCTGAATGTTGGCAAGACCAAAGAAATGATTGTGGACTTCAGGAAGAGACAGCAACGGACATACTCCCCTCATGATCAGCGGGTCACCAGTAGAGAGAGAGAGCAGCTTCAAGTACCTGGGAGTAAACATCTCCGAGGACCTGACCTGGACTGCTCACATTCAGACACAGGTGAAAAAGCCAGGCAAAGACTGTACCACCTGCGCCAGCTGAGGAAATTCAGGGTTTCACCAGCTATCCTGAAAACTTTCTATTTAGGGGCGATAGAAAGTGTTTTAACTCAGTGCATCACAGCGTGGTATGGGAACAGCACCAGTCATGACCGCAAAGCCCTGCAAAGAGTAGTGCGCTTATCCGAGCGTATCTCAGGGTCAGCTCTCCGTCTCTGCAGGACGCCTACACCAAACGCTGCAAAGGTAGAGCTACCAAGATCATCAAGGACTCTAATCACCCTGCAAACCCTCATTTCACGCTGCTACCATCTGGTAAGCGCCCGAAGCCTGATGGCCAAAACTGAGAGACTCAGGAGGAGCTTCTTCCCCAGGCCATCAGACTCCTGAACTCAGTCACTTAACATCACGTGACTTCACGCCAGGATAAACATCGATACACTGACATTGCACTGCACTTTCTGTTCTCGTTGTTACTGTGTAACAACCTGTCATAAACCTGTTTGCACATTATACTCTTTATACATTTGTTAACCACATATTTATAAGTCTACAGTTTACTCACTGCAAAGTCTACTTCAATTATTTTATTCCACTTTATCCTTATTTGTTACCTTTTTTTCTTTGACTTGATTATTTATAATTCTACAGATATAGACATATATATATATATATATATATATAGAGAGAGTACTTTTTTTTTTTTTTTTTTTTTTTTTTTTTTTTTTTATATCCTATTTCTATTATAATTTCCTCCTTGTGTTTTTAACTGTGAATTTGCACTGTCCATGGAGCGGACCTGTTTACATTTCACTGCCGGTTGTATATTCTGTATATAACTGTGTATGTGACAAATAAAACTCTTGAATCTTGAATCTTGAATCTTGCAGAAATCAAAAGCAGAACCAAAAACACTGAAAGCGGCTACAGTGGAAGGCGAGGTACAGGTAGTTGCCGTTAACTTTTGACCTGCTTCAATCAAAAGCCTGATTGTTCTCCAAACATCTAAGAGAAATATATTTTTGTTTTTCTAATTTTAGGAAGGCAGTTTTACAAATTCTCCTGTTGCGGAGTCTGAAGCAAAGGTAAAACACTCTGGGACATAATATATGGAGGATTTGCCTATTTGTCAACAGTAAAAGATTGAGGATTTGTTACGTAATGGCACATCATTTCTTTGTTTGAAGGAAAATGTGATTGCTACGACCTGGAGGGATGGGCCCTATCTGCTGGTGGTGTCAATTCATCCAAGCAAACAAGATGTCAACTGGAATTTAACCAGTAAGCCGAATTACCTTTTCTGCTCTTATTACCGTATATACCTGAATATAAGACTAGGTTTGTGTCCTAAAAATAGGCTGAAAAATGGAGGGTCGTCTTGTATTTGCGATTTATAGACAAAATCACGGGGGGAAAGGGAGAAAGCAGGGGGAAACAGTAGAGGGCGCCAACACGATAGGCTACGTAATTAGTGAGTGTTATGAATTAAATAAACAGTAAAGTGCCGCCATGGAGAAGTCAAGAGATCATGTTGAGAAAAGAGCTTCAAAAGTTGGTCAAATAAACCAACACGTTCGAAACAGTTATGACACCAACTTTAAACTTATGGTCGTGAATGAGGCAGAATCATCTAATAATTGCAAAGCTGCCAAAAAATTTGGAGTCACAGAATGCAATGTTCGGAGGTGGCGAGCACAAAAAGAACGACTAAACAATACCAAAGGAAAGCTTTCCGTGGACCTCAAAGTGGCAAGTTTGCAGAACTTGATGATAGAATCTATGAATATGTGATGGGCTGCGATGCCAATCACAAGAGAAACCATTCGGCTGAGGGCTCTAGAGATAGCCAAGGAGCTGAACATACCGACAAATGAATTCAAAGCTAGCTCTGGGTGGTGTACACGAATGATGCGTAGAACAAGTCTGGCCCAGCGCCTGCCCTCAGACTTCGAGGAGAAGCTGCTGTCTTTTCAGCGATATGTGCTTAAACTGAGGAAAACTCACTCATAGCCACTGGATCAGATAGGGAATGCTGACCAAACACCAGTGTTTTTTGACATGCCAACATCTGTCACTGTTGCCAAGAAAGGGGACAAATCAGTTATTGTGCGTTCTGCTGGAAATGAAAAAAACCGAATCACTGTAATGTTGGCGTGTCTCGCTGACGGGGCCAAACTCCCCCCATATGTGGTTTTTGAAACGCAAGACTATGCCAAAGGAGACGATGCCAGCTGGCATTATCGTACATGTCCAGGAAAAGTGCAGGATAGACACTGGCCTGGTAGTGGACTGGCTCAAAGTAGTGTGGGGCAGGCGCCGCGGTGCGCTTCATAAGAAGAGAAATATGCTCGTTTTGGATGCATTCCGCGGACACTTGACGGAGCCCGTTGCGGAAAATGAACAGTGATCTAGTGATCATACCAGGGGGGATGACAAGTCAGCTACAGGTATTGGATGTAGTCGTCAACAAGCCATTCAAGGATAATCTGTGCAAGAGGTACACTGAGTGGCTCTTGTCAGGCGATCACTCACTGACAAGCCAGGAGAGCATCATTCATGGATTTAAGAAATGCTGCATATCAAATACCCTTGATGGGAGCGAGGATGACATTCTGTGGGAGGGTGCTCGTGGAGCGTCATGATAGTGATGACAGTGAGAGTGAGCATAGCGAGGCAGGGGATCTCTGTGAGGAATAGGCTTAGTTTAATGTGCAGCATAAAGGCCCATTTGCACTGCTGTTCTTATTGCAACCCCACAGTTTGGTTTGTTTCAAGACTAATGTCAGATGTGTTTGATTAAAAGCAGATGGTTATTTTCTATCTATCTTCACAGTACCACAATTACATACATACATAGGCCTACATAATTATTGTATTTTTGTGAAAAGGTTATTCATTTTTGTCACTCATTCATTCATTTCTGAACTCTTTATTCTTTTCTGCACTTTATTTTGTGACAAATTAATCCAAATATTTAATGAATGGTGTTCAAATGTTTTTTCCAATTAATTATCAGCAGACTTTTCAAATAAAATTGTTTTTTTCCACAATCTCTTTTTCCCCAAAAAATAAGTCTGGAAAATGGGGGGGGGTTGTCTTATATTCGGGTATATGCGGTAATCACAATAAGCCGCGAAAAAGGACTCTCAGATGCATGCAATCTCGAATTCAGTTCTCTTTCGCTGCTTGTTGCTCTTGCATGGTCAAATACACACACATGCAAAGAGTTGCACGTTGTGTAGAGTATTCATGTAAACACAGTCTGTTATGTCCTACACGGACGTAGGAGAAAATCAGATTTTATATATTCCTTTTATTGATTCTTAAAGAGACAGCAGCCTCATAAACTGTTGCCTTCTGTTTCATTAATGTTAATAATAAAAAAATCACTGACACTTTTATCACTTTCGTATCTTTGATATGTATCATTTTATATTTAATTCATACAGTGAAGACAATACAGCATTTTATTTTTACATTTGATTATTCAATTTATGTAGTATGTTAAACAAACCTAGGCTACTGTACATTAAAAACTTGCGTTCACACTTGTAGTTTGGTTCGTTTGGTTCGCTTTGGTCCAGACCAAAAAACAAAAACAAAACATATAGTCCTGGTCCGCTTAGCGTTCACACTGGCATTTTTAACAGCGAACCTAAAGTTACCGAATCAAAGGCACAGGGATACGGTCACAACCTGATTGGTCGGCTTTTATGACGTATATTTCGCGACTGAGCTTGCTGACCGAACATTCAAAACAATGCTGTGTGCTCGTGCCATCATTTTATGCGTGTACATGTGGTTTTATTTTTACCAGCTGAGAACTCACGAAGATAGGGGTGTAACGGTGTAAATTTGCGGATTCATCTTAATTGTTTAGCGATCGCAGAGTAAAAGACTCTTTTTGAGTAAATTTGTTCCTTTAAACTCGATGCCAAGTTTCAGTGAAACTGCACACAGCAGTCATTTGTTCACGTGAACAGTCAACAATGGCTAGCGGAGGAGCAGAAGAACTTGAAAAGCATGCATGGGAGCATTTCGGCTTCCCCGTAAAATATAATGATGACGGAAGAAGGGTGGTGGACAAAACTGTAACAGTATGCAGGCACTGTGGCACGAGAAATGATGAAAGTGGCATCGAGCATGGCTACGCATCTGACACCTGCTGACGCCCGTTTCACACATACTCTGTTTGCAGTGCGTACCCATGTTAACGGATTACAGCTTTCACACTGCACGCGGTTTCAGTCTGTCAGTGCGTTCCGGGAGCGGTGCGCATACAGCAGTGCGGCGATCGTTTCCGCACAGAGTCTATTTTTAGCTGTGCTGCACGCGCTGAATTAAAGTGATGGCGCATTATCCGCATTAAAACAAACATGTATCGATGGGAAAATCGAATCATTCCATCACAGATGCATATAATGTAAAGTCTACTCTGTTTCAAAGTCAACGGGTAAAGCAAGGAAAACGGCATTTAGGTAAACAGGAGAAATAATGGAGAGCACTCGTCCTTTCTTGGAGGTGGAAAGGGGGTCCTTTCTTGTCTCCTCCCCCTTTTTTTATCTGATCCGAAAAATGATCCGATCCGTGACTTGTGATCCGAACCAGGAGTTTTGTGATCCGTTACACCGCTACACGAAGAGCTCATAAAATGTTCAAAAAACATTCAAAACAGCACCAGGATTTCCTCCGTTATATGCAGAAACGAAGATGCTCCACGTTTGCCCTCTATTCATTTTGGATACACCGATCTTTCCGCGTCGTCAAATCAGCTGACTTGTAGCGTCGCATCATGTGACATCACGTCCTGTTTGTGGTTCGTTTACATGTCTTTGGTCCGTGTTGCGTTCATATATCAACCGAACCGCACCAGAGTTGGTTTGGAAACCAATCTTTTTAGCGCTCTCGGTCCGCTTATTTGGTGCAGCAGGGTTCGGATGGCAGCGTTCACATGTTCAAATGAACCGCACTAACCGAGCAATCGCACCAGGGTTCGTTTTAATCGAACCAAACATGACAAGTGTGAACGCACCCTTAGTTAGTTTAATTTGTATATATTTTTGTTTCTATTGTATTTGTCCTGTTGTTTGTAATGATTGTGTTTGTTTGGGAAAGTTCACATTTAATTCAGTGGGATTTTTCTCTTCGAGACCTATTAAACTGTCTACCACAGTCGAATAGGAAAAGTAAGACAAAACCGTAAACTAGAATAAAATCTACAATGATATCGAATCGAAACTCCAGAATCGATTTGAATCAAATTGTGAGGCTTCAAAAGATTCCCACTGTGCATTTACATGATCTTGTCTCATTGCTTATCTAAATTGTGTGTTTTAGTCAGTGTTATGATGAAGGGAACCCACGGCTTTCTCTCTGTCACCGAGTGGCCTCTCATGATCGTAAGTAGTTCAGTTTCTCATCGGCTGTGTCATTTGTTTATTGGTGCAACTGCAATATGGTCAGTGTTATAATAAAATATATATTTGTTTGGGGTTAGTAAGATTTTTTAATTAATATTTTTGAATTCATAAGAAAAAAGTTCTATGCAAATATTCTGTAAAGTGTAATTTATTCCTGTGATCAAAGTTGAATTTTCAGCATCATTACTCCAGTCTTCAGTGTCACATGATCCCTCAGAAATCATTCTAATATGCTGATCTGATGCTCAAGAAACATTTATGATTATCCTTGTTGAAAACGGTTTCATATTTTAGTGAAAAATCATGGTCCTGCTTTTTTTAATTTAGATTCTTTGATGAATGGACTGTTTCTCTACGCTCACTTTTGATCAGTTTAATGCATTCTTGCTGAATAAATGTCTTAATTAAGTCATAATTAAATCCCTAGTTAAATCATTAAACTTGCCCTATTTGTGCTGTGAACATGAGGAGAGATGTGCTTTTACTTTTCTATGTGGACAGTTAATCTGGTGGATGATAAAAACAAAAATGTAATAAAAAATCTTAGACATGTTTACATGACAATGATGCACTAGAAACTATCCCCGTTCACACAGATCCATGAAAACAGCATTAAAAATGCTGTATTCTTTACACATTGTAAAGAAACACTATGGCTGTATCCGAAATCGCCCCCCTGAACCCTCATTCACTATTCCCTACGTTATCCACTAATGCAGTTCACTTGAAGGCGTGAATTCGGACAGCCGTTGTCTGTACATCGGCTGTACACTCGTACTTGCGGTGCATTGTGGGATTGAATGAGTGCACTCAGTAATGTCAACTATGGTTTCGGACACCACTACAAATGGCTGTCCCTTCAAATAATGCCCTATTTGAGGGTACATGGTGCGATTTCGGATTGGTTTTCAAATATGTGCACTTAGACACCCGATTTCAAACGTTTGTGTTTTCAGGCCACCAAAAACACGCGAGTTGTGTAAATGGCCCCTCAAATGAATGAAGGATAACAGATTTTTCTGTCTCTTTTCTTCAGTTCTACATGGTGATGTGTATGGTGTACATCTTGTACGCTCTGCTCTGGTTCGTCTGGTCGTCCTGCTACTGGAAAGACCTGCTGAGGATCCAGTTCTGGATTGCAGGAGTCATATTTTTGGGCATGATAGAGAAGGCCGTCTTCTGTGCTGAATATCAGAACACTAACAACCTGGGATCTGCATGTTAGTCACCTTATTTCTCAGTTTCATAACTTCTCTTACAATGGCCAAACAAATGTTGACGCGCAAGTTACTCGTAAAACTGTCTGAATGTTATTACGTGAGATAAAATAGTGCCATATAGGATATTTTTTTGTTTTTTTATTAGATGCACATTAGGTTTGGGGTCAATACCTTGTTTTTGTTTTTTTATGCTGTTAAAAAGTCTCTTCTAGTCACCAAGGTTGCATTTGTTTGAGCAAAAATACAGGAAAACAACGAACATATTGTGAAATATTATTACAATTAAGAATAGCTGTTTTATATTGCAATACATTTTAAAATGTAATTTATTCCTGTGATCAAAGCTGAATTTTCAGCATCATTACTCCAGTCTTCAGTGTCACATGATCCTTCAGAAATCATTCTAATATGCTGATCTGATGCTCAAGAAACATTTATGATTATTATCAATGATGAATACGTTGTGCTGCTTCATATTTTTGTGGAAATTGTGATGTGCTTTGATGAGCAGAAAGTGAAACCGCATTTATATGTAACATAAATGTCTTTACTGTCACTTTTGATCAATTTAATGCATCCTTATGGAATAAAAGTATTAATTTCTTTCAAAAAACAAAAAAAAATATTGACCCCAAACGTTTGAACAGCAGTGCATGAAGTCAGCTCTCCTCCGGTTCAAACAGGCGTCCTTTTGACTTAATTTTCATCACTAGAGGAATTTTTTTGTATCTCTTTTTCTACAGTGTTTTATTTGAAAAGTGTCCTTGTGCTATCTTTCTATAGACCTGTAGGATTCTATATGTTTAATAGTTGGTTATAGTTATAAGTTAGTATTCTTTATGTTTGTCTTCTCTCCAGCTCAGGGTCTGCTGATCTTTGCCGAGCTCATCTCTGCTCTGAAGAGGACTCTGGCCCGTTTGCTCGTCATCATCGTCAGTCTGGGCTACGGCATTGTCAAGTGAGTGATGAAAGCATTGATTGGCAGGTTTCAGGATGATTGAGTGCTTTTACAGAGCGTGAGATGATGTTTTTGTGTCCTCAGACCGCGTTTAGGCACCGTCATGCACAGAGTGGTGGGTCTGGGTGTGCTTTACTTCGCGTTCGCTGCGATTGAGGGCGTTCTGAGGATCACTGGGGTAAAGCTGGAGCATCTTAAACAACTCACACTTCCCATTTTCTCTTATGCAATTGTATAATTTAAACTGCCAATTCTAATAACTGTCAATGAGATGTCATCAGGGCTTTAAAGTTGCTGTGAATAATAAATGTGATTGGTGTATGTTGATCTGTAAGGGTCAAGATAATGGACCAGCCCTCATCACTTACGTTATACTAGCTGTGTTTGATTCTTCGGCCATCTGGTTCATATCCTTCCAATGGGCTTATCAAACCTGTTAGATTATGAAGACTTCATTTGATAACAGGGGGTATCAGTTTACAATGAGGTTTCACATTAGTTCTTTACATTAGTTAACATGAACCAACAGCATTTATTAATCTTAGTTGATGTCAAATTTAACATTTACAACATCAACGGCCAGATTTACCAACAGCTTGTGCCAGCGCAAACCCTCTTTTGGCGTTATAAAACTACTGTCAGGATTTACTAAAGACACGCAGTGATAAATTAGCGCTGAAAAGGCGTGGACAGAGCTTATTGCATATGCATTTTGTAGGAGTATCCCTTTCAGAAGCAGTATTTATGGGAGGAGAGTATTTAAATGAATCGCACAATTTACTAAGGTTTGCTCTCTTTATGCGCCATTATTTACCGCCCAAAAAAGCACGTAAACCAGGCCCTAACTGGTAGATTGTGTTGGTCATTATTGGGAATGATCCGGCTGCTATTGTGGGATTGCGCTCTCACACTAATTTGCCCTGTTTAGTAAATCTGACCTCAAAAGTTGAACAAAGTTGAAAACTAACATGAACAGTGAAAAAATATATTTTTACTAAATAACAAAGATGAATAAATGCTTTACAAATATTTTGCTCATTGTTAGCTAATGCATTAACTACTGTTATCAAATGAGACCTTATTGTAAAGTGTTGCCGATAACCTAACCGTGTTATATAACTTATTCTGTCACTTACATATTTATTGCATACACTGATCATATAGTTGAAGGGTCTTACAAGGTGTGTGTTCATTTAGTATAGTGGTTAAGAACCCGTTCCTACTGTTTCCTATTCCTTATTTTCCCACCTCTGCATCTCTCTCTCTCTCCCAGGCTAAAGACTCTGATCTGGCCCTGCTAGCCAACATTCCCCTGGCTCTGCTTGACTCCTCTCTGTGTTGGTGGATATCCTTTTGGGGAGCCGTGTTTGCGTCTTTGCCCCTGCACAATGTGTCTATTGGGCTGTAGCGGCCATATTTGCTCCTGCATGATGCCGTATGCTTTTTTTACTAAGCAAAGCTAAAAAGAGTAATCCCTTTTATTTTCAGCATAATGTCTATGCATGTGTGGCATGCTGTTGATTACCATGCACAATGTCCTTCACTGTGTAAATGAATATGACAAAAGATCCATATAATGGAAGCTACAAAGTACTGCACTACTGTTAGCTTTAAAAGAAATTAATACTTTTATTCAGCAAGGATGCATTCAATTGATCAAATGTGATAGTAAAGACTTTTATAATTTATATTTCACAAATGCTGTTCTTTTGAACTATATTCATCAAAGAATCCTGAAAAAAATGTGAATACTATTTAATATATTTAAATATGAAGCAGCACATCTGTTTTCAACACTGATACAGTGATAAGAAATGTATTTTATTAATACATTTTGTGATGTACTCCTATAGAAAACAATTATTTTAAATTCTTTTCACTGTATTTTTTATCAAATATTTACAGCTTTGGTGAGCACAAGAGAATTAAAAATCTTGCTGACCCGAACATGTGAATGGTAGTGATCTTGATCTTGAATGGTCAACTCAACCTGACTGCATAAGAAAACATAGTATTTTATTACAATTAAATATATTATAATACATATACAAAATGTATCAGACATATCACTTGTGTAGCTAGAAGTGCTTGCATTCACAATATTGTGTAGAGTATGTTTCATGGTTATACTTTTGAAGCGGTGTGATAGTTGGATAACATTATCCAACATTATTCTATTCTAGTGTATTAAGGTTGCATGTTCATTTTTTCCCTTCTGTGATAATTGACAGCATGCCACATTATGCACAAATATTAGGTTAATATTAGTTTTTTGTTCCTGTAAGCCTGCGTCTCATTTCCTTGACTATATCTCACATATTTGTCAGTCTGGCACAAACCATTAAGACTCTAAAGCTCAGAAGAAACCCAGTGAAGTTGTCTTTGTACAGACACTTCACCAACACACTCATCTTTGCTGTTCTCGGTGAGTATAAGGCATGAAGTGTCACTGAATAGAGCTAAAAAATTAAATCCAGTCCAGGGTAATTTATTTGTGGCGTGTTTCAGCCTCCATCATTTTCATGGTTTGGACAACAAAGAAGTTCCGGTTATCAGACTGCCAGGCGGTGAGTATCTGAACCCTCTTGAGGTTACAGCTCTACTCGGATTGGAGCAGATCCAGAACACTTAAATCTGGTTCTTATGCGTTTATGAGCAGGACTGGATGGAGCTGTGGGTGGACGATGCTTTCTGGAGGTTCCTCTTCTCCATCATTCTGCTGGTCATCATGTTTCTGTGGAGGCCATCCGCCAACAACCAAAGGCAAGCATACTGACAATAACATCTTTATGTTCCAAATCCTGTGTACAGTGGGTGCGGAAAGAATTCAGACCCCCTTAAATTCTTCACTCTTTGTTATATTGCAGCCATTTGCTAAAATCATTTAAGTTTAATTTTTCTCATTAATGTACACACCGCACCCCATATTGACAGAAAAAACACAGAATTGTTGACACTTTTGCAGATTTATTAAAAAAGAAAAACTGAAATATCACATGGTCCTAAGTATTCAGACCCTTTGCTCAGTATTTAGTAGAAGCACCCTTTTGATCTAATACAGCCATGAGTCTTTTTGGGAAAGATGCAACAAGTTTTTCACACTTGGATTTGGGGATCCTCTGCCATTCCTCCTTGCAGATCGTCTCCAGTTCTGTCAGGTTGGATGGTAAACGTTGGTGGACAGCCATTTTCAGGTCTCTCCAGAGATGCTCAATTGGGTTTAAGTCAGGGCTCTGGCTGGGCCATTCAAGAACAGTCACGGAGTTGTTGTGAAGCCACTCCTTCGTTATTTTAGCTGTGTGCTTAGGATCATTGTCTTGTTGGAAGGTGAACCTTCGGCCCAGTCTGAGGTCTTGAGCACTCTGGAGAAGGTTTTTTTCGTCCAGGATATCCCTGTACTTGGCCGCATTCATCTTTCCCTCGATTGCAACCAATCGTCCTGTCCCTGCAGCTGAAAAACACCCCCACAGCATGATGCTGCCACTACCATGCTTCACTGTTGGGACTGTATTGGACAGGTGATGAGCAGTGCCTGGTTTTCTCCACACATACCGCTTAGAATTAAGGCCAAAAAGCTCTATCTTGGTCGCATCAGATTAATTCTCCCCTGATAGCTCAGTTTGGCCGGACGGCCAGCTCTAGGAAGGGTTCTAGTCGTCCCAAACGTCTTCCATTTAAGGATTATGGAGGCCACTGTGCTCTTATGAACCTTAAGTGCAGCAGAGTTTTTTTTTGTAACCTTGGCCAGGTCTGTGCCTTGCCACAATTCTGTCTCTGAGCTCTTCAGGCAGTTCCTTTGACCTCATGACTCTCATATGCTCTGACATGCACTGTGAGCTGTAAGGTCTTATATAGACAGGTGTGTGGCTTTCCTAATCAAGGCCAATCAATATAATCAAACACAGCTGGACTCAAATGAAGGTGTAGAACCATCAGAAAAAATGGACAGCACCTGAGTTAAATACATGAGTGTCACAGCAAAGGGTCTGAATACTTAGGACCATGTGATATTTCAGATTTTCTTTTTTAATAAATCTGCAAAAATGTCAACAATTCTGTGTTTTTGTCAATATGGGGTGCTGTGTGTACATTAATGATAAAAAAATTAACTTAAATGATTCTAGCAAATGGCTGAAAAAGAGTGAAAAATTGAAGGGGGTCTGAATAATTTCCGTACCCACTGTATATCTTCTAAAGCAGCACCCATGTGCTCTGTGTGCAGGTATGCGTTCATGCCGCTCATTGACGACTCGGATGACGAGGAGATTGAAGAGTTTCTGGTGTCTGCGAATATTGGTCAGTAACACAAGTCTTGAGGTTTTCACTGAATATTATTGCACTGTATGGAAATAGTGTGGAAATGAAAATCATTTAATATGCATTCTTTCATCTTCAGCTGATGGGATAAAGTTGAGGGCAGCTAAGACAGAAACCAATGGAACAGTGAAGCCTGCAGCAGCTAATCCGGTCAGTGTTAATATGTAAATCAACTCTCACATATAGTTATAAAACTTATTTTTTAACTATATTTTTACAGCAACGTTCCAAACTTTTCTTCTGCAAGGATGCATTAAATTGATAAAAAGTGATAGTAAAGACATTTATAATGTTACAAAACAGAATTGTGCATAATATAGCTGCACGATTCTGGATAAATGGAGAATCACAATTTTTTTTGCTTAAAATAGATACCACAATTCTCAAAATAGACCAAATCACCTTCTATTTTGATCGCTACCATAGACATCATTGTTTATTTATTTATTTATTTAAATGCTGTTCTTTTAAATTTTCTGTTCATCAAAGAATCCTGAAAAAATGTATAATGGTTTTTCATAAAAAATATGAAGCAGCTGAGGGGGTGTAGGCTGCCCTTCATCTGCATGCCATGCAGGCTAGAATTGCAAAACATTATTGGATAATTCTTATAATTGACATTTCTCTGGGCCAATCGGAATCTTAGCACTTGCGTCATAATCTTGAAGCACACAGCGTCAACTGAGCTCGCCATTGGATGAGACGCCTGGCTACCACGCGAGTCTGATGGAAGGAAGCTTATTATAACTGTATATAACTGTGTATGTGACAAATAAAACTCTTGAATCTTGAATCTTATTGTTAAATTCAAGCTAAGTCAAGCTTTTTGGAGCAAAAATAACAGCTATTTGTTTGCTTGATTCAATTAACGTTAGCTACCGCTTTTTTATGTGATATTTACAATAATATTGTATTGTCGTCATACCCATGACGTTAGCTAGGCTTATTGTTAGCCGGGTCTTCTGCCCTGAGTTCCGAGATATACGGCTACTGCTCGAATTCTCCGCTACCCTGAATATTAGGTTGTCGTGCGTCCGCATGAGCGCGAAGGTGCACGACTTTGAGCCGAATCTGCCCGAGCAGACGGATATTAGTACATCTCATCACACAGGCAACCAGTTTGCGCGTCTAAATCAGTGGTATGATCTGGTTTTCAGTCTAAAACGGTAGCATCAAGTAAATGCCTCGTCCGTTTGGGGAGATGCGTGCGCAGTCAGCGGAGGCTCGCACTGCGGTGCCAGGCGAAAGTATTCATGATGTGGGTAAGAAGTTAAATGTGACTGTTTACACAATAGCTGATGCGAGAGTAAGTGTAACATGAAGCAATTTGGCAACCGTGTTAATATCTTGTTGCATGGGATGCATTTCTAACAACATAGGGCTATTTAGATAAACAATCTGGCGAGCGTGTTGTTTTAGGCTAATACACCGACAGCAAATTTCTGTATAATAAAGGGCTACATTTTGCATCCAAGTCTATCATTTGAAATCTTTACATTGTATTGTAGCTCAGAATTCGAGTAGCCGTGTATCTCGAAACACTGATCAGTCCTTGGACCGATGAGATTGGCTAACTTATCGTGATTTTCCATTTCAGAATGAGGGAGCTTAATGAGGAGGACTCTATATAGCACAGCTAGACTCAGCAGGGAGGTGCAAGTGGAGCTGGGCATGGCTCAAGGTGGAAGTGAAGCAGGAAGTGAAGGGAGTTGCGCATACACTGCCACTTTCATTGTGTTTTAAAAAAGTAGATAAGGCAGGACATGCCATATGTACCTTATGACAAATGTGTCATTTGCATATTAAAATTACTGTGGTGGTGAGAGTAAACACATAAACTAACACTGTGATATTCTTGAAGTGTTTATATCTATTGACTTTATTACAGGCAAGGCAAGACGAGTATTGATTTGAGAGGCTAAAATGATCAAACGTGGTTAACTCACTGTCGACCGCTGGCTGCTTGCTCGTCACTTTAAAAACCAAAAACCTTAATTTAACCAACTGCTCCAAAAAAATGCTCCAAACATTTTTCTAAATTAACTTAAACAAAACGAATTATAACTACTTTGACATTAAAAACAAAGCTGAACTATTTTAATGGCTGCTACAGTGTGTAATCGGGAGGAAAGCGCGAATACACTGCAGGCTCTCTCTCGGTCGTATCTAAATCCTCAACACTATCATCCCTTACGTTACTGAACTAATGACATTGTAATCGGCTAAAACGCATGCGCTGGTTACTTTTCTTCCTGAATAAGTGAGTAGCCTATTGCTCACGCACAATGATTTGCGTGGCTTAGGCCTATAACGGTTACGGTCGCTTGGGGCGATGTCAAATAACAGTCATATGTTTCAGCAGGTTACAATAATTATATGGCTTAAATTAATATAGCCAATTCCCTAATGAATGAAAGTTTGTTATCATAGAGACTAAGAGTGTGAATGGTCTCTCTCTCTCTGTTTATGTGTGTAGCCTATCCCGTGCATACGGGGGGAGGAGCTGCGATCTTCGAATAATATTTTTGCTTGAAATGCCCATCCCTAGCTCTAATATATAATATAAATAACTACCCATAATTTATAAAATGCAACATTTTAATTGTTTCAGGATGACGACTTGAAGTGGGTGGAGGAGAATATTCCTACCTCTCTTTCTGATGTGTAGGTCATTTTCTGTTATACAAACATGCATACTTAAATACACATACAAACTTCCCATGTCAGTTTCTAATTATTTTTAATGTTTCTCTTACTTTCAGAGCTCTTCCTGTTCTTCTCGACTCAGATGAGGTATGTAAACTCTTTTTATTTATATTATAGTTTATTTATACTATTGCAGATGGATATGTTAAGGTGTGTTGCATTTAAGTGTAATCGTATGGCACAGATCATTAAGGTATTAATGTTGGGGAAAAAAACGGACAAAGATTGTATTGTAGAATTTGAAATGTCAGATGTGTGCGTTAGAGGATCATTGCAGCATCATTAAAATGTAATTTCCATTGTTGTGTCTATCACTTTGATGCATTTGTCACATATAAATTTGATTGACTAACGCATGATTTTCACACAGGAGATCATGACCACCAAGTATGAGATGTCTAAAATGGAGTGAGGTTGAGAAAGCAGAACAAACCCCCAGAGATCAACCAAACCGCTGTACTATATCTGGCATCTGACCCTCACCAGGGAGCTACAGACTCCGACCGCTTTCTTCCTTTGGTCCGTTTGGTTGCCGGCTTTTGGGTACACTGAAGGGGTGGACGCATTCTAGATGATCTAGACGCCGTACTACCTGAACTTATGTGAGGTGGTACCTCTTTTTTTTTTGTCCTGAACTGTTCAAACGTCCAGAAGACTTTCAAGTCATCATTGATCTGTATAAAGAGACGACGGTCCATGTTTCTAAACTTTCATGATGACATACCTGTCAAAAGTGTGAGCGACTCATCATATGCAGAGATGATGTGTTACTCAAATTGGTTAAACATTCTTAGCACTACTTTTTGTTTTGTGTGAGTGTCATTTGATCTTGAAAAACATTGATAAAGAACTTCAAGTTGACCAAAGAGTCTTCTCCGTTTCTTTGGCTGTATATAAAGTGTTATTTCAAACATTTTGTCTATCATTTCAGCACATTATGTGAATAGTAGAATGTCTGTTGGTGTGTCGGATTTGTATTTGTGCAGGGAGTAATATAAATGCGCAGAATGATTCTTTATTTTTCATATTCTGAATAATTTTATGAAGTTGTTTTTGTTTTGCACAGAGCCCAGCTCAACTTTTCACCTTAAAATAGAAACTGTCATTATTTATTTGCCCTTGTGTCATTCCAAACCTACATGCTGTTATTTAAGTTCTGAAGGAACGTTTAGTAGTGTGCACTATATGCCACGTCTTCTGAATTCATATGATAGCTTTTGTGTGAGGAACAGAGCAAAATTTAAGCCATTATTGGCCCAAAACCTTGCAGCTTTCTCTTGCAACATGCAATCTAAATGCTTACATTCTGGTCTGTTCCTCACACAAAACTATTGTATCATTTGGAATATAGTGCATAAGATGCATTTTTGTGTTTTTTAAGATGCATTTTTTTGAGCTTGAACTTTGGTTGTATGCAAAAAAGTAACATAAAGGCTTGCAGCTTTTGCATTTCATAGAAGAAATCTAGTTATATGGGTTTGAAACAACATGAGGGTTAGTAAATGTTTCATTTTTGGGTGACATGCATTTTATTTTACTTTATTTTTGAGGAAAAGCATATGCCTCTCTGATCTCTGTAGATGCATACTGAAGCCTTAACACAGTTCTGTTCTTGAGTTTTGTTCTGCAGTATCACAGTAAAATCGTCACTTTGCCTTTTCGGCCCTGGTCTCGGTTGGACATTCTGTGACATGTCTGCTTAACAGAACGATGTGTGCTTTACCTTGCAGGATGACTGTTAAACTTCCAAAATGTCTTTTTATGTATCCTTGAGATTAAACGAAACGTGAAATAACTTCTGAATTGTGTATATTATAAAGCGCACTTTAAGTTATTGTGGTTTCCTTTGGTCATGGGATGCGGTGATGCGCTTTATTTATCTGTATGATGCTGACCTTGTCCTTCATGTGTTACTGTTTTGTTTGCTTCATAAAAACTCTTTACTTTCCACTGGTTTTCATTGGCTTTTCTGTTTGCTAACAATCAGGTGGGCGACTCACATTATTCAAAGAGCACACTTGGCGTCCTAAAGAGCTCAGGTCCTGTCAGTTTTCCGTCTACATGCATGTTCATAAGTACACGTTAATAATGTGTCCTGCAGTAACTCTTTATTAGTCAAATCGAGAGTACGGAGGCATCCAGTTATGATGTGTTTTATTGTATAATATATTGTTTGAGGGTCCACAATGTCCTGAAGGTGACAACATATTTGATAACATGATTGGCCATGACGGCGTCATTTCATTGAAATGATATGAAAGATAAGCCTGTAAATGGAGGTCATTCTCTTAGATTAGCAAATACCAAGAATTACCAATATTTCTCAGGGAAAAGTTTCTTTAATGAACATATTCATCACCATGACTCAACTACACCGAGTGTTTTTTGCTTGTTTACTAATAAAACGATCTCTAGATTGAGATTGCCGTTCCTCGTCGAGTGAGACGCCATATTGTTTTTGAGACGCCATGTTGAATTTAACGTAAAGCGGATGAAACTAGACTGACCGTCGTCTTTACAATGGCAGCAAAAGAAAAATCTCAATAATTTTTATGCTGCCTTTTGTGTGTGTGAAAAGAGAAGCGTGAACTCCTTATCCCTTTCTTTTCAGTCGAACAATAAGCACATGGTTTTAACTACATTATATGTTATATATATTATTATCATCTATCTATATTTTCAGTGAAGCCACAAGGGGGCATCCCTAACCAAATGGTGAGTACAGCCCTCCTTCATATAACTGTTACTTGGTCAAAACAATGGATGAACTAAGTGTTAATTTCTGTATGGTTTATACATGTCCTATGTATATTCTTAGCCTCATAACTTGTGACTTGAGGACTCTAGAGCAATTTGCCTGTAGAAGTGTTTTTAAACAGAATTATCTTTCCGTTTTAATCCATTTGCTTATCTTAGGTAAGATATTGTGTAAATTCAGCATCAGATTTTTGTTGTTGATTTAAAATAATGGGGAAATAGAGATTTTTTTTCTCTCTCTAAACAACCACAATCATAAATCTGCTAATCTAATCTGTGGACTTTGAGTCTTAAACCAAGGAGCATGACAAACAAACACAGCCATCTACTTTTCCAATGGCAAACATGTTTTTACTGATGCATGACATTTTCCCTCCTATTGTTTCCCTTCATATCTTACATCCCAGTCGAAAAAATAATGACCAATTTACAAAAACACACACGAGTGTGATAGATGATTTAGCCAGGTGTTTACTGGCTAAATTTCATACTATTACTGAATTAAATTTCAGTGAGCTCCTCACACTAAGCTACTGTATCAAATGAATTCAAAATATATTGTGCTCATTGTTTTACACTGACTATATGCTTTCAGTGTAGGCCTATGGAAAAGAGCAGCGTGAACGGTCCTGAAAACATCTGTTTTCCACAGAAGGAAGACGGGATTTGGAAAGACATGAGGGTGAGTAAATGATTCCTTTCGTTTAAATGTTTGCTTATCTCTTCTTCCCTCAAATTGTCCATGTGTATTGCTTGTAGTGAACGCTAAATGATGGCCCTTCGGTTTTCACTGGCAAATCTTACTGTACTTAAAACCTTCTGAAGGCTTCAGAGTGGGCCGTTGGGCTGAGAGTAGAGATGTTTCACAAGAATTATGCAAAGATTTTACAGTTGAAGTGCATTGTCATTTAAAACAGGACCCAGCCGACCTGAACATGTGCTTCTGGAAGCTTGTGGTTCTTTTGATCTTCTTATTGCGAGAGGAGAGAGAGAGAACCACATGTGGTCAACATTACTTTGCTTTTCTCTTTCTAGCAAACACGTAATTGAAAAACACATTGAGGACTCTTTAATTTCCTGATTGTTGTTGTCCCTGGCATTCCTCTAATTTTTAAAGTCATGTTCCTCGTCACGTGATGGAGCTTCATATTTGATTTGGGAGAGAATTATTAGAAAATTCCATAGATTTTGGTCTTTTCAATACTCATTTAAACCAAAATATGAGATTGTTCCTATCCTGAAGTGGGAGTCAGTAAGATTTGTTATTGTTTTTGAAAGCAGTGTCGTCTTCTCACCAAGGCCAAATGTATTTGATCAAAAATACAATAAAAACAGTAGGCTAATATTGTGATTTAAAAAAAAAAAAATTATTACGATTTAAAATAACTGTTTTCTATATGAATATATTGTAAAGTGTAATGTATTCCTGTGATCAAAGCTGAATTTATCATCATTACTCCAGTCTTCAGGGTCACATGATGTGTTTGTGATATATGTTGCTTGCAAAAGAATCTGTCAGAATTCATGGCTTTGGCTACTTTTCCATTTGGAATCCCATTTCTGCCACATAAGAAAATAAATCATGCTTTGGGAAATATTGACATAATTTTGACCTTTGACATACTAAGTCAAAAATAATTATGAGATCAAAGTCAAAATGTCAATTTTATTTCTGCATCTCGTAATTGACGTCATAATTTTAACTTAATTATTTATTTTCTCATTATCATCATTACTCCAATCTTCAGTGTCACATGATCTTTCAGAAGTCATTCTGATATGATTTGATGCTCAAGAAACATTTATGATTATTATCAGTGTTGAAGACAGTTGTGCTGCTTCATATTTTTGTGGAAACCATGAGACTTTTTTTTTTTTTTTTTTTTTTTTTTTCAGGATTTTTTGATGAATATAAAGTTCAAAAGAACAGCATTTATTTGAAAAAAAAAAAAAATTATAAATGTTTTTACTGTCATTTTGATTAATTTAATGCGTCCTTGCTTATCAAAAATATTTTAAAAAATAAAATAAAAAGTTACTGACCCCAAAATCAATTGATTGTTAATTTGCAGATCTTTCTGTGGAAGATCAAAGAAACCGGTCGTCTCAAAACGGGGAAAAAAATGAATTTCTGACTTTAATTAAGAAACGTTCAACACTTGTGTGCAAGACAGAGAAATAAAGCCATTGATTTCAATATCCTAATATACACTAGCATGAGCAGCAGACATGAAGAGCAATATATCATACTGGTTGATCTAATTATAAAACATCCAACAAACATAAAGGAACGATAATTAAAAACTGCTATTGTTCATTTCAGTCTGTTTAAACCTCATTGACTGCATATTTACAAGCTGAAATGAACTTTACTGAAGCTGAAGGTGATTAAAAACAAGTCTTTAGACTTTCATTCTCTAGCGCTTGAACACGGTCACATGTTCTTTTCCTTACTGATTGATCTAACCAATCATGAAGCTCTCCTTGTAGTTAAAGGGATAATGCACCCAAAACATTATCCCATGCTTTACTCACCCTCAAGCCATCCTAGGTGTATATGACAGAGTTATATTAAAAAATATCCTGGCTAATCCAAACTTTATAATGGCAGCCCAAAATTTGAAGCTCAAAAAAGTGCATCCATCCATTATAAAAGTGCTCCACACGACTTAATAAAGGCCTGGATGGATGCACTTCTTTTGTCTTCAATTTTTTTGGGCTGCCATTATAAAGCTTGTAAGAGCCAGGACATACTTTAATAGATCTCTGATTGTATTCGTCAGAAAGAATTATGTCTCATACACCTAGGATGACTTGAGGGTGAGTAAATCATGGGCTAATTTTCATTTTTGGGTGAACTAACCCTTTAATCCCTTATAATGTGCATAATACACTTTCCTGTGCTATCAACCTTTATTGCTTAACACATAACCCCTGCATGTTTGATGTTTGGCCATAACTGTATTTCTTGAACAAGATGTGCATTTGTGTCAGAGCTGAAGTGTGTCATTTTTGAGACCAAACAGAAAGTTACAGTTCTTAAATGGTATAAAATCATTTAAGAGGTCTTAAATTTGAGGAGGGAAATATTTTTAATCTTTACATTGATATGATATAGCGCTTTAATTACAGAAAGTAAAAGAATACGTGTTTCATTCTGTGATCGTATAGGACATGCAGCATTCATTTGATCTGTGCAGGTCTTAGATTTGATTTTAAAAATGAATGCATTTTAAACCGTGATATGAGAAAGTATTTTAACATGGAAATAATGACACGCTTCACCTTTAACCTCAAATGTACCAGCAGGTAAAGCAAAAGCAGTTTTCTTTAGTTATTAACTTAAAATAATAATTTGACTTCCATATGAGGATGACTTTCCACTGTACTCTCCATATTTTCGTGAAAATCCGAGCCGCCTCTGAGAACAACTCTATCATTCAGCTTCAGCAACAAGGAAAACATTCTTTCCTCTTCAAGTCTAAACATCAACTCTGAATTTAGACAGCAAGCGGCCTCTCTTCAGAACTCGTGGGGTGAAATCAGAAGGTGGACCCGTGCCAGATGTTTGGCTTGGAAGGTGCGGTCGGCGTACTCGGACATCTCCACCTCCACGCTGAGCTCCTGAGGGCCTCGCATGGGCTGGACAAGGATCAGCTCTCCAGTCTGACGGTCTGAGCGCTGCATCACGAACATGCTCCGAGCGTCACCTCCGCCCGCGATGCCGAAGCGGAGGCTGTCCGGACCCGGCCGACCCGGAGCGGTCGCGGTGGCCATGCGGAACAGGGTGGCCGGGGTTCGCAGGTTGGACGGCAGAGACAGGTAGTGGTAAGAAATGGTCTTCGCGGCAAACGGACAGGAGCGGCTCTCCATAGGACAGGGATTCCTTTCACACTGGCTGTGGTGGACGACAGAACATTTACCTCATTAATTGTGTTTGAAATACTGCACATCTGTTCCAAATCTGCCCAAGAACTTTACTAGCAATTATCTAACTATATACTAATAATGATGATGTACTATTTCTTAATGAAATACAGTACTTGTGCTCTATATGTTGCTTGCAAAAGAATCAGTCAGAATACATGCCTACTTCTCTATGGAATCCCATTAATGCCAAATAAGAGAGAAAATCATGCTTATTTTCATGCTAAATCATAAATATGACATAAGTCAATTTTTACTTTTAAACTCATAATTCTGAGAAAAAAGCAGAAGCCATTACCATAAAGTTGAAATTGAGATAAAAAGTGTTTGAATGTCATAATTTTGACTTTGTATCTCCTAAATTACATACTCATACATACTCATAGTCATAATTATGAGATTAAAGTAAAAAAAAAAAAATTGTATCTCATAATTGCCTTGCCATAATTAACTTTCTCAATTATGACTTTTTATCTCATTATTATGACTTTGTATGTCAATTATAACTTATGAAAATTGACATGTCATAATTAATTTGTCAAAATGTCAATTTTATTTTTGTATCATAATTTCTCATAATGACTTTCTCATTATGATTTAGCATAAAATCTCATTATGACTTTGTATTCCATAATTATAACTTATTAAAATTGACAGTCATAATTGTGAGAAGTCAAAATGTCATAATTTCTGTTTCATACACTCACCTAAAGGATTATTAGGAACACCTGTTCAATTTCTCATTAATGCAATTATCTAATCAACCAATCACATGGCAGTTGCTTCAATGCATTTAGGGGTGTGGTCCTGGTCAAGACAATCTCCTGAACTCCAAACTGAATGTCAGAATGGGAAAGAAAGGTGATTTAAGCAATTTTGAGCGTGGCATGGTTGTTGGTGCCAGACGGGCCGGTCTGAGTATTTCACAATCTGCTCAGTTACTGGGATTTTCACGCACAACCATTGCTAGGGTTTACAAAGAATGGTGTTAAAAGGGAAAAACATCCAGTATGCGGCAGTCCTGTGGGCGAAAATGCCTTGTTGATGCTAGAGGTCAGAGGAGAATGGGCCGACTGATTCAAGCTGATAGAAGAGCAACTTTGACTGAAATAACCACTCGTTACAACCGAGGTATGCAGCAAAGCATTTGTGAAGCCACAACACACACAACCTTGAGGCGGATGGGCTACAACAGCAGAAGACCCCACCGGGTACCACTCATCTCCACTACAAATAGGAAAAAGAGGCTACAATTTGCACGAGCTCACCAAAATTGGACAGTTGAAGACTGGAAAAATGTTGCCTGGTCTGATGAGTCTCGATTTCTGTTGAGACATTCAGATGGTAGAGTCAGAATTTGGCGTAAACAGAATGAGAACATGGATCCATCATGCCTTGTTACCAGTTTGCAGGCTGGTGGTGGTGGTGTAATGGTGTGGGGGATGTTTTCTTGGCACACTTCAAGATTCAAGAGTTTTATTTGTCACATACACAGTTATATACAGAATATACAACCGGCAGTGAAATGTAAACAGGTCCGCTCCATGGACAGTGCAAATTCACAGTTAAAAACACAAGGATGAAATTATAATAGAAATAGGATAAAAAAGTACTATATATATATATATATATATATATATATATATATATATATATATATATATATATATATATATATATATATATATCTGTAGAATTATAAATAAACCATTCAAGTAGAAGAAAAAGTAAAAAAATAAGAATAAAGAAGTGGAATAAAATAAGTGAGGTAAACTGTGCAGTGAGTAAACTGTAGACTTATAGATATGTGGTTAACAAATGTATAAGAGTATAATGTGCAAACAGGTTTATAACAGGCTGTTACACAGTAACAACGAGAACAGAAAGTGCAGTGCAATGTCAGTATGTCGATGGTCACGTGATGTTAAGTGACTGAGTTCAAGAGTCTGATGGCCTGGGGGAAGAAGCTCCTCCTGAGTCTCTCAGTTTTGGCCATCAGGCTTCGGAAGCGCTTACCAGATGGCAGCAGCGTGAAATGAGGGTTTGCAGGGTGATTAGAGTCCTTGATGATCTTAGTAGCTCTACCTTTGCAGCGTTTGGTGTAGACATCCTGCAGAGACGGGAGAGCTGACCCTGAGATACGCTCGGATAAGCGCACGACTCTTTGCAGGGCTTTGCGGTCATGACTGGTGCTGTTCCCATACCACACTGTGATGCACTGGGTTAATACACTTTCTATCGCCCCTAAATAGAAAGTTTTCAGGATAGCTGGTGAAACCCTGAATTTCCTCAGCTGGCGCAGGTGGTACAGTCTTTGCCTGGCTTTTTTCACCTGTGTCTGAATGTGAGCAGTCCAGGTCAGGTCCTCGGAGATGTTTACACCCAGGTACTTGAAGCTGCTCACTCTCTCTACTGGTGACCCGCTGATCATGAGGGGGGAGTATGTCTGTTGCTGTCTCTTCCTGAAGTCCACAATCATTTCTTTGGTTGCCAACATTCAGAGAGCGACCATTGTCCTGGCACCATGATGTTAGATGCTCCACCTCGTCCAAGTATGCTGTCTCGTTGTTGGAAATGAGGCCCAGGACAACAGTATCATCAGCAAATTTGATGATAGAGGTGGAGCTGTGTGTGGACAAACAGTCATGTGTGTAGAGAGAGTAGAGCAGGGGACTCAGGACACAGCCCTGTGGAGCTCCCACACTCAGGGTGATGGAGGTGGAGGTGAACTGGCCTATTCTCACCACCTGAGGCCTGCCAGTGAGGAAGTCCTCAATCCAGTGGCAGAGAGAAGGATTCAGGCCAAGATCCAGGAGTTTGGAGGTTAGCTTGATGGGAACTATGGTGTTAAAGGCTGAGCTATAGTCAATAAATAGCAGCCTTACGTAGTTCCCACTTTTGCTGTCGATGTGAGTGAGGGAGGAGTGGAGGACATGAGAGATGACATCTTCAGTCGATCTATTGGGACGATAGGCAAACTGAAGAGGGTCCAAAGTGTCAGGAATGAAGGAGCAAATGGTGTTTTTAATGAGTCTCTCAAAGACCTTCATGACTATAGACGTGAGAGCCACTGGACGATAGTCATTTAGGCAAGAGGGTTTACTGTTCTTAGGGACAGGTATGATGGTGGATTTTTTGAAGGAGGTGGGGACCACAGATGTAACAAGGGACTCATTGAAGATAGATGTAAACAGCTCGGCGAGCTGATCAGCACAGGACCGCAGAACACGGCCTGAAATACCATCTGGCCCAGCAGCTTTCCTGACGTCCACACGCTTGAGTGCTGCGCTCCGAACTTCATCCTCCGAGACAGAGATCACGTGGTTGTTGCTGCTCTGAGCAATTCCCTCTGACGCGCCACTTGGCGGAGTCGCGTTGCCGCGGTTACAGTCAAAGCGAGTGTAGAAAGAGTTTAACTCATTCACAAGCGCCGGATCAGCGCTCACCTCTGCAGAGGATTTAGATCCAAAAGAGCAGATGGACCTCAGACCTTGCCACATGCGCCGTGAGTCGTTGAGTTGGAAATCTTTATAACGGAGTTTTGCGGCTTTAACTGCACGCCGCAGAGCATAACAGGATGATCTGTATTCAGTCATGTTCCCCGATAGGAGACCGGCGTTGTAAGCGGCAGTGCGTGTGTTCACTGCAGCGCGGATTGAATTGTCCACCCACGGTTTCTGATTTGAGAAGGACGTTATTGTTATTGTTTGCGTGGCTTGCTCTGTGAGCGTGTTGATGAAGCAAAGCGCCACGTCTGTGAACTCGCTTACGTCAGCTGAACTCGCTCGGAACATGTCCCAATCCACATCATCCAGAGCTGCCTGTAGCGCGGTCTCTGAGTGGGGCGACCAGCGCTTCACTTCCCGCCTCACCAGGGGGTTCCTGAACGAGCCTTTGTCTGTATTCAGGTGTGAGGAAAATGGCGGCATGATCCGATTTGCCGAAAGCTGGAAGTGACCGCGCTTTATAGGAGTTCTTAAACGGAGAGTAGCAATGATCCAGTGTGTTTGCTCCTCGTGTAGGACAGGAGACGTGCTGGTGAAAGTTTGGCAAGACTTTCTTTAGGTTTGCTTTGTTAAAATCGCCCGCGACAATGTACGCCACGTCGGGGTGTTTGTTTATGACGCCGCTGGCAACATCATGAAGGCCAGATAAAGCCAGCGCTGTGTCTGCCTGCGGTGGGATGTAAACGGCGGTCGCAACGACCGCAGAAAACTCCCTCGGCAGATAGAATGGGCGGCAAATGATTGTTAAATGTTCCAGATGAGACGAGCAGGACCGCGAGAGAATGGTGATATTCCTGGGGTCGCACCATTTCTTGTTGACCATGAAGCATACTCCACCGCCTTTGGATTTACCGGCCTCGGCTGTTCTGTCCATCCGAAAAACAGAGAAGTTCTCCGACGGCGTCACAGCTGTGTCCGGGACCGCGGGCGTGAGCCATGTTTCGGACAAACAAAAGATGTTACAGTCTCTCATGTCCCGTTGAAAACTGATCCTGGCTCTAAGATCGTCCATCTTATTCTCCAAGGATTGAACATTTGCTAGAAGAATGCTCGGCAGGGGAGGGCTGAATGCCCTTTTCCTCAGTCTGTTACGGATACCAGCGCGTTTCCCACGGTGTTTCTTGATTCTTTGCCGTTGACTCGTCTGTCCATTGTTCAACTCAGCGTTCCGAAGAATCTCAGATGGCCACAGAGGATCGGCGAAAGTGTCCTGAAACAGTCCAGTGTAGAGGTAACCAATGTCCAAAAGAGTTTTGCTGTCATAGCAGATCAATGCAGTTGATAAGTTTGTAAAAATTGAGAGTAAAAGAAAGTAAAATAGTAAATAAAAGCACAGTCTTCGCGGAGCGACCTGAACGGCGACCGAACTCGGCGGCACCATTTTGTTTTTTTCCATGCACATCCAGGGGCATGGTCAGAAACATGGCCCCTTAGTGCCAACTGGACATCGTTTAAATGCCACAGCCTACCTGAGCATTGTTTCTGACCATGTCCATCCCTTTATGACCACCATGTACCCATTCTCTGATGGCTACTTCCAGCAGGATAATGCACCATGTCACAAAGCTCGAATCATTTCAAATTGGTTTCTTGAACATGACAATGAGTTCACTGTACTAAAATGGCCCCCACAGTCACCAGATCTCAACCCAATAGAGCATCTTTGGGATGTGGTGGAACGGGAGCTTCGTGCCCTGGATGTGCATCCCACAAATCTCCATCAACTGCAAGATGCTATCCTATCAATATGGGCCAACATTTCTAAAGAATGCTTTCAGCACCTTGTTGAATCAATGCCACGTAGAATTAAGGCAGTTCTGAAGGCGAAAGGGGGTCAAACACAGTATTAGTATGGTGTTCCTAATAATCCTTTAGGTGAGTGTAATTGCCTTGTCATAATTTTTACTTTTTCTCAATTATGACTTAATCTCATTATTATGACTTTGTATGTCATAATTATAACTTATGAAATGTTTTATATACTAAGTCATAATTATAAGAAGTCGAAATGTCCATTTTATTTTTGTATCTCATAATTTACATTAACTTTCTCATAATTATAACTTTATAATTTGTGAAAATTTACATACTAATTCATAATCATGAGAACTCAGGATGTCATAATGATATTTTTGTATCTCAATTGATTTGTCATATGACTTATAAAAGTTGGCATCAATTACATTCTTCCTAATTGAGGTTATAATATTAACTTTCTCATAATTATAACTTATTATTATGATTTAGCATGTCATAAATTTGACTTTCTAATAATTATGACTTTGGTAAATCATAATTATGTGATTGAAAAGTTACAATTATGACAAAGCATGATTTACATGCATGTAAATACAAGCATGATGGTTACCAGCAGGGATGAACTGGACCATGCTAACCAGCTAAAGGTTTGTTTTCAGTATTGATCTATTGAAGATACACAACTTCTTAACATGAACTATGCCACAGTTATGATTGTAAATATTTCCGGTGCGGTAACTGAGGATAGCATGTGTGCCTAAAACTTCAAGGTTTAGTGAGTCACAGATCACAGCCTCTCACATTTAGTAGCTGGACACAAAGAGCCCATTCACAGCTTAAAAAAAAACATCTTGCATAATAAACAAGCATAAAAGTGTCATGCAAGAAAAACAAATGATTGTAGCCCACTTAAATCACACTGCAAGTGATTTAGAGGAGGCATTAGTGGCCCCCAGTGCTGTGAAGGACTCCAGGAGACACGTGTGTGTGTGTGTGTGTGTGTGTGTGTGTGTGTGTGTGTGTGTGTGTGTGTGTGTGTGTGTGTGTGTGTGTGTGTGTGTTTGTGTGTGTGTGTGTGTGTGTTTGCTATGGAAACACAAGCTGAACAACACGTGTTGCTCTGTCATTTTCTCCCGTTCTCTAGTAGAACTCGTCACATGCAAATCAGTGAGACGCTTTTGCTATTAAAACATAAAAGATAATTCTAGCATTATTTACTCACCCTCATGTCATTCCAAACCAAATGCTGGTAAAATTATAACAATCGCTGGCCACTTTATTAGGTACACCTGTTCAACTGCTCGTTAAGGCAAAAATCTAATCAGCCAATCACATGTTCAAACTGAGCATCAGAATGGGGAAGAAAGGTGATTTAAGTGACTTTGAACGTGGCATGGTTGTTGTTTCCAGAAGGGCTGGTCTGAGTATTTCACAAACTGCTGATCTTCTGGGAGATCCAAAAAGAATGGTCCAAAAAAGAGAAGCTATCCAGTGAGCGGCAGTTCTGTGGGAGGAAATGGCCTGTTGATGCCAGAGGTCAGAGGACAATGACCAGACTGGTTCAGCTGATAGAAAGGCAACAGGTTATTATGGTTATTATCATACTCAAATAACCATCGTCTCAGCCGAGGTCTGCAGAAGAGCGTCTCTGAACGCTCAACACGTCCATCCTTGAAGCAGACGAGCTACAGCAAACAGGCTCACAAAAACTGGACAATAGAAGATTGGAAAAACATTGTGTGGTCTTATGAGTCTCGATTTCTGCTGCGACATTCAGATGGTCGGGTCAGAATTTGGCATAAACAATATGAAAGTATGGATCCACCCTGCCTTGTATCAGTGGTTCAGGCTGCTGAAGTTGTAATGGTGTGATGGATATTTTCTTGGCTGCTTAGTACTAATTGAGCATCGTTTAAACGCCACAGTCTCCCTGAGTATTGTTGCTGACCATGTCCATCCCTTTATGACCAGTGTTCTCATCTTCTGATGGCAGGAAAACACACGTCACAAAGCTCAAATCATCTCAAACTGGTTTCTTGAACATGCGCGTGAGTTCACTAAACTCAAACGGCCTCCACAGTCACCAGATCTCAATAGAGCAGCTGTGGGATGTGCTGGATTGGGAGATTCGCAATCATGGATGTGCAGCCGACAAACCTGCAGCGACTGCGTGATTCTCTCATGTCGATATGGACCAAAATCTCTGAAGAATGTTTCCAGCACTTTGTTGAATCAGTGCCATGAAGAATTAAGGCAGATCTGAAGCCAAAAGGGGTCCAACCCAGTACTAGCAAAGTGGCCAGTGAGTGTATATATAATACATATTTATAATTTATGACCGACAAAAACAGCATATGGGTTTGCAACAGCATGAGGGTTAGTTAAATTAATCCAAAGAACTAAATCATTAGCTGTGTTAAAAAAAAAACCAAAAGTAAATTTTTAGTCCTTTTTTTGCATTTCACATTTTTTACAATTTCCCTTCTAGTATGTAAACCCCACTTTTCATGATCCAATCGAGTCACAGTTTACTTATCTTTTATCACTCAGAAATAGTTGAAACTACCAATAGGTATTTAATACAAATGGTTTTATCGCATTAAAAATGTACTATTTTAGCCAATATTCCTGTATGTATATTATTCTCAAGGGCTGTTGTTTACATTTACGTTGTTTACCGTTTTCAACTAAAAACTGATTTTTTTATTTTTTTTTATGCGTATTAGCCGTTCATTTACACAGCAACAGTGTTTTGGAGGCCTAAAAAACGCAAACATTTGAAAACAGGATTCAAAGTGTAAGTATTTGGAAACGACAACGTCTTCATGCAAACAACAAAAATGCAAGTTTGTGAAAACCGTGATGTCATGCACATGCGTATTACATGTTCAGTCTACCGTTGCGTAGTGCTTCTTTACAAAGTGACATCTGGCATACATTTAAAACGACACCTGCCATGGTGTTTCTTATTTGTCATCTCTGATTTAGATCTGTGTCTTTGAGTGTGTCCTAAGCCGATGCACCGTTTATGTACTCATACCCGATTACAGAAGTCCCCACTCGCCAATGGTATAATCTTGTTCCACTTCAGTTAGTGTGCTGCAAAGTTTTAGTGTGCATATGCTCACTCACAAAGGTGACGTCTTGACGTAGCTGACGTTGCCGTGCGAGCGCGGACACTCGGGGTTAACGCACTGGAAACCTCCTCCGGTGTTGATACAGGTGGTGCCACGGCTGCAGTTGTGCTGTTGTGTAAGACATTCATCCACATCTGGAGCGCCCGGAGGGAAAGGGAGACAGTCAAGTCGGAGAGGGGAGGAATAATGGAGTGAAAGGGAAGAAGAATAGAGGAAAATAGTGAGTTGGGACTGTTTGTTTGGACTGTAAATTTGATTTGCGTACAGGTCTGTGATCGTAGACGTGTTCCTGGCTGGATTTCTAAATGAGATCATCTTTGTAACACAGCGTCACTCGTGTTGAAGTACTAAATCTACAAGCCATTTGACATACAAGATCCTTTCAATTACTGGTGTAATATCTAAAGTAATGTATCCTTACAATATAATTCTATAATCATTGTTCTATATAGCTCATATTTAAATTTTCTGCATCATTTCTTCATCACTTTGAAAGAAAGAAATGAGTACTTTTAGTCACTGACCAAAAGTGACCGTAAACACATTTATAATGTTACAAAAGATTTCTATTTCAAATCAATTTTATTCTATTCCACAAATAATATGAACAGTTTTCAACATTGATAATAATCTTAAATGTTTCTTGAGCAGCAAATCAGCATATTAGGATGATTGGAGACTGGCGTAATGATGCTGAATATTCAGCTTTGATCACAGGAATAAATTGCATTTAAAAAAAATATTCACATAGAAAACGGCTATTTTAAATTATAATCTCTCTCTCTCTAGGAAGTCCATCGATGCATTGCTATTGATCATAAAAATACGATAGCAATGCAAAATTCCCGCGCTCAGATTTTTAAAGTGGAGGAAGGTTGCACAATCCTCGGTCCACTACCGTGGCCGCCATGGCATTAGTCCGGAGGGCACGGGAGAACCTGGGACGACCGGTGTACACAATGGTTGCAGGGGTCTGCCAGCTCGTCACAAACTAAAGCAGAAAAGCTGCCTAATGCCTGACCTCAGTGGCACGCAGTTAAGCCTGTAATGTACTGTCTCTATAGGTAAGGAACCCGTTGACTCCATACACCAAATAATTTGCAGGATTGATTCATATCAAGCCCGCTGGAAGACCCGCCAGAAGAACTCCTTCACCTTTCCTCTCCAAACTTTCCTCCAATCCACCAGCCAAAAACTGACTCAAACGATTTTCCTCCACATCCTCACTATTTGTCTTCATCTACCAGCTTCATTTACCCCTGGAGGTCTTTGTAAGGTGTCCAAATGACATTTACAGAGCATGTCCTGCCTGTTGCATTTTAGATTCAGATTCAAGCAACTGAAAATAGAGGGTCTTTCAGCAAAGAACCGATGACAGAGTGTTTGTTTTTATTTCCTGTGGTCCCGTGACATCAGGCTGTAAAACACTTCTAATCTGAACCGTTATTTGTAAGTGTGTGTTTCTCACTCACCCTCACAGCTTCTCCCATCAGCGAGCAGCTTGTATCCGGTGGGACAGGAACAGTGGTATGATCCCGGGACGTTTACACAGGCATGGCCACACAGAGGCCCTCCACGGTCAGCCTTATACACCTCACATTCATTCACATCTGGGCACATGCACACATAATAACTCAACATGTGATTAAAGCTGTGGATTTGACAGGAGAGAGTGACCGAGAGGAAACGAGACAAAAAATAATAAAATGCTAAATGCACACCTTATGGAAGCGTGTGAATAATCGGCTTTTCAGTACTCCCTTCATGATTGCAGAAAAATATATAACTTTTCACTGAACTGAAAATGGAGCAGGAAAAAATATATATTTTTACTGAACTGATGGAACAGGAAAATAAATCATAAAAGTGGTTTGTTTTGTTTAAAAATAATATAAATGTATGAGGTGGCGAGGGAGCCTTTGCCCTACACACAGACACTGATACAAATTCTTCAGCTAAAGTCATATGTTTTGGGTTGCACTTTATTTTACAGTATGTGCAATTACAGTGCACTTACCCAAGAAAGTACTGGTAATATAAGGTAATACATGGGTTAAGGTTAGGTTTAGGGGTTAGTACCTACTGTAGTTACAACCCAGTTATTGTATATATGCAGGTTACACTTTATTTTAAGGTGTCTTTGTTACAGTGTAATTATACATGTAAGTACTGAGTAATAATAATTAACTCCATGTACTTACTATGTAAGAGGTTAGGGTTAGAATGAGGGTTTGGTTTAGGGTTAACTGCATGTACGTATGCATAATTTATAGTTATTACTACAGTAACTACATGTAACATATGTAACAAGGACACTGTAAAATAAAGTGTTACCATGTTTTGCATAACATCTAAGTTGATACTTGTTCAAAACAATCACTTCTGCAAAGTTTATACTATTTTTGTATCAATAAATATACTGTCACTAAAATGCTCATTTTAAAAAGGCAGAAAAATTATTCTGCAAGCTATCCCATAATTAATTTGGCTTTACAATATTTACAATGTGATAAAATATACTTTATTATATAATACAATTAATATAATATTTTTAAATATGCTGGTGTATATATAAAAAAATAAAAAAATAAATACAAACCCGATTCCAAAAAAGTTGGGACACTGTACAAATTGTGAATAAAAACAGAATGCAATGATGTGGAAGTTTCAAATTTCAATATTTTATTCAGAATACAACATAGATGACATATCAAATGTTTAAACTGAGAAAATTTATCATTTTAAGGGAAAAATAAGTTGATTTTAAATTTCATGGCATCAACACATCTCAAAAAAGTTGGGACAAGGCCATGTTTCCCACTGTGTGGCATCCCCTCTTCTTTTTCTAACAGTCTGCAAACGTCTGGGGACTGAGGAGACAAGCTGCTCAAGTTTAGGAATAGGAATGTTGTCCCATTCTTGTCTAATACAGGCTTCTAGTTGCTCAACTGTCTTAGGTCTTCTTTGTGGCATCTTCCTCTTTATGATGCTCAAATGTTTTCTATGGGTGAAAGATCTGGACTGCAGGCTGGCCATTTCAGCCCCGGATCCTTCTTCTCTACGCAGCCATGATGTTGTAATTGATGCAGTATGTGGTCTGGCATTGTCATGTTGGAAAATGCAAGGTCTTCCCTGAAAGAGACGACGTCTGGATGGGAGCATATGTTGTTCTAGAACTTGGATATCCCTTTCAGCATTGATGGTGCCTTTCCAGATGTGTAAGCTGCCCATGCCACACGCACTCATGAACCCCATCCCATCAGAGATGCAGGCTTCTGAACTGAGCGCTGAGAACAACTTGGGTTGTCCTTGTCCTCTTTAGTCCGGATGACATGGCGTCCCAGTTTTCCAAAAAGAACTTCAAATTTTGATTGGTCTGACCACAGAACAGTTTTCCACTTTGCCACAGTCCATTTTAAATGAGCCTTGGCCCAGAAAACGCCTGCGCTTCTGGATCATGTTTAGATATGGCTTCTTTTTGACCTATAGAGTTTTAGCCGGCAGCGGCGAATGGCACGGTGGATTGTGTTCACCGACAATGTGTTCTGGAAGTATTCCTGAGCCCATGTTGTGATTTCCATTACAGTAGCATTCCTGTATGTGATGCAGTGCCGTCTAAGGGCCGGAGATCACGGGCATCCAGTATGGTTTTCCGGCCTTGACCCTACGCACAGAGATTGTTCCAGATTCTCTGAATCTTTGGATGATATTATGCACTGTAGATGATGATAACTTCAAACTCTTTGCAGTTTTTCTCGGAGAAACTCCTTTCTGATATTGCTCCAGTATGTTTGGCCGCAGCATTGGGGGAATTGGTGATCCTCTGCCCATCTTGACTTCTGAGAGACACTGCCACTCTGAGAGGCTCTTTTTATACCCAATCATGTTGCCAATTGACCTAATAAGTTGCAGATTGGTCCTCCAGCTGTTCCTTATATGTACATTTAACTTTTCCGGCCTCTTATTGCTCCCTGTCCCAACTTTTTTGGAATGTGTAGCTCTCATGAAATCCAAAATGAGCCAATATTTGGCATTTATGAGATTTGTACATTTATTGCATTCCTTACAGTGCATTCCTTATTCTTGTACAGTGTCCCAACTTTTTTGGAATCGGGTTTGTAGGTCAAAACTACGCTGCAAAAAAGAATAAATAAAATGCTTTCTTAAAAAGGCAAAAGAGCGCATGCATGTTTTCTTAGTCTGATAGTTAAAAACCAACAGACTGATGACAAATGCGGGCACATTTTCTCAGTATGCGACGTGTGGGACAAGGGGTGAAAATGCTGTGGGGTACAACGGGTGGTCACCCTAGGTCAAAGGGTTCAGATGACAAAAAAAGTTTGGGAATCCCTTAAAGTGCCATCTTATAGTTATTATAAATAATACATTAAGCACATTTTGACTGCTGCCTTTTGCAGTGATTGTACTGTTACAGTAAAGTTTACTGTGTTAATGCATGCCAAGGTCCCTCGTTTGTAAGTCGCCTTGGATAAAAGAAATGTAATGTAATGTAAATGTCTCTACCAAAGTCCTTGTATGTGCTGTTTGACGCTATGAATCATGGGCCTACCCTGACAGATGCTGTTGTCGGAGGTGCCGCTCATGTGGAAGCCAGCGTCACAGCTGCAGTGCTGGGCTCGGTCCACTTTCGCACAGCGTGGCTTGCGGCTGAAGGCCGGGTCATTCATGACACTCCACTCCGGAGGGGCTGAGAGAGAGAGAGAGAGAGAGAGAGAGAGAGAGAGAGAGAGAGAGAGAGAGAGAGAGAGACACAGAGAGAGAGAGAGAGAGAGAGAGAGAGAGAGAGAGAGAGAGAGAGAGAGAGAGAGAGAGAGAGAGAGAGAGAGAGAGAGAGAGCCAGAGAGAGAGACACAGCGAGAGAGAGACAGAGAGAGAGAGAGAGAGAGAGAGAGAGAGAGAGAGACAGAGAGAGAGAGAGAGAGAGAGAGACAGAGAGAGAGAGAGAGAGAGAGAGAGAGAGAGAGAGAGAGAGAGAGAGAGAGAGAGAGAGAGAGAGAGAGAGAGACACAGAGAGAGAGAGAGAGAGAGAGAGAGAGAGAGAGAGAGAGAGAGAGAGAGAGAGAGAGAGAGAGAGAGAGAGACACAGAGAGAGAGAGACAGAGAGAGAGAGAGAGAGACAGAGAGAGAGAGAGAGAGAGAGAGAGAGAGAGAGAGAGAGAGAGAGAGAGAGAGAGAGAGAGAGAGAGAGAGAGAGAGAGAGAGAGAGAGAGAGAGAGAGAGAGAGAGAGAGAGAGAGAGAGAGAGAGACAGAGACACAGAGAGAGAGAGAGAGAGAGAGAGAGAGAGAGAGAGAGAGAGAGAGAGACACAGAGAGAGAGAGACAGAGAGAGAGAGAGAGACAGAGAGAGAGAGAGAGAGAGAGAGAGAGAGAGAGAGAGAGAGAGAGAGAGAGAGAGAGAGAGAGAGAGAGAGAGAGAGAGAGAGAGAGAGAGAGAGAGAGAGAGAGAGAGAGAGAGAGAGAGAGAGAGAGAGAGAGAGAGAGAGAGAGAGAGAGAGAGAGAGAGAGAGAGAGAGAGAGAGAGAGAGAGAGAGAGAGAGAGAGAGAGAGAGAGAGAGAGAGAGAGAGAGAGAGAGAGAGAGAGAGAGAGAGAGAGAGAGAGAGAGAGAGAGAGAGAGAGAGAGAGAGAGAGAGAGAGAGAGAGAGAGAGAGAGAGAGAGAGAGAGAGAGAGAGAGAGAGAGAGAGAGAGAGAGAGAGAGAGAGGAAGTAGAAAAGAGGAGGTTTAACCTCCCACGAACACATAGATGTGCATATAAAGAAGTGAAGACAAACATTCACATGCATGCTTTCATTTATGGACCGGAACACAGGTTAAAGGTGAAGTGTGTAATTTCTGCTTCACTAGCGTTTAGAAAAGCAAAATCATTTCAAAAGTCGCCTCCTAATGGGCAGTGTTGGGGTAACGCATTACAATAACGTGCATTACGTAATCAGATTACTTTTGTGATTTAATGAGTAAAGTAGTGCATTACTTTATAAATGTATACATTAATATTTGAGTTTTTATTTTAAGTAATACACATTACTTTTCAATTTAATGAATTCAAATAGTTTTTTATGTTTCTATTTTACTTACAAAACACAGCCATTCAAGATGCGCAGCACTTTGGTCGCTTCTGTCGTTATTAAATGTGCTATATAAATCAATGAAATTAAACTAAACTAAAAGTCCCTTCTCCATGTGTGCACGGAAACAGAAAAAGTAACAAAACACATTAGTTTTGCTTGTCAATAAAAGAGTTGTACTGTAATATAACCTGTAATGTTAAGAGTATGAGTTTGTATGGCATACATAGCTCTAGAGATCAAGAAATATTATAGGTGGTCAGAATATAATAATACTGTAATGTGTTTTTAGAAAACTAGATAAAGTTTGTCAAGACAAACTTTGATATTGGCTTGAGAAATCCTGACCAGAACATTTGAAGTAGTTTTACTAGCTTAAAGTTTGAATCCCATACAGTCTGGATCATCAGAGAACAGATGTCCTTACATGTCCTAGGCTAGTTTTTAGGCCTTGCTAGTGATTAGATAATTAACACATTGCTAGCATTTTTAGCATGATTTAGAATGTTATTATCATCTTCTACCATTAATTAGTATGTTGCTAGCATGTTTTAACATATTTTGCTAGCCTGATTTAGCATGTTATAATTTTCTAACATTAATTAGCATGTTGCTAGCATTTTTCAGCATGTTGCTAACATGATTTAACATTATTTTCTAGCATTAATTAGCATTATTCAACATGTTACTAGCATGTTATCATTTTCTAACATTAATTAGCATGTTGCTAGCATGATTTAACATTTTATTATTTTTTGTATTAAATAGCATGTCAGCATTTTTCAACGTTACTAGCAATGTTTAGCATTTTATTATCATTTTCTACCATTAATTAGTATGTTGCTAGCATGTTTTAACATTATTTTCTAGCATTAATTAGCATTTTTCAACATGTTACTAGCATGTTATTATAATTTTATAACATTAATTAGCATTTTGTTAGCATGTTTCAGCCTTTTGCTTGCATGATTTAGCATGTTATTTTTTGTATTAAATAGCATGTTGTCAGCATTTTTCAACATGTTACTACCATGATTTAGCATGTTATTATTTTCTAGCATTAATTAACATTTTGTTAGCATTTTTCAACATGTTACTAGCATGATTTAACATGTTATCATTTTCTAGGATTAATTAGTATGTTGATAGCATGTTTTAACATTTTGTTATCATTTTCTAATATTAGTTAGCATGTTGCTAGCATTATTTAACATTATTTTCTAGCATTAATTAGCATTTTTCAACATGTTACTAGCATGTTATTATCATTTTCTAACATTAATTAACATGTCGCTAGCATGTTTTATCATGTTACTTGCATGATTTAACATTATTTTCTAACATTAATTAGCATTTTGTTAGCATGTTTCAACATATTACTAGCATGATTTAGCATGTTATCATTTTCTAGCATTAATCAGTATGTTGATAGCATGTTTTAACATTTTGTTATAACATGTCGCTAGCATGTTTTATCATGTTACTAGCATGATTTAACATTATTTTCTAACATTAGTTAGCATTTTGCTAGCATGTTTTATCATGTTGCTAGCATGTTTTATCATGTTGCTAACATGATTTATCATGTTATCATTTTATAACATTAATTAGCATTTTGCTAGCACGTTTCAGCCTTTTGCTAGCATGATTTAGCATGATATTATTTTTTGTATTAAATAACATGTTGTCAGCATTTTCAACATGTTACTAGCATGATTTAGCATGTTATTATTTTCTAGCATTAATTAGCATGTTGCTAGCATGTTTCAACATGTTACTAGCATGATTTAGCATGTTATTATTTTCTAGCATTAATTAGCTTTTTGCTAGCATGATTTAGCATTTTATTATTTTCTAGCAATAATTAGCATGTTGCTAGCATGTTTAATATGTTGTTAGCATGATTTAGCATGTTATAATTTTCTAACATTAATTAGCATGTTTTAGCATTTTGTTATGTTACTGGATTGCTATAGCATTTGTTGCTAACATGATATAACACATTGCTCACATGTTTCTAACATGATTTAACTTGTTAGCTTGTTTCTAGCATGCATCCTCAATAAGCCGCATGATCTGACACCTAATAAAGGTGTATGTTGTTGAATGCATTACTGTATTAATCACTGCAAAAAGAACTTAGAGCCTCAGGTGAGAAAAAGTAATACAAAAGTAACAACACACTACTTTCCATAAAAAGTACAATATTGTAACGCATTACTTTTAAAAGTAACTTTCCCCAACACTGCTAGTGGGTTTTTTGTGTTTTAGGCATTGATCTGATTGCTTTGCTCCAGATACACCCCCCACCCCGCCCACCCCCTTCACCCATCTGCCATTGGCACATATAGAATAGATTAGAGAAACACAGACCTGTCTGCGTCTGGTATTGGCACTGGCTCCCGCTCCAGTTGTGTGGACAGGTGCACTTGTACTGGTTAAGAGCCTCGGAACAGGTGCCACCATTCTGACACGGGTTACTGGCACACACACTCACATCTGTGTGAAAGACAACAGCCTTATGTTGAGATGGATGATAGTACAGTTCACAATTAACAGGTCTTGTGGCAAATCAAGTCAAGTTACCGTTATTTTTATAACACTTTATACATTAGAAATTTAGCAGCTCATCGAAGCCTTACATCAGCAAGTGCAATGCAAAGTGTGGGGTGCAGTGGTGTAAAGCATGCCGCTACTGGACTCTAGAGCAGTGGAGACGTGTTCTCTGGAGTGACCAATCACGCTTCTCTGTCTGACAATCCCATGGACGAGTCTGGGTTTGGTGGTTGCCAGGAGAACGGTACTTGCCTGACTGCATTGTGCCAAGTTTGGTGGAGGGGGGGGTTATGGTGTGGGGTTGTTTTTCAGGGGTTGGGCTTGACCTCTTAGCTCCAGTGAAAGGAACTCTTAATGCTTCAGCATACCAAGACATTTTGGACAATTTCATGCTCCCAACTTTGTGAGAAGGCCCCTTCCTGTTCCAACATGACTGCGCTCCAGTGCACAAAGCGTCGGTCCATAAAGACATGGATGAGCGAGTTTGGTGTGGAGGAACTTGACTGGCCTGCACAGAGTCCTGACCTCAACCCGATAGAACACCTTTGGGATGAATTAGAGCGAAGACTGCGAGCCAGCATCAGTCCAACATCAGCGCCTGACCTCACAAATGCGCTTCTAGAAGAATGGTCAAAAATTCCCATAAACACACTCCTGAACCTTGTGGAAAGCCTTCCCAGAAGAGATGAAGCTGTTAGAGCTGCAAAGGGTGGGCCAACTCCATATTAAACCCTACGGATTGAGAATGGGATGTCATTAAAGCTCATGTGCGTGTAAAGGCAGGCGTCACAAAACTTTTGGCAATAAGTTTTGGCAAAATATATATATTGTTTACAGTAATGAGAATGGGTAAATATGCTCTCATGAAAATAATATCACAATGCAAAAAAGTTTCTTTTAATTTTGGGATAAAATATATCCCAAAAGTATTTGGTTTCATGAGAATAATCCTGAATGGCTGTGTTTTGTAAAGTCACTAAATCTGGAATACCGTCTTTTATCATGGATTTGCCCTCCTAATTATGGCAGAATGTAAGAAATACTTGAAATGTCCCAGATTCTTATCTCCTTGTCTGTACAGCGCAGAGGATTATGTGTCCATGGAAAACACCTGAATTGTTGAAGGAATTAAACGAGCCCACATTCTTCCCTATTTCCTGTACAGAATGGCACAGTAAAATGAAACCGATCTCCTGGAATGTTAACAACGGACTGGCGAAACGGAGAATGGTCAGAGGAGGGAAAGTTGAGTTCGTCTAACCTGCGGTTCTATCACATGCCCGCTGTCACATTCACAGTGTCCTGCGCGCTGCGTTTGCATCCCTAATCGCAAACGGTTGAGAGGTCGGTTAGGTTTACAACAGCTACTGCGCCACTCAACATCTGTCCACAGCAGCTGCGGGCTGCACACTTCCATCTGCTCGAGATGGGAATTTACTGCCGTTGCTGTAAATATCATTGATGGACAGTGAGAGCATGCTTGTGAGGCCTGTGTACAGAAGAACCGTTAACACATGTTCACCAAAGATGAGGAGACAGAGCTCTGTTAGCTATAGATCCCTGAAGAGCTCATGCAATGATCCCTGAAACCACTTTCCTTTGATTTGATTTGTGGTTGTTTCTATAATAAGAGTAGTGATGTAACTACTGTGGTCAAGTATGTGATTTGGATGATTTCAAAAATATGCCAAAGACAATTGTTTGGACAATTTACATCATTGTGCAATAGTCAAAAACAGTATATATATATAAGTCAATCAATACTTTTAAATGCTCAATTTCAGATCAGATCAATACAATGTGACGTGGCATGATGTCAGTGACCACAGGAAACAATTCTGACCTGTCCATCATCTTTTTTTTTTTCTTTACAGGCGCTTACAGTGTAAATAGACACAGTCTTGTACTTTCAGGACTTAAAAGCAGATATATGAAGCACTGTTATTTTAGTATTATTTATACACTGTTATAATATTTATTCTGATTTAATTTTAGTTTGTTTTATTCATTGTTACAGTGTGTGCCTTTGTCATGTTTATTTTTTTGTTTCAAGTTATGTTAAGTTAAGTTTAAGTTTTAGTCAACATTTCAAATTTTCATTTAAGTTTAAGTTTTACATCTAATATTTATATTTTACTTTGGCTTTATTTTAATTAACACATTATTTTTAATAGGTTTAGTTAACAATAACACTAATGTGAAGACTGCATTTTATATATATATATATATATATATATATATACAGTACTAGTATTTTTACACACATAAAGTGTGTTTAAGCCAGTTATTTATATCTTTTGCTGTAGTGTGTCAGTAGGAAATATCAGTTTACATTTATAAATGAATTGCCATTAATTTTAATAATCCAGTGAGATTTTTGTGTGCATAAAGAGTCTGACAATAGTCTCTCTGCTCCACATGGAGATCTGATCTCCCCATCATCGAGTCCGTCTGTGATCACATGAAGAAACAGAACAAACTGAGACGGACTAAATCCAGAAGAACTGAGGCAGCGTCTCCCAGACACTTGAGGAAAGCTTCCTGCAGAACTACAGGAACAGGTGTAGGAATAGATGAGGTGACAAAAGCCGCTTTAAACGCAAAGGGTGCTCACCCCAAACATCCATTTGATTTAGTTCATAGAAGTTCATTCATAAATGAAAGCTATTTATGTTGTTATTCTTGACAGCAGTCTCACTTTAAAGCATTCTGACAGGTGCCTAATCTTCTCAAGTGTCTGGGAGACGCTGCCTCAGTTCTTCTGGATTTAGTCCGTCTCAGTTTGTTCTGTTTCTTCATGTGATCACAGACGGACTCGATGATGGGGAGATCAGATCATACCGGCTGCTGGCAGACTTCCTGTGCATAAAAAAAAAAATCACTGGATTATCACAATTAATTGCAAAATGATTATTTGGAAATGTAAACTGATATTTCCTACTGACACACTACAGTACAAGATATAAATAACTGGCTTAAACACATTTTTCCTGTGAAAATACCAACATGCCTAAGACTTTTGCACAGTACTGTACATACAGTATATATATATAGAGAGAGAGAGAGAGAACGAGAGAGAGAGAGAGAGAGATTTTTAATGTTTCTGAAAGAAGTCTCTTCTGCTCACCAAGGCTGTATTTATTTGATTATTATTACCATTTAAAGAACTGTTTTATATGTGAATATATAGTAAAATATAATTTATTCCTGTGAGCATCATTACTCTAGTCTTCAGTGTCACATGATCCTTCAGAAATCATCGAGCTACGTTTTTCAAAGGTTTGGGATAAGTAATATAAACATAAAGAAAATAATAAAACTCTTATTCAGCCAGGATGCATTAAATTGATCAAAAGAAACATTAAAGACATTTATAATGTTACAAAAGATTTATATTTCAAATAAATGCTGCTCCTTTTTATTCATCAAAGAATCCTGACAAAAATGTATCACACTTTCCACACAAATATTAAGCATGCAAAAATGGTTTCAACATTGATAAAAATGAGAACCATTATTAATAATTGAGCACCATTATAATTGATAATAATTGAGCACAAAATATTTTACAATGATTAGTGAAGGATCATGTGACACTGAAGACTGGAGTAATGATGATAAATTCAGCTTTGATCACAGGAATAAATTACACTTTACTATATATTCACATAGATAAACTGTTATTTTAAAGCATAATAATATTTCACAGTATTACAGTTTTTACTGTATTTATGATCAAAAAATACAGCCTTTTCACAGTAATTATTGTTTTCTACAGGGAAATCTCTGTGTGAAAAGAAATCCAGTTGTCCAGTTAAATAAACATCCCATTAGACATCAGACATAAGGACGTTTAAGTAGAAAGACACTGAAAGCGAATGAGAAAAAGGAGGTTTGGAATCTAAAGTTTTGACTCTCCGGCAAAAGGAATTTTTCTTCGACAACAGCGCTCACAATCCTTCTCCTGTTTATTTTCCTTCCCAGGAGGCTTAAGCACGAGAATTTGCAGATGTAAAAGGTTCACTTCAGTCCCCAAACTATTTCAAAACTCCTTATGAACATATTGATGTTTTTTCATCCACTCTGAGAGGTGCTTTCGGAAGCAAAACTCTCAAAATAGACTCGCTTACACCCACATGCAGAAATATAGACATTACACTGTCTGTGCTGCCTTTCAAACCCAAACTCTTCTCAAACACACTCCCCTTTCAAACACACTGCGGCACGCACGTCCCGTCCCACTGTACCACTTGGAATGTCCCGAATGCTGCCAGCAGCGATATTAAAGGAAGTCATCAATAGCATGCTTGGCATAGTTGCGTGCTATCGGAGCATGGGCCTGCTTAATGAGATGTGTGCATGAGCTTAACCTCTGCCCACTGAGACTTTACACACAAAACACACACTACCAGTCTAAAGCTCGGCACATCTATTCATTCTCTGTTAAGAATATTTTCTCATTCTAGAGTGGTCAAGTATAAAAACGATGAAATACCCCAAATGGAAGTAGGGGGATGATTTAGTGAGCAAAACTCTGATTCTATATTCTTATGCTTGTTTAGATTCCAGTCCTGCTCATGAGGTGCATCCTGGGACGCCTTTAAACACTGCTGAAGGAGGAACTGTGTGATCTTATGGGAGCCACTTCAGAGTCAAAATAAACGGGTGAGATAAAGCAAACTAATTGTTTATAGTAGTTCTTTTTTTTTTTTTTTTCATTTTAGTACTTAAACTTGTTTTATTTCAAGGCAGCATTTACAATTTTTTAGTAGTTGTAGTTAACAATAACACTAATTTAAAGATATATAAACTTTTGAACAGTAGTGTATATTGTTACAAAAGATTTCTATTGTAAACAAAAGCTGCTCTTTTTTTAAACTTTTTATTCATCAAAGAATCCTGAACAAGTGCCAACATCCAACATTGATAATATTGATTTCTGAAGGATCATGTGACACTGAAGACTGGAGTAATGATGATAAATTCAGCTTTGATCACAGGAATAAATTACATTTTACAGTCTTGTGGGTTCTTAGTTCTGGGCTGCGTTCAGCCCCGACAAAACATTTTTTAAACGGAAACGGTGGTGCGTTGAACACCCTGTTCTGATGACGCAGGAGTTGCAACTATGGCAGCTGAGAAGGCCATCCTTTGTGTTCTTTTTGAATAATTTTCAGAGCCTGATGAAATCATTATAAATACATGTTTAATACTGCAAAACACGCTCAATGTTACAGTCACTGCCCTTGCTGTCCTGAATAAAAGAGTGAAGGGATTTGTGGAAACTCTGGTTCCTAATTCCTAGTTCAACCCAGGAAACCGTAGCAAAACGTTGTGCACCCAAGCCTGTAGCACTCCTCTCAGAAACCGAAGCCTCCACGCCTCGATCACCCCCCATCCCTCCCACCATTACACCACCACCAGCCTGCACAGTGGTAACAAGGCATGATGGATCCATGTTCTCATTCTGTTTACGCCAAATTCTGACTCTACCATCTGAATGTCTCAACAGAAATCGAGACTCATCAGACCAGGCAACATTTTCCAGTCTTCAACTGTCCAATTTTGGTGAGCTCGTGTAAATTGTAGCCTCTTTTTCCTATTTGTAGTGGAGATGAGTGGTACCCGGTGGGGTCTTCTGCTGTTGTAGCCCATCCGCCTCAAGGTTGTGCGTGTTGTGGCTTCACAAATGCTTTGCTGCATACCTCGGTTGTAACGAGTGGTTATTTCAGTCAAAGTTGCTCTTCTACCAGCTTGAATCAGTCGGCCCATTCTCCTCTGACCTCTAGCATCAACAAGGCATTTTCGCCCACAGGACTGCCTCATACTGGATGTTTTTCCCTTTTCACACCATTCTTTGTAAACCCTAGAAATGGTTGTGCGTGAAAATCCCAGTAACTGAGCAGATTGTGAAATACTCAGACCGGCCCATCTGGCACCAACAACCATGCCTCGCTCAAAATTGCTTAAATCACCTTTCTTTCCCATTCTGACATTCAGTTTGGAGTTCAGGAGATTGTCTTGACCAGGACCACACCCCTAAATGCATTGAAGCAACTGCCATGTGATTGGTTGATTAGATAATTGCATTAATGAGAAATTGAACAGGTGTTCCTAATAATCCTTTAGGTGAGTGTACGTGCAACATTTCAGCCGTAAATAAATTATAAATGTTAGCTAGATTTTGTTCATTACCTGTCTAACGATGTATGTTTATGCTGAAATAAAATAATGGTTTCTGTTTTTAAAAACACGTCGCGTGTCGTTATTGGTCATTATGTGTAGTGAGTTGGCTCACATGATTTGAGTTTCGCGCTTCAGAACTTCCGTTAAGGGAGCATAGTGACCATCGATGCACCCTGGGTTTTGCAGTGCATTGTGGGACTTTTAGGGAGCGAATATTTCAGTGCACTTGAAGGATTCTGCGATTGAGACAGCCCATAAAATGGCCCTGATCAGTACTCTGACTACTAAACTAGGTTGGTCCTTGTCGAGTATTGTTTGGTGAGTGTTAAGTCTGTTCGAGCCAAGTCTTTGTTTGGTCATGTTTGGATTTATGTTAGTTATTATTTAAATAAACTGCACTTAGGTTCTGCAACTTGCCTCCAGTGGATAAAATACATTAAAAATGTTATTAAATTGTTGTCTGACAGAAACCTTAGTTTTAGTTTATAAGAAATATGTAGATACAATTTACAATAATTTACTAGCAATTTTACATTAACCAGCAATGATGAATGAATATGTTACAGTATTTATTAATACAACTGTTCATTGTTAGTTCATGTTAACTTTGTTGTAACTTTGTTTGTCTACAAGATTAAGTTCAAACAGAAGCCTTTAGGTCAAACGTTTTTAAGATCACAAGAAACACGTGTTCAGTCAAGTGTGTCCAAACTTTTGTGTGGTAGTGCAGTCCGAGCTGAAACTTGACCAATGAATCTGGCTCTTTTTACAGTAGAGCTGAGTTGAGCCCGAAGCATGAAGGCATTGAGACGCACCATGGACAGGAATGCAAGTACAGGTGTTTTGCTGCATTTCGGGACACTTGATGCTTCTTTAACGAGCATTTCATTCAGTGCAGCTCAGAGGCGAAGAATGCCTCTCTTTCTTTACCCACTCCTTATCTCTGTGCCTGTGTGTGTAGTGTTCGTTTTGCTAGCTGTGGTGTTCACAGTCAGTTTCTTTCACAAGCACAGGTATTCAGGCACTATCTCAGCAGTGTCACTCTCAATGGGATTTCAGATTACCCAGCTCACAAAACAACAATAAAATATGTGTCTTAGTCCAGGAATTCTGCTCAATAACACAGATATAGTTATATGGTGCATAGCTGTTAAATAGCAGAGAATGTGTGAGGTACACTCTATTGCCAAAAGTATTGGGACACCCCTCCAAATCATTGAATTCAGGTGTTCCAATCACTTCCATGACCACAGGTGTGTAAATCAAGCACTAGGCATGCAGACGCTTCTACACACATTTGTGAAAGAATGGGTCGCTCTCAGGAGCTCAGTGAACTCAATCGTGGTACCGTGATAGGTTGCCACCTGTGCAAGAAGTCCATTCGTGAAATTTCCTCACTACTAAATATTCTATATTATTGTTATTATAACAAAGTAGAAGCAATAGGGAACAACAGCAACTCAGCCACGAAGTCACAGAGCAGGGTCAGCGCATGCTGAGGCGCACAGTGCACAGAAGTCGCCAGCTTTCTGCAGAGTCAATAGCTACAGACCTCCAAACTTCTGAGGCCTTCAGATGAGCTCAAGAACAGTGTGTAGAGAGCTTCATGGAATGGGTTTCCATGGCCGAGCAGCTCATCCAAGCCTTACATCACCAAGTGCAATGCAAAGCGTGGGATGCAGTGCAGTAAAACACGCCGCTCACTGAACATGTCTCCAGAGCAGTGGAGACATGTTCTCTGGAGTGACCAATCAAGCTTCTCTATCTGGCAATCCTATGGACGAGTCTGGGTTTGGCGGCTGCCAGGAGAACGGTACTTGCCTGACTGCATTGTGCCAAGTGTAAAGTTTGGTGGAGGGGGGATTATGGTGTGGGGTTGTTTTTCAGGGGTTGGGCTTGGCCTCTTAGTTCCAGTGAAAGGAACTCCTAATGCTTCAGCATACCAAGACATTTTGGACAATTTCATGCTACCGACTTTGTGGGAACAGTTTGGGGACGGCCCCTTCCTGTTCCAACATGACTGTGCACCAGTACACAAAGCGTCGGTCCATAAAGCCATGGATGAGTGAGTTTGGTGTTGAGGAACTTGACTGGCCTGCAACCTGTCAGGACTCAACCTGGTCTATCAGGTTGAGTCCTGACCTCAACCCGATAGAACACCTTTGGGATGAATTAGAGCGGAGACTGCGAGCCAGGCCTTCTCATCCAACATCAGTGCCTGACCTCACAAATGCGCTTCTAGAACAATGGTCAAAAATTCCCATAACATAATTTTCCGTTGCAGGGGTCCTCAACCTTTCAGGTCAAGTTCTATGGGTCGTCTCTGGATAGTCTAGTAGTGATGTTCACTTGTGTTGAGCTTCCATGATTAACAGTGCATGATGCATATTAACTTGACACTTTTTGACCCACCTTTACAGACAACACCAACTCCGCTCCAGGTGCCGTTCTCCTGGCACACGCGTGTCCCCGGCCCCATCAAGCGGTAACCCTGGGAACACGTGAAATGGACCTCATGACCCACCAGGTACTTTGAGCCAAACTTCCTGCCGTGGGCCGGACCCACCAGAGGTGGGCATGAGAACTGGGCTAGAGATGAAAAAACAGGAGAAAGAGATATAAAGAGAGGGGGAGGTGAGGAGGAATGTCAGAGAAGGGTTACATGAGGGACGGAAGTCACGCATGCTGAAAAATGTTGAGATATTTTGCCTGAAGGCAGGCACATGTTACTGGATGTTGGGAACCGTCATGGGAAAAGATGCATGGGAAATGCCTCATTTCATACAGACAGCTTACAGAATACGTGAACAATACCACATGGACCATGCAGAAAAACAAGAGCTGGTGCTTGTATGCTGTTTATGCCTTACTGAAGTAAATATAAAAATCAAAGTTGACTCTTAAAAAAGTTGGTCTTATTGTGCACAGTTCATGCACACAAAAAAGTTTGCTTTTGTGCATCAAAATGCTTCTGAAACAACTTCAGATCATCAAAACCAGAGTTATTATAGTTAACTAAACCAAAATCATACTATCAGCTTATTTTGTTTCATTGTACTGAAATGACTAAAACTGAATCTCAATGAAACTAAATATTCTGAATATTCTGTTGAATCTTCTCACAATATGGAAGTAAAATACGGTGTTGGTTTTGGACTTTGTCATTACCATGGTAACATTTAAAAAGCATGTTAATACCATTATGTATTTTCCATCAATTTAAAACACATTTATAGGTTCAAATGCTATTTCTTATGTAATATGAAAGGAAACAACTAATGCATGTTGGATTTATTATTATTATTTATTTAAATGTTGAAGATAAACAGGACACTGGGAGTAAAAAAATGTTTTCCAAGCAACAGTGAGTATGTTTTGAAAAATGCACAATCCTGTCACATCAGCGCAGCAATTTAGTAGATGATCAGTAGTTTGTCATACAGAATCTACTTAATTTTGTCCTGTCAAGCACTGGCTGCAACAAAAGCCAAAGTAATTCTTGATGATGCATGCCGCCAATCCCGGTTCATGAAATGTGCATCAGCATGGGCCAAATGACACAGCCTCACATCCGACCCATTCACATCATCCGTAGAGTACTGAGAGTAATCGAGATCTTGGACTCCTTTCCAAACCTGAAGAACCAGCCAGACCACTCAATTGAAGGAAGGAAGTCATTTCATGCTTATAAAATACAAATAGATTTCAGAGATCTTGGAATTCTGCGTCATTTCAACTCGTTTATTAGGATTAATAAATCCTCTATGTCAGAATTAGTCCAAAAACAATTTTTTTATTTATTGACTGAATATTTTTATCGCCAACTAAAACACACTCTTTCGTTCAAAAAAACACATTTGCATGGGGAAATGTTTAACTGAAGACCCTTCAGTGTAACTCGTTCATTTTCCTGATTAAAGCACTTCATTCCAACACAAGGCTTTAGTCAGAAAACATATTTAATATGTTCACCCAAAAATTTTAATTCTGTCATTATTCACTCACCCTCATGTCGTCCAAACCCATAAGACTTTCATTCATCTTCAAAACACAAATGAAGATATTTTTGATGAAATCGGAGAGACTTCATTGACAGCTACGCAACTACTACTTTGACGTTTCAAAAAATCTGTTCATCATAGTTCATCATGGACTAAACCGTTTAATTCATATGTTTTTTTTTTTTTTTTTTATCTCTTAACAAACTTTTCAGATTAGTATTAGATTTCATCAAAAATATCTTCATTTGTGTTTTGAAGATGAATGAAGGTCTTACGGGTTTGGAACGACATGAGGGAGCGTAATTAATGACAGAATTCATATTTGTGTGAACTATCCATTTAAAGCTGCAAGTGTGTCTTTTTTTTTCTCTGTTACAAATGTTTTTTTTTCTATCCTAGCTTAATAAGAGTGTAGCAGGCTCGCCGTTTCCCTCGAGAGTTTCCTATGGGGTTTTATAATGGGGGTTTTCAATTTATGAGTAAAATAAGGACTGTGGTAAACATTACTTTGTGATACTTGAATGTTTTGCTGTACAATTCCACACACCCATATTGAAAACAAATTTTGAAGCTGTTATTTTTTATTTTAAAAACGTTTCTAATTAGCAACTATACAAACACGTTTGGAGTGTGAGTGTGTGCATTTTACGTTGTAGAGCGAAACGCTCAAGTATCATCAAGTTATGTTTACCACAGGCTTTATTTAAAACCCCATAGGGAAATCTCAAAGGAACCAGTCTTCCGGGTTCTGATGTCATGCATGATGCATGATGTCTGTAAGCAGACAACTATAAGTGGACCATTTGGAGATTGACTCTGTGGCACCATCATAGCATTTTTCTGTTTGATGCTTGACTCAACCAACGGCAGGAAAGAAACCTGTTTGAGAACAATATTTTTGTAATTCTAGAGGTGCAGAATTTACACACCTCACCTTGAATTTAAAGCTGTGGTTTGATGTTCCAGGTCATATGTAATGTTTTTTGTGCACTGAAAATGCTTTTTTCCCCAGTTGAATTATGAATGCTGAAGTCCGTGCAGCCTATTGAACAGTCTGTACATTTACCTCTCCGTGCCTCGTTTTTATAGATGTCAAATTAAATATACCATCTACCCTGACTTGAGGCTGATTTAAACTTCTGCGTTGGACCTGCGTCATAGCCTCTACACCATGGGATACGCGTCGATTTTCATTTATACTTCTGCGTCGTTGTCCGCGTCGATGTGCAGTTACACATGCAGAGGGCGCATGTGTACCCCTGAGGGAGGGGTTCTGACCAATCACAGTGCTTGCGGTCCGCGTAGGGTACGTCAGGGTACGTCGCGTGCAACACACAGCCTACGGCGTACACTCGACGCAGAAGTATAAATTGGGCTTAAGGCTATTCATCTTCCAATTTAGGGCAGCTTGCATATTTTTTGTATGTGCTTTATCTAATATTTATTAATATATATGCTACCAAAAATTATTTCTGATCAAATCCTGAAGCAGCCTGCAGGTTTACATCGTTCATATACAGCTTTGATGTATGTTTTACAGTGCCCTCGAGTCGAGGAACATGACGGCAGCAACTCCAGATGCCTAAATGACATCACACACCTGCTCCTCGTGGAATCAGTAAGTCAGAATAAACATGTACATTTAAAAAATACTTATTTCACAGAGATATATGCCATGTGTTACTTACATGATGACTGGTCTGCTTGTGGGAACTTGGACACTGAGTTTTGAAGGTTGGTGAGTTTGGATTTCATAATCCGAAGCCCTTCGGTGAATCGGACCTCCTGTCCTTTAAGAAACTTCTCCATTTGACGCAGGATGCCCATCACTCTGTGCTTATCCATGCAACCCTGAGGCACAAAAGTGCACGAGTTGAGAAACCATCCGAGCACCTGGTTACAATTTGATGGCAAGCAGTTATCCCTAAATTACAGAACACAAGCTCATATGGAGGAGATATTGGACATCTAAAACGATCGCAAGGAACATTCCCACTAAACGTTAGCTTTGCATGAAAATGAAAAATGGCACACATGAATTATCAAGGCCAGATGTTGTGGGTGATGTCATGGGGACTCCTGTGGGGCATGACATGAAAGCTCAGGCCAGCGTTTAGTAGCTCATCGGTGTGCCAGCACACAACCAAGTTCCCTTAGAAACACAAATATTACTCCAGCAACGATTTATCAGAAGCGATGTTGTCCCAGATGCATTTGGGCCGTGTATTCGGTCAGTGGGCAACCTCTAAGGTCCTCTCCAGGAACCACATGTAAGCGTCTAATACTCTTTTTCTCTTCAGCAGCTCGGTGGCAGTTGTACAAAAAGCTGTTAGGCAGATGTCTCTACGACCTCTGTCCAAAAGGCTGGTCTCCTGTATGTTATTCATGGCAGTTAAATACAGCCTCGTTAGGGGAGAGAGGAAATGTATTGGCTTTAAATTTCACTAAGCATTTGCCATAGTAAATAAAGACCATGCTAATCTGGATCAAACACAGAAATGCATCTGACATATTTAGTGATATAACGGTGATTGTCTCCTATGCTGGCTCCAAAAACACTTACATTAGATTTATTTACTGTACATTGACACATAAAGCTTCAAAAAGGTGTTTTTCAAAACTGATGTTTGAGTCATGAACAATGACTGTTTTTATGTCAGGCGGTACAACCAAATAATTAAATGCATATACTGTAGTTGTGCCATCTGACATGGAAAGTGTACTAACGTACCCATACTTGAAATGAACAGTATTTGAGAGAGATACACAAACCGTTTCACTCCGCCACAAGCATCAGTTAAGCTCTGGATGATGCATTATCATGTTATTACCTTGTCAGTTCATAATAAAAGAGCCATGTTAGCTTTAAAACTACTGATATTTGTTTATATGAAAGATTATCAAAACCTAAAATGATGCCATAGTATTTAGTGTTTAGATTTTTTATTATTAAGACACCAATTTAAATAGTTTTCTTAGTCTGTTCATTTGTTCAGACAGTTGCACCATCTGACATTTTGGGGGTTTAAGATAACAAACCATAAAATGATATGTATTATTTAAATGTACTAAAATTCAAACTAAATAGGTTTTATAGAATAAAGTGATATATGTCATGAATTTATAAAATTATTTTAAAAGGAAATGATGCACTTGTACACACAAATGTGCATGTCATGTCATTGACCCAAACATAAAAACAAGCAAAAGACATTTGTTATATTGTTCAAAATAATGTGAACTACACCTGTGGTCCACTTGAGTAGTCATGATTTCATACATCCAAAAATAAAAAATAAAATGATGATGATGAAGGAAAGTTACTGTAATTTGATATTATGTTTATGTTTTTAAGTCTGACTAAAGATGCTTTTGGGTCCTCTGTAAATTAACATTGTTATTTTTGACAGATAAAATATCATGCATTCACCCCTACATTTATCTAAATGCACATTGCATATTTCAATTCATGAGGTTGATTGTGACACAAGTTTCCCAATCAACCTCATTTCACCCTAAATACAGTACATGCCTGGTCAAATGTTAGTATTTGAGATTGCCTACATGTTTGCAATTCATATATTAATATAAATATCATAAATAAATATAATAAATTGTGTTGTATAAATATTATCTAATTATTAATTTAATATACGAGTATACTTACTTGAGTTGCATCATTACAGTCGTACAGTGATAAGACGTTTAGCAGGAGAAAAACTGAGTATGATAAATTCATCCTCCTGTAACCAAGTCTCTGTAAAACAGCAGAAATGTCTTCTTGTGTCGGTTGTTTTTAATCCTCAAGTGCGTTTACGGCTCTCAAACTGTGCAGTCTGACAGTCATCGAAACAAGCCTGAGAGGAAGTGTAAAGGGTTGCAGAAGTGAGTAAAGATGCTCCTGTTCTCCTCATGAAGACTCCACTGAGCGCCTGAGGAGTCGTGGTGTCTGAATCGCGATTTGATCTTTTGAATCGATTCTTTTAAATGATTCAGTTGCGTGGACTCCCGCATTCATGTATGTCACTGTGTGAACTATAACAGTGATACTGTGCAGGTACAGACATAAAACCTAGGTGTTACATCTGATCTCGTTTGTCTCTTAAATCTTTAAAGGTAATTTAAAGGTAGTGAAGTTGAATTTATAGAATGTACTGAAAGATTTTAGGGGTTTTGCTGCCATCGGGTGTTCAGGATGGGTCTTGCAAAGCAAATATATATATATATATATATATATATATATGTTTATTTTATTTTATAATGACTAAAGGACACTAAAGTATGCAAACACTGATTTACAGAATTAAAATTAAACATGAAATAAATAATTTAAAGATCCTCTGATTGATTAGATTACTTATATTGCTCATCTACTGTATATAAACCACAGATGCATGCACATATATGCTGCAGTTTTTCAAAGCATCATTATAACTGAGAACGCTGTTTTCTTCTTAAAATTAGGACAGACGTCATGATGCCCAACAGGATCCCGAGAGGCAGTGAATAAGCCCAGTAGAGATGTGATGTGGGTGCTGGAAATTCAGGCCCTTGAGAAAAGAGTAGACCGGTGTTACTGATTTTGGTAACGTATCACTTTTTTAAATGCAATTTATATTTCTTCATAATTAAGAAAAGGGGAATAAACTCACTCCACACTTTCATTGTGGGTTCAGACATACTACTGTGTGACACTTCACATGTGTACTCGTCTCCAGTCTGCGGGGTGATGGTCATGTACTTGTACACTCTGAAGGTCCAGTCTTTGCTGTACATTAAGTCAGAGGTCTCTACCTTCACATTGTACCTATGGCCATTTAGATGAAAGTTTATTTCAATGTCTCCAGGGTAAAACCCAGTGGCATAGCAGTAAAGGACATTTGCTTTTCCTTCTTCCTCAGGAAACTCAGTATACACATTGACTGAAGGGCGTACTGTGAACAAACATTATCATTGACAGTGATTAACTTGTACTGCAAAACAGAAGCAAATTACTTGTAAGTGATGATGATCAGATTTACCCAAAAGTGGCTTTGATGAGTTTGTTTTCTCTTTGAGTTTGTCCAGGTATTCAGCTTGTCGATAGAATCCCTTTGTCACCTCACCCAGGCAGAAAATGCTGTCACGCTTCTCTAAAACAGAAAACCCGGCACTTGCACTGGGACGTAGGGCAAATGTTTTATTTTCCTGGTCAAAGTATGCAAATATGCTATCATTCACCAAAACAACAACTGCCTGATCCGTGGACCCATTTCCCATCATGCGAGTATAGGCCAGGACATTTACTGTATGGTAGTCTAAAAAAAAAGAGAAATTAGGTCAGTTAAATTAAAAAAAAAAAAAAAATCCATTTCTGTCAGGACCACTATTGTCAAAGATGATTAACAAGTAGCATACAGTCTAGATTGGCGGTATGGTTCTGTTCTGGGCAAGAACTCATGCTGATCCATGCAGCCTATAGCATAGATAAGAGCGATAACCCCAAGCAAAACCAACATGAATGTATTGCAGATAGGCATAGGCCAGCAAGCGTGCCCATCTCCCACGCCGAAGACCCCAGTTCGAATCCCTCTCAGAGCAGGTGTAGTAGGACCAGTTACATTTGGTGCCGTGACCCGGGTGGCCAGTAAGAGCTATGCATGTAAACCTCACTCCCCTGGCCTCAAGAGCATCTGATGCTAGCAGCTGTGGTCTTTAGTGTCATTTTTAGCGTGACTGCCGGCCTCCCGTGCCAGAGACCCCTGTATCAAAATTACCACAAACTTCCCAGTGGTAAATATGACCTAAGAGAGCATTTATGTTCAATTTTTAACTAGGAAACTCGTATTTACGATAATTCCAAAAGTATGTGAAGAGAGCATTAGCTCCTGAGCAGCTATAACCAGTCCTACTTGACTCAAACCGCCATCTCCGGCGTGAGGTTTACACACACACACAGCTCTTACTGACCTACGTCCATTACACTCACCCTCCTAAACCTCACTCCCATCTGGGTCATGGAACCAAAATATAACCAGTCCGAGGATTTGAACCAGGGTCTCAAGTGTGGGAGGTGGGTGCTCTATCAAGGACGCTAAAGACCATAGCCACTATCGTGCCTCTTGAGGCCAGGGGAATGAGGTTTACACACACACACACAGCTCTTACTGGCCTACGTCCATTACACTCACCCCCTTAAACCTCACTCTCATCTGGGTTACGGCACCAAATGTAACCGGTCCGAGCGGGATTCGAACCAGGGTCCTTACTTTGATGTCATACACCGAACGGTCTGCGCAGCGCCACTTCAAGGTGAACACACCTAATACTGAATGGACCTTATATAGGGATAGGTGTCATTTTTCTATAGGTAGACGTGGATCAGCTGTTGCGAGCTTGACTGACGTGACCTGCCAGAACTATTCACTTAGCAGATTTCACACTTAACTTTTTTTTTTTTTTTTTTTTTTACCTGTACACAAACATGGTGTAAGAAAAAGGTTATCACTTTTTACTCCATGGTTTCATTTGTAGGCTATACATTTTCTGGACATTGTTAATCTTGAGTCAAATTTTTGATCAACATGGTAGACCTATAAACATTTTTTAAAAACGTATAGAACTAATATAAATACAACGATTGCATAGTTTGAGAGTAAAAAATAAAATAAAACATTATGAATCATTTACCTGTCCACATTGTGATGATCTGTGGATACAGCAGCAGAAGAGTTAACACAGATGCTCGGACAGTTAATATCTCCATGTCTGCTATAAAGACTCGTCTTTAAAGATCTAAACATCAATAATTAGTTGCAGTTGTTCTGTTGTTTATAAGAGGTAGTCCTATATTTCATCGTAAAGGTTTTCCCCTGTATACACTTTCACTTTTGCTTTTCCTGTGGTATCATTTTAGAAGATAGGTTTGGTTTTTCGCTTTCACATTTTAAATTATGCAGACGAGGACTGTGCCAGAACAAAATGCTGGCTTTTCTCTTCATTGTAGCTTTTTTTGAAATCGTCCTTGGTGCAGGTAGGACTATCTTCAGAGGATTATCCTTTACCAATATATTTAGATGCATATGTAAATAAAGCACAATTTACTTGCTCTTGCATCTGTTTCAATGAGTCTTTTAGTTGTTTAGTTGTCACTAGGCTACTGCACTGTGCGAAAAATAGAATAGAGGAAAGTAACTTTATTTTGATGCTGAATTTTGGTTAATGTGCAATGCATTTGTGAAGGGAAGTAAACAGGGCAATAAACTGAGGATGGTGACATCTGGTGGCCAAATTATAAATTAATGTATAACCTTGAGTTCCAACAGATGCAATTCCTCCAAATATGTCAGAAAGATTAAACCATTATTAGAACCATTATACCATTTCCCGAGAATGAACCAGTATCAATGTTCTGTGCATATTTTCATTTTAAATAATTGACAATAAAAATGTTGGTTACATTAATTGTTTTTCTTTAGAAGAACATGCATACCAGCAGTTCATTGAGTGTGCATTCAACAGTCAGGGGCAAATAGACCATACATGGAGCTATGGGTATGATGGCAAAGACATCATGCATGTGGATTTGGTGAAGAAAGCTGTGATTGCTACCAGTGAACCTGGTAAAATGTTAGAAGAAGAGAGAAAGCATATAGAATACATTAAGAGGAAAGAAGAAAGACTAAAGATGGTGTGCTCGGCTGTGAAAACTGTCTTCCTAAAGTCCAACAATTCTCTATCCAGGGCAGGTAAATATAAATAAAGCAACTCTCATTGCCAGATTACTAATAAACAAGGATGCTAGAAAATTGTCCTTTTTTGTTGTTTGTTTTAACAACACAGTTCTACAGTGGTTTTGTGTTTTTAAATGTGTTTTTCGCAGGCACTATATGTATACAATTTGTGTAAAGTTTACTTTTTTTTTCTTCATCAATGTAGCAAAACCAGCAGTGCTTTTATCTTCTGGAGGAGAACAGGATCGGAATTATCTTAAATGTGTTGTGCATGGCTTCTATCCGAATGTCATCCGAGTGCGTTGGACCCAAAAAGGAAGGCCGGTCTATTTTGGTGTATCAAGTACTGGAATACTCCCTCACAGAGATGGCACATTTCAGATGACCTCCTATCTTAGCCTTATTAACACGAGTGCTCACGGTGTTACCTGTGAGATTGAACACTTAAGCCTGGATGGTATATTGAGGAAAACCTATGGTAAGTGATGGACAAGGGCATAAATAATTCATATGAGCACAATGATAAATTATGTGAAAACTCAAATGATTTGCCCTGTCTCTGTTTCAGAGGAAAAATCACAAATCACTGAACATGTGCTTTGGACAATGGCTGCTTTTTTTCTCGGATTTGCATTGCCAGTGTTCCTAACTCTACCATTTACTATATGGAAAAATAAACAAACAGCTAAACCACCTGAGGACACAAGTGACGGATCAGAAACATCTTTATCTTTGAATATGAATATGCCTCATGAAACATAAAGTACGTGTGTGACTCCAAACATTATTATTTTGGCCCCAGACAAATACTTTATTTTCATTTGTGTATAATAATTCTATAGAATTGAATCCCGAACATAATATACATAATTTCTGTATCTCTATAGGCAATAAAAGTTTATGCAAGAGATATGCTACTACGTTGTGATGATTGATATTGTTGATCACTGCTTAAAAAGTTTAGAAATGTAGTAGAACTGTACTGTAGCTATTACTACTTGTTTACATTGCATAGGCTAACATACTTAGCTATGAATTAGGCTAATCATTAATTTGCGCACAGTAAACAGGTTGTTTATGGCAAATGCTGTATAGTACTTTGATATTGCTTTAGCAGTGTGATTTATTCCTTAAATCATTTTAGCCTTGTTTACTTTTTGCTAAATCTGTGATCATTTGCACCTCAGTCGTATTAAATATTAAGTATGCATGTATTTATTTGTTTTCTTGTTTATTAAATTCCAAAACATGTATACGGGATAAGTATATTGGAGTGATTTAGTAAATTAATCGTTGATTAAATAAAAGGATAAAATTGATATCAGAATATAAATAGTGCGTCATCCTAACATGTACGGTGAATAAAATGATTGGCATCTTCCCCGACCAATAGATCAACAGAAAATTGCCCTCGCACTTAGGCGCCAGTGCTTCAACCAATGGCAGAGCAAGACAACGCAGCTTCGCGAAGGCGGAAAGGCCAGTGATTGGCTCCGCGCATAAAACTGGGCGGGACCACTAGCTTCTGCAAGATCCTCGCAGCCATTTTCACGAAAAGTGTTGCGGGCGCCATGTCTGTGGAAGATCCCGAAAAAGCCTTCGATTATAAACACAATATTCTGCGTCTGCAGTCTCGCACCAGGTCATCTGTGAAACCGCCGGGGACATAAACAAAGCAGAGGGTATCAAAGCTGTGTTGAGACAGCGTTAAACATGAGACCGGATATAATGTTTGTTAAGCGTCTCATGTGTTGTTGAGACGTTGTAAACCGTGAGTTTTTCTCCAGACTGTCAGTATATCAAAACCTTCAGCCAACGAGTGACTGATGCTCCTAACTCTGGTTGCGGAGAAGGGCCAGTTGCGTTTCCAACCATCATGGCTTTTGTGAGCCTCTTCTCCAGTCCCCCAAGCCCCGTACTTGACAAAAACATGACAGACTGTGAGCTGACAGGGGAAGAAAGGTCGAGTAAACATGTTCTTATCTGCAAATGCTTCACTGTGCAGGTTCATGTGTGTGAATGTGAATCTTTTGGCACCTATCTTGTTTTTTTTTCTCAACGTCAGAGTCTTCGTTTTCGTTTTTGGACAGGCCTTTCCCCCAGTTCACTAAGTAGTGCTCATATTTTCCTGCATGCACTTTCATTTTAATATGTTACAGAGGAAAACAAGTGACACTGCTCGTCTTTGTCAGTTTTCATCGCTTTCCCCACTTGGTTTGCGCTTATTTAGCTGATTTTGAAGGACATTTGAGTTTTGTAGAAGGCTGGTTATTATTACAGTAATGTTAATAAGGCTGTTGAATATGTAAATTGATGCGTATGGAGCCCCGCCCACTCACGTTCCATCGGAACGCCCCGCCCACCTGGGAAAGGAAAACATGTCTTGTAGGGATTTGCAAGCCATGCGTTGAGCTGTTGTAATTGTCAACCAGGTCAGGTTGACAAGAGTGTCCATTGTTAACTTGACATTGGGACAAATTGACCCTATTCATGCATTCCTGATTTAATGAGCGCGATTCATCATCACAGTGTTTATAACATCCATATTTATCATTGTCAGAAATTATGTTGAATCGGTTCATTGAAACAAACATCCACATCCCAATTGGTTTTAATCCAATAATAGTTTGCTGCATCATTCATGTTGCAATGGGCATTCAAGAGGACGTTTACGTGAATCTTGAATTGCCCAAATTTTCATGCATTTTCTGGTCTTACTGTGCATGATTCATCATCACGCTTGTGTCACACTGTGTGTTGCCCATTTTTGTCAAATGTCATTTACATAAATGATGTTGAATCAATTTATTGACTTAGACATAATATTAAGTTATGCAGCAGATACATTTTTTGTCCCCACTTATGTAGGTCACTTTTTGTCCTGATTCTTGAGTAATTTCTGCCCCTGATTCAGATGCATTTATATCCTATTAATATAGTTGCACTTGTGCACATATGGCCATAAGTGATATCGCATGCATTATTGAATAAAGAGATTGCTGGCTTGGCTTTGACAGCATCCACATGCAAAAAACGTCTCATTGCATCTCCAAACCAATCCGTTTTTTTTTATAGCAATGTAGCACCTCTGTATGTGCATTATATGCATGAGTTCACTGGTCATGTTTAATATTGAAGAAGTGCAATGTGCTACTTTATTGTATTAATTGCCCTCCAGTTCAACACAGAAGACGCTGAGTTTGTCATCAAACCACTGATCTCACAAACATAGTGACCACATCTTCCCATTTACAAACATTGTGCGATTTTAAACACACTACGGGACCAGTGTCTTCAAGTCACTGTGCGTAAAGGCCATTTATTTAGACGTGTGTTATGTGTGTAATGGCCTACTTTGTCTAAACGTGAGTGACCTTCAGAGCCTCAGTGTTATCGTGCCCTTGTTCCCACTCCAGACTTTAACTCTGAGAAACTGTTGAGAATTTGACAACTGGCAAAACAAACATTCACGTCTATTTTGGTTTTAATCCAATAAGAGTTTGCCATTCATGTTGCATTGGGCATTTAAGAGGAAAGTTTAATACCCCATGATTACATGACTAGAATTATCCAAGAGATTTATTTAATCTTAAACATATATATATAATATATATATATATATATATATATATATATATATATATATATATATATATATATATATATATATATATATATATATATATATATATATATATATATATATACATATACATATACATATATATAAAAAGACGAGCCTATGATCTTCAGAATATAATAGATGCTCATTTTGTCTGTTCTGTTCTTTTTAGTTATTTTTACTTAAATGTAATGAAAAGTGTTGTTTGACCATGCACAACTCAACGATTCAATACTGTGGGTGTTTGCCAGTGCATTACTATGCCGTTTCTAGGACGTTCTTTGTGGTTGCTAGAGCATTGTGGGTGGATGCTTTTTGGCCCAATTCTTTAATGCTTTATAACAAACCCCTAACTCAGTATGCACATTAATAGAAGTGCTGCTTGCCTTATCAGACACCATTGGATACTGAGTTCTGCTTAGAATATTTAGCTATTTCACTGGCTTGATTTGTTTTTGTTAATGAAATGCTCAAATATTTTCATACAGGGAGGATGGTGAATTGGAGGATGGCGAAATAGATGATGAAGGCATTAGCATAGAAGAAGTGAAGGAAACTAAGGAAGAGTCTGAAGAGGCCGAGAAAGACAAAGAGAAGGTGAAAGAGAGAGAAAAAGATGACAAGTCACACCGGCATTCCCGAAAGCGACACAGGAAAATTAAAGAAAAGCGGCGGTCGAAGAGAAGGAGACGAGACCGACAAAAGGTAATCATTGCATTCTTTTGTGCAACTGTCGTTTGTTTTTACCTTTTCTTTTATGCTTTTTTTTTTTTTTCTCCAATGTTTTCCAATTCAGCATCACTCTCCATCCAGTGGCTCCAGCTCGGACAGCTATGACTCCGAGCATGAGCATCAAGAAAGACCTAAGAGCAAGAAGAGCAAAGGGACATATCGTGACCATGACGGAGAGTTGGCACAGGTGAGTTCAGGGTTTAGGGTACTGTGTTTAAAGATTATTTCACTTCAAAATGAAAATTTCCTGATAGTTTACTCACCCCCACGTCATCCAAAGATGTTCATGTCTTTCTTTCTTCAGTCGAAAGGAAATTAAAGGATTAGTTCGCTTCAAAATGAAAATTTCCTGATACTTTACTCACCCGCATCTCATCCAAGATGTTCATGTCTTTCTTTCTTCAGTCGAAGAGAAATTAAGTTTATGAGGAAAACATTCCAGGATTTTTCTTCACGCAATTTGTTTTAAATTGCAACCAAAATGTTGAAGGTCCAAATCAATGCAGCTTCAAAGGAAGGGCTTCAGAGGCTCTTCACGATCCCAGAGGAATAGGGTCTTAAATTAATTAAAATTGCTCATCTTGCGCAGCTCTGCGACGTGCCAGTGATTGCGCAATCACGTCAAAAACGTCACACTAGACGCAGGCAGAAGCACCGCCCCTGTGTTTACAAAGTGCACATGCGAAGACTAATACAAACGCCCTGTGGCAAAAAAAAAAAATATGTCGGATGATTTTGAAGTTGAAGATTGAGTGTTTTTTTTTGTAAAGGGCGTTTGTATTAGACACCGCACGTTCGCTTGGGGCGGTACTTCCGCTTACGTCTAGTGTGACGTTTTCAACGTGATTGCGCAATCACTGGCGCGCGCAGAGCAGCGCAAGATGAGCAGTTTAGGTTAAAAAGTAAATATGAAGACTTCAGATGCAAAAGCCTCTAAATCCGTCTGATGTTTTTCTTTAAAATAAGCATTTTTGTCAGGCTTCCATCTACAGGTTTCTACCTAAGTACCAGTACTTCTGAATGGACTGAGGCTGGGATTTAGTGGGTTTGAAGTGAAAGTACTTTATGAACTTGTACTATATGTGGAAAACATTCACTCAGTATCATTATTTCATGAAGTGGCTTTTAGAGGCTTTTGCATCAGAACTCTTCATATATATACACTCACCTAAAGGATTATTAGGAACACCATACTAATACTGTGTTTGACCCCTTTTCGCCTTCAGAACTGCCTTAATTCTACGTGGCATTGATTCAACAAGGTGCTGAAAGCATTCTTTAGAAATGTTGGCCCATATTGATAGGATAGCATCTTGCAGTTGATGGAGATTTGTGGGATGCACATCCAGGGCACGAAGCTCCCGTTCCACCACATCCCAAAGATGCTCTATTGGGTTGAGATCTGGTGACTGTGGGGCCATTTTAGTACAGTGAACTCATTGTCATGTTCAAGAAACCAATTTGAAATGATTCAAGCTTTGTGACATGGTGCATTATCCTGCTGGAAGTAGCCATCAGAGAATGGGTACATGGTGGTCATAAAGGGATGGACATGGTCAGAAACAATGCTCAGGTAGGCCGTGACATTTAAACGATGCCCAATTGGCATTAAGGGGCCTAAAGTGTGCCAAGAAAACATCCCCCACACCATTACACCACCACCACCAGCCTGCACAGTGGTAACAAGGCATGATGGATCCATGTTCTCATTCTGTTTACGCCAAATTCTGACTCTAACATCTGAATGTCTCAACAGAAATCGAGACTCATCAGACCAGGCAACATTTTTCCAGTCTTCAACTGTCCAATTTTGGTGAGCTTGTGCAAATTGTAGCCTCTTTTTCCTATTTGTAGTGGAGATGAGTGGTACCCGGTGGGGTCTTCACAAATGCTTTGCTGCATACCTCGGTTGTAACGAGTGGTTATTTCAGTCAAAGTTGCTCTTCTATCAGCTTGAATCAGTCGGCCCATTCTCCTCTGACCTCTAGCATCAACAAGGCATTTTCGCCCACAGGACTGCCGCATACTGGATGTTTTTCCCTTTTCACACCATTCTTTGTAAACCCTAGAAATGGTTGTGCGTGAAAATCCCAGTAACTGAGCAGATTGTGAAATACTCAGATCGGCCCGTCTGGCACCAACAACCATGCCACGCTCAAAATTGCTTAAATCACCTTTCTTTCCCATTCTAACATTCAGTTTGGAGTTCAGGAGATTGTCTTGACCAGGACCACACCCCTAAATGCATTGAAGCAACTGCCATGTGATTGGTTGATTAGATAATTGCATTAATGAGAATCATTTTTTTGTTTTTTAAATGACTGATGGTTTGTCTAGATAAGACCCTATTCCTCGTCTGGGATCGTGCAGAGCCTCTGAAACCCTTCCTTTTGAAACTGCATTGATTTCGACCTTCAACCGTTGGTTGCAATGGAAGTCTATGAAGGGGAGAAAAATGTTTTCCTCAAAAAACTTCTTTTCTTTTCGACTGAAGAAAGAAATACATCTTGATTGAGATGGAGGCAAGTAAAATATCAGGAAATTTTCATTTTGTAGTGAGCTAATCCTTTAAGGTTTTTGAGGAAAACATTCCAGGATTTTTCTCCACATAATGGACTTCAATGGCAACCAACGGTTGAAGGTCCAAATCAATGCAGCTTCAAAGGAAAGGCTTCAGAGGCTCTGCACGATCCTAGAGGAACAGGGTCTTATCTAGACAAACCATTTTCAAAAAATGGATATATATATATTACTTTTTATATATATATATATATATATATATATATATATATATATATATATATATATATATATATATATATATATATATATATATATACTTTTAACCACAAATGCTTGACTTCGGTGTTGTGCTTCACGATGTGTTACCTCATCACGACGGAAAGGTCACATCCACGACAGGTGAAAGTAACGACCCAGTGCAGAGCCTCTGAAGCCTTTCCTTTGAAACTGCATTGATTTGGACCTTCAACCGTTGGTTGCCATTGAAGTCCATTATGTGGAGAAAAATCCTGGAAAGTTTTCCTCAAAAAAAATTCATTTCTTTTCGACTGAAGAAAGACAGACATGAACATCTTGGATGACATGGGGATGAGTAAATTATCAGGAAAGTTTCATTTTGAAGTGAACTAATCCTTTAAAATTTCAGCATCATCCCACTCAATTAATTTCCATTTCTACCTATGATGCTCAGCGGGAAAATGAACCTGTAAAACCACAGAGATCAATGCAGCACAAGAACAGCGATCTGGACAAATACAGTGACTACAGTGAAGAAAAGTATGACTATGATGATGAGGACGATTTCTCAGAGGAGTTGTCTAAATACAGACATGCTAAAGAGTCATCTGGTCATGGCAGAGGAGGGCCACCTAAAGATCAGGCCAAGAGACCAATTATGAAGGGACAGCAAAAACAACAACAGCAGTGTATGTTTGTTTACTTCAAAATATTATAGAGGTCTGCATGGGAATTCATTTGAAGACCCAACAGACTGAATCCACAATCATCTTTGTGTATCTCTTGTCTTTTACTTGTTATATAGTTGGTGGGCAGCGTGGTAGAGGTCGCGGTGCCATTGGCAGGGGGCGAGGAATGCTCAGCAAAAATAAGAAACAGAAGGGCAAGAACTGGGGCCGAGGCCGTGGCCGAGGAGGAGAGCAGGGTGGAGGAGACGGGGTAAGAATTTCTAATTTTTGATTGGACAATCACCAGTAAGACCTCAGGGCACTTATATGTCGTCATACGTCTGATAGCAGGAATCTAAAGGTCCACCCAGTTTCCAGAAGAAGCGTCCAATCATGAGCCAGGAATTCATTAACCAACATACGGTTGAACACAACGGGCGGCACATTTGTAAATATTTCCTTGAGGGTCGATGCATCAAAGTAAGCTTATTACAAAACTACAAATCCATTACACAAACATGGTTATTCATTACATTTTATTAACAAGATCTTTTATTCATATTACTTCACAGGGGGACCAGTGCAAGTTTGAACATGATAATGTTGTTCCAGAGAAGAAGAAAGAACTGTGCAAATTTTATGTCCAGGGATACTGTACCAAAGGAGATATCTGTATATACATGCACAATATCCTTTCAAAACATTTCTTGGAAGAGATTTTTACAGATTAACTGTGATAGATAATCTTCATGTCAAGCACCAAAGGTGCGTAGGCACCTATTGTAATCATTCATTTTCTTCTTATTATTCTTCCGCTGCTTCTTCTTTCGCCCTTGAGTCTATGGCAGCCCATAGAACCTCTTGCTGGAAAGTTACACAATTTGGCACATAGATAGAGGACAGTCTGAACATTAAACACAAGAATTGTGGTCACTTACTTGGAAAAAGTGTCACTTACATTTATGCTAATAACGTTTGAACCGTAAGGGCCAGAACATCTTCAGACCAAAAAGTGGAATTCGGGTTGATTTGTCAAACCGTTCTCTAATAACGCACAAAATAATTAGACGAAGAGCACGCCAAAATGAATGTGAGGTTATATCTCCTCAACGCTTTGGTGTATTCTGACCAAACTTGGTGTGTGTTATGATAACCATGACCTGAGGGTACCTGCACAGTTTTGGTGCAGAGCCACTTAGTGGCCAGGAGATATGAAAAATGGCTTTCTTTGCATATAACTCCTGAACGGTTAAGCCAAATACCAGATTTTGGGCTTTGGCCATTTTGAATTTCGTCGTAAAATGCTAAATTTTACACACGCATTGACGTATCGTTACAAAACTCGGCAAGTATCATTAGCACCATGCCCTGAAGGTACTCAAAAAGATTCAAGACAGCACCACCTTGTGGTCAAAAGTTATAATACAATTTCCAAAAATGCTAATAGCTTAGTAGATTCATGACAAGAACATAGATACCAATTTTGCCTTAGTCGGCCAAACTTTCTGTCCGCCATTTTGATTTTCTTTAAAAACCGCTTGTCTGATTTTTACCAAATTCGACTCAGATCATCTTCAGACCATGTCGATAGACAAAACTGGTTTCATTTTGATGGCATGATGCCAAAACAAATCTGAGGCTGTATCTCTGCAGTGCTTGACACCAAACTTTGCATTTGCCATTGTCACCTCACTCTGACCATACCACATAAATGTGGTCACAGCGCCACCTATTGTTTGAACGTGATACACCATTAAATCATATTACTAGTGAAAGTATTTATTTATTTTTAGCCAGTTTGCCTTAAATCATCTTAATATGTCTTAATCATTGTTGCAGTTGGTCTGATGCTCCCAGCCATGCTGCCATGACTTATCGTTCCTTCTTTGTTCTTGGCCCTTTAATTGCTGTGATATATTTATTCCTTGTTTTGGACCTTAACCCTAAAGTGTATGTGAGTATCCTTGCAAGTTCTTTCACACCGGAGCAAAGTGTTATCAAGGAGACAACTGCAAGTTTTCCCATGAGCCTTTAACCGATGTTACCAAGGAACTTCTGGACAAGGTATGGGCTAACTTGTGACTTAACTTTCAGTGTCCGTACAAATACATGCACTATTTGCACATTTAAAATACACAGATTCCTGAGAATTTTTAAGAAACTTGGGATAATTTGCCTTGCTCAGTTATGCAATGGTAATAGAAATGTGTTCTCAGCAACTGTCCAGTTTCAAGCTCACTCACAGTTATTATAGCACTTTATATGCAGTCCAGTGGCCAGATGCATAAACATAGCCAATATGTTAAGTCTGTGTCTTAAGAGCTAGTCTGACCAATGAGGGGTCTTCCTTTTCAGATTACTTACTTTTTAGATCAATTTACTTTTTTATGTAACTGACAGAGAACAATTACATGAATAACTTGTAAGTGTAGTCCAAGCAATTTATGCCACCAGCCACAGGTATGGAAATATCGATCTCATCATTTTCAAGTTTTCAACTCTTGAAAATATTTGATGTCACATCCAGTGAATAAAGCATGCAATGGAAACCTGATTGATGTTGCACATTTTAGATCCTAAATACAGATGAGGAAACTGTCAATGAAGATGAGATGGAGTTAGAAGATCTGAGAAAACAAGGAATTGCCCCACTGCCTAAACCTCCTCCCGGAGTTGGATTGTTACCCACCCCTGGGCCTGGAAGTCCCCCGGATGGAGGCAAGAAGATCCCCTCTCTGTTTGAGATCAAAGTTCAGCCTACTGTGGACTTGGCACAGAAGATTGCTCTAAGGTACTATTGGCATTGATTAACTGATTAATCCTCTAAACTCTGTTTACATCCAGAATATTTGGTCAAATTTGGTCTGTTTGCATGTTATATAATCAGCTTTAGGCGTTGTCATTTAGCCTTTTTCATAAAGTCATAATGAATAGAGGATTCCCACCTATTTTTTTGCAAATCAAACTACTTAAAAATTGAGAGTCTTTGTTAGCATGTATGGATTACCTATTCAAAATGATAGAAACAAAGTCCCCGATTATATTCTATTCTATTCTAGTTAGGACTTTGTCTTGCTATTTTATCGTTGTTTTTATTGCAGGCCCAATTTCTACAACAGTGCATCTCCCCCTGCTGGACAGTTTCAAGGTGGTCCGCAGTTTGGCAGTAGCCCTGAGGATATGCAGGCTGGCAATATGATGTCTTCTCCACCCAATCCTTCCCATCCCCCTCATCCAGGCTCCATAAGGAGCCCACCCCCACCATTCACAGGCCCAGGAATGCCCCAAAGCCCTCCAGGCCAACCTCCACCCCAAGGCTTTGGTCAGTGCCCTCCAATGCCACCTCCAGGTCAGCCCCCTGCTTTCCACGGCAACATGCAGCACATGAACCATCCTCCAGTGAATCACCAGGGGGCTCCATTTCAACCGGTGCCTGACATGCAAATGAAAATGCCTTTCCAAAACATGGGCCAAATGCCGTCCGAGTTCTTCAAGAATTTGTTTAGCAGCCAGTCTCTGGCCCAAGGGGGTAGGTCTTCATTTATCATTAAAAATGTTCCATTAATAGATGATTCTAAAGCTTGATATTTATGAAATACGAGTCTAGTAGTGATGCCCTTTTCTCTGTTGTACCTACAGATGAGGGACCCATCCAGGACTCCAAGCCACATGGCAATACTGATTCCAGTGGGATGCAGGACTTCCTGCCAGCTGTACAGAAGGTTTTGCTCTTACATCTAAACCAGAACAAGCAAGACTCTGACTCTCATAGGGACGAGGGACAAGGGTCTGCACCTCCCAACAGAGAGAAAGGTTAGAGAGGGATGTTGAAAAACATGAAACATTTTGAAACAATATTGCTTTAACCTTGAACAGTGGCGTGCTGCAGGAATGAGTTCAGAAAATGGGAAAAAAGTTAGTTTTTTTTACTTCTGGTTCCATCGTCCTGAAGTCAATGGGTTTTGGTTAAATGTCTGAAATAACGTCTGTGGTTAACACAAGCTCAAGCTATTTTGACGTTTTATTATATGACAAAATGCATCAGTGATACCTCACTTGTGATTTTTGTACGTGTCTTCAGTTGTTAACAAGTGGCTAAATGGGACTACAGAGGGACATTAAACAGGCAAACTCGTCTACTCTCTTGTCCACTTTTACAGCCTAGTTGTGTTTATACTCACATTCTTACAAACTATTCTTAAACTTTACAACTTGTTGATTTTAAATAAAGAATGACTACTTTTAGATGTGCACCAGTAATGCAATCATTTCCAATAATCGCAGTAAGATGACACGAGCAAACCTCTTCAGTCCTATTTACATGCAATTTTCATTACTCTGATTATTCACTAAGAAGTGTGGATGTTTTTACCACCATTATTGCATACCCCAAAACACAAATGATGAACTTGTATAGAGTAGACATGTTACTGGCAACTACTTTTAATCTACTTGGATCAAAAGCAAAACACATTTCTCTGGATGTATTAGATATTATTCAGCGCCGTGATGAACATGGCTATTGCGTTTTTCGCTCGTCTCGATGAGCAGAGACTGTGCAGCAAGTTGTGCTGACAGAGTTTAGTGATTCGGAGTAGAGGGAAAACTGTGATAATGTTCATTCATGAAGTTGTGTGAACAACAAGGCATCCGTGTATGTCTAAGCACATGCGCACTTTGGTCAGAGTCCGATTTAAAAAAAAAAAAAAAAAAAAAAAAAAAATTGTATAGCTGTTCACGTTGTTTTAAATGTGGCCAATATCAATTCCAGTGTGAACAGCTCATGGTCCTGAACTGACCCGCATGTTGAGTTGGGTTCATTTGTGAAGATTATCTCCATGGAATTGTGGGTTCAGTCATACATTTTGTTGACCATAGAACTTTTTTCTTCCAATAATGCAAAAAAAGTGTTGGCCTACAAAAGTACATCATTCCTGCAGCACTCTAGTAAAACTGAAACGAATAACTTTTGTTTTTTTTTGTGTAAACGTACCTATTAACCAGTGTTGGGAGTAACGCCCTACTGTAATTCCACTGCTTTTAGTGGTAACGTGCATATGGTAACTAAATATTTTTTTTAATCAAGTAATGCAATTACAATTACTAAAATTTACATGAGTTCGTTGCTCTGAAAAATGAATGCTTGCAGACAAGAAGCTCAAATCTAGGCTCTAACCCGGCCCGTGTTTTTTGTAATCCTCCCCATTACACACTGTTGCAGCCATTAAAATAGTTATATTTCATTTTGTTTCTTTAAGTTAATTTAGAAAAATGTTTGGACATTTTTTTTGTTAAAATTAAAGTTTTTATTTCTTAAAGTGACGAGCAAGCGGCCAGCGGCCGACAGTGAGTTAACCCAACGCTTTAGCCTCTCAAATCAACACTTGACTTGTCTTGCCTATAATAAAATCCATAGATATAAAACACTTCAAGCTCGTTTAAAACACTCTGGTCCTCTTCGGTCAAAAATGACCGAAGCATTTACGTTTTGAAATGTTAATTTTATTTGCTTCATCAAAATGGGATGACACTTGGTGACTTTTGTCGCATTAGCTATGTGAACACACAAAAAAATCATGGCGACGTTTCAGTTATGTTAAAGGTTAACTAGTGCGACTATAACAGAGCACATTTTTACAAATGTGTGAAACAAAATCAATAATTCAGCCACAAAGCAGTAAACAACGGCAAGGAAGAGGTTACACTCTAAAACATCAAGAGTTCAAAAACAGACACAAACACTTAAACACACACACTCATGTAAACACCCAGAGACACGCACACAAACCACAATATTATACACATAGAAATGAACTGGTGTGGCTGTATCAATGTGGTAAAATTGAGCCAAAAGTCTCAAATAAGAGGTTAAAATCAGATCTATTATGCTGTGATAAAACATACCTGTTCATTTCTGTTAAATTTTTATTGTTGTATGTTCAAAATGTTCTCCTCTCTGCTCCGGTTTGAATGTAGTAAAATTAATGCCAAAACGGACACTTCAAATCAACATTAAAACTTTAAAAAAATCTAAACCTTGACAAAAAGTAGTTTTGAGAATTTCTAAGTATAAATCAGAATCCACAACTTAATAAAAATAAGTATTTATGTCTAAAAACACTAGAGAATGTATAAGCCACTTTATAGAGTTATATAGAAATCTAGTGGTTATAACAGGGCACTACATCAGTTTTTCTGTTTTTACTCCCACCAGAGGGCACTAATCTACCTTCAATTTTTTTTATTTTGAATGCCTGTCTCTATTTTAACATGGAATACTGTTTCAATTGAAAAATAATTAAATGTATTATAAAAAATATTTTTAATGGGGAAAATAGCTAATAAAAAAATTCATAAATATTGCATAGTATCATAAAATACCCTCAAAATTCTAAATAATAACCCAAAAATATTATTGAACTAAAATAATTTACATTGGTTTTCCTGGGTAAAACTTACATTTTAAGGCTTCAGTCGCTTTTGACCGCGAAGAAGCCAAGTGTGACCCTTAAACGAGGAGGACCAGAGGGTTAAACGTTTGGCCTATATCACCACTACAGTAAAAAGGCATTTTTGATAAGTCGAGGTAGGCTGATCGCAGGCACTCGCAAGCGGCTACACAATCTAAACAAATAAATAAATAAAAACATGCAGGTTGTCTTACCTTACACCTCTCCGTAAAATAAATATAAATCCGATATTCAATTCCCATGTGCACATTTACAGTTCATGTCAACGAAAGCAACAGCTGAGCTGCATTTTATTCATCAGCTCATTTCAAGATCAAAGACCGCAATAGGAGAAAGAGCGACCTAAGCACTGGTGAGATTTAGTCTCATTAGTTTTAATGAAGATGTTTGTGTTTTTGAACATCTGAGACTTAGTTCACTTGCGGCAGTTTGCGTGTTGGCTTGCTACTCATCTGCGGCGATGCGTGTTGCAGTAGCGCCATCATATATAACACGCTCTCACACGTTTATTTATATTGTTTATTGTGTTTGACTCGTGTGTATGTTCATATTTACATTTAAAAAGCAGACATAAAAGTAACTTAGTTACTTTTCCTAGTAACTAATTTCTTTTGATATACAGTAATTGGTAAAGTAATTCAATTACTTTTAAAAGAAGTAACTACTAACTGTAACTAATTACTAATTTTAAGTAACTTGCCCAACACTGCTATTAAGCTCACCAAAGTCTACATCGAGACGTTTTAGTGCACAGGGTATTGGGTTCAGTACAAGTGTTAAAATAAAATATTAATCTCGCACACAATATTTAATTTTACTTTAAATGACAAAAGCATTTCAATTAAGATGTACATCATTAAATGCAAAAAGTCTGGCTTTGCTTAACGGGGACATGTTTGTCTAAGTTATACTTATCTAAAGTAAAGGCTTAAACATCTAAAAAAATGCACATTTAAGGGGCGCCTCTTCTGGTGGAAGTTTTCAGACAGCTTTTCAAAATGGCCGCCAGACAGTATGAACTAGGAGTGTAACGGTTCAGATTGCTCGCGGTTCGGTTTTACACGGTACAGTTCAGTATTTGCTATGTTCAGGAAAAAAAGGACTACTGTCAAATAAAAATAAAGAAAATAAGAACAAATAATTTAAATACAATAAATACAATCGAGCAAAGATACTAATAAAATAAACAGTGCTTTTCAGGTAGGTCCAACATTAGTTTTCAGGTACAGAAATTGATCAAATGTAAAATAACATTACATATTTAAAGACTAGTGCCCCTTTATTAGGGCGGCGCCTGAATAATCGGCTGCGGCCCGGAGGCTTGCTCCAAACTTCATTTCGTTATACTGTACTTGTACATGTGTAATGACGAATAAACTTCAACTTCAACTTTAAGACCTAATGCACGGATATGCATCGTCTTTCTCGACTGTGTAAAGTTCACTTAAGGCATACACAGACTATGTTCGCTAGGATGCTCATCAAGATGGACATGTTGACATACTTTTTGTGCGAGTTTTTTCATTCAAGCGCAAGACTTGAAAGAGAACTCATCCGAAGCACGCACATGTCTCACAGCACGCAAATATTGAGTGCACAGAGACAAATCTTCTCAGCGTGCGCGAGTTCTCTTACGCGTCTTCTGGCTTTTGAATGTTTAAGTTGGCAAGGCTTACATGAGTTTAGTTCAAACACAGGTAGCAACGTGTGCTGTCCAGGTCTCGCCTGCGCTCGCGCACTACACCCAGGGGATGACGGTGAAAATGGCTGGTCAATAGTTTACAGAGACCGTTTTGCCCACGTTTTTCTTTTATTATCGCTGTTGTAATGCGTCACTGAGGAGCCAGCACGTGTATCCATCGACAGAAACATACATTAGCGGAACCGTCTGTTTTATGTGCTATTTTCAAGTTACAAACCATATTATAGATGCGTCATCAGATTTGAGATGAAAATCGTAATTTATTTTATTTTTTTATTTTTATTTACCAAGAACCGTTTCACCCCTAGTGTGAATACATGAATACCCATATCTCAGTGTGCAATGGTGCTTGAAATTACAGGAGGCATATAGTAACAAACACATCAATTGGTTAAGACATCAAGTCGGATATTAAATAAATAATTTTTTTCTTTTTATAATCTGGGCTCAAAGATAGTAGTGTGCTTAATGGGTACTTGAGCTTAATAGGTACGTTTACCCTATATAGTCAAACCAGTGTTAGTAATAAACTAGCAAAGATGGTTTACTATATGAAGTTCTTGGTTCATATTTTAATATAATTTCTGTTTATTAGATGAAACCCCTAATTGGTATTCCAGTGACGAGGAAGAGGGAAGTAGCGTAACAGCCATCCTTAATTCTCTAAAGAAGCAGAATGAAATGCTGAAAAACCAGCCTAGCATGGCACCAGCTGACCCTAGACTCCAAAAGGAGCGAGCTTTGCCCAGCGATCCTCGAATAAAAGCTGACCCCCGCCAGCGACCCCCAGACCCCAGGAAAGACGCAGGAGATGGTGTCGGCGATCCCAGGCTTGCCAGAGACCCACGCAAGATGAAACCTATGGATGCCTCCAAACCCGATCCTCATCGGCACCCAAACCCCTCCATGTCCCACAAACCGCCCACTGGAGAGGATGATGATGAGTTTGAGAGAGAGCTGAGGGAAAGAGCAGCTTTAATCCCATTGGATCCCAGTCCTGGAGCCACGCTGCGAGACCCCCGCTGTCAAATCAAGCAGTTCAGTCACATCCGGGTGGATATTCTCCTCCAGCGTCCGGCCTTTGCTCAAACCGTGGTTTGGGCTCCAGAGGACCTCATTCCTCTGCTGGTTCCCAAACAGGAGCATTCCATAAACCTGCCGCTTCCTCCTTTAATAGCAGATGCTCAATTAAACCGTAGCCTTTCCTCCCCACCGGATCACCCTCCATCAGCAACTCTGTCTCCTCCCGATCCACGTCTCGCAGCCGCCCGTTTCAAGGAGGGAGTTGTTCGACTCGGCAGCCCTCCCGGTAGGACGGTAGATTCTCGCCACCACCATCCGGACAAGCCCTTGGATCCGCGTACTCACAAGACTCTTGATCCCAGAATCAGCCGGTCTGGCAGCCTGGACTCCAAGCTACCCGGTGTGAGGGAGAGTCCATCTGGAGGAGGAGATCCACAGATACTGCGTGGATCCTCAAACCAACCAGTTGCCGCTTCCGCTAAGCCCGATTCGGAGAAGTTGCCTCCATATGCTCCCCGTCTGGCTTCGTCCATAGGTGCGGGTCTTGATAGCCCAACTACACTGTTAGGCGGGATCAGTTTATACGATCCACGCAATCACAGCTTACTCTCCCCGAAACGTGAAAGCGAGGAGCACCCTAAAAAGTTGAGTATCCTAAAGCCTTCTGCAAAGCTCCAAAGCTCCCCACCACATGCCTCGCCGTCACAGGGAACGGGAACGGGAATGGAAAAAGATGAAAAAAGTCCAGTTGATGACTCTGAGAGCAACACAAGTGGCTGTATGTCAAATCCTCCTCCTCCTCCGGTGCCTACCATAATGCCAGTGTCTCCGTGCTCGCCAATCCGGGCGGCAGCTCCCGCTGTGCACAACTTGCCCATCCAGGCACTAGCAGGACTAATACGGCCTGCTTACACTGACCCGCGGCAGAACAGACCAGTGGGCTCTGCCGGTGGGACTCCCCAAGAGGACGAGGACGACAAAGACAGTAAGAAGAAAGACAGGCCCCTGAGGGACGTCTTTAAAACCTTTGACCCTACAGCCTCACCATTCTGTCAGTAATATAGCTCACACATTTACTGTATTCTGTACATCTGTTCTTTGTATTCACCCTGCATGTATATGAAGCTTTTCTATTTATTTATATTTGTTTGTACATATATTCTTCACTGCTGCATTACGGTCTAAGCAGAGGTATTTTTTCTTTGCCGCTTGTGCGTTCATAGATTCTCATTCTCACAGCAATTTGCTCAAGAAGCATTTTAAGTACATTTGGCATATGGACACATGAGTGCTGAACAGGTGCGTATATCACTGACACATGTTGCTAGAGAAGGGTAGAAGAGAGGTGTGGCTTATAGTATTCATATTTGTAGTGCTGTGCAATGCATAAATATATTAAAAATAATGTTTTTGCTGAATTCACAGTATTTATCACAATTACATGCAAAGCATATATATACACTGTAATATAGCAGGATTTCTTTCTCATTTCTCTCAAATGTGCATCTATCAAAGGTACAGTTGTGATTTTGGTGATGAAAAGGTTAATGTATGAGATTCCTTTCAGAAAATCTCTATTGTAAATGGTTTTCTTTTAACACTTGAGGCATTTTTCATCTTTTTTATTGTCATTGTTTTTTGTGTAGATATTTTTTTATTGTATTTGTTTGTATGTTTTTCCACAGAAAATGATGAATTGCTTTTGTGTTCTTTTACCATTGACTGAGATGCTAGTAAGGGAATTTAAACCGCAGTCACTTTCCTCCTTTTTTAAATTCATTGTCTAAAATAAAAAGGAATTGTGTGATTCTTATGCCAGCATTGACTTCAGTCATTGTCTAATGCATTTTATTCATTGTGCTTTATAATTGCGTTTGAGAAAAATTAAAATGTTTATTCAGAGGTCATAAAAGTGCTCTGTGCAAAACCAAAATGGTTTCAATGCCACATCATCTGTTTCTAAGGACAAATTGCACACCTGATATTGTCAAAATCATTTACCATGCTTCTAGTACATGTATGCTGAAATCTGTCACCAAAAATGTGTCATTGAAACAATATACAAAAAAATTAGGCAATGAGTTGGAAAAAAAAAACTAATTGATGCTAAGTCAACTTTCTCACTAAACTATAACCTCAGAATAAAACCCAAGTCAGAGGCATTTGTTTACTCATTTGTAATTATCTAACACATTGATGGGTGGAGCGAGGCTGGGTGCCGCTGAATGCTGGGAGGTCCTCCGTAGGCCCAAATCATCGGTTTCAGGGTTGAGCTGTTCTTGAGCTCGGTGGATAAGGAGACTCTTTTTCCACTGGAAACAGAATGCCGCTGCCTTTGCTGCTTCAGAGTTTGGCTCAGGTTGTTTCAAACCCTGTAAAACCAGAAAGAGACATTTAAAATTGAAAACACCAATGTTGATCATGCCAAATAGCATACAATTGAAGATGGACACCTCTACTTTTTACTCATTCCTTTTAGCCTCATCTGTTCACCACAGTGGACCTTTCTTTGCTCCCTTCACAATCTTATTTTCCCAAGTTGTTGGAGGAAAGCTTTTTCAACTTCTCTTACCCTGATGCAAGCAGTCTCTGCAGCTCGTACTCCTTGGATAACTGTCTGCAGTAGATTCTGTGCGTTCTTCACCAGGATCTCATCTGAGGATTTGCACCCAGGAGTAACTGCATTAACACTGGAGAGACACCATGCACCCCTTGGGTCACATGAGATTTTTGCACGTTTAATTTATTGGTAATATTGTCGTTTGAACAAGATTGAATGTGTCAGTGATGTGGGGAAGAAAGACCTTCAACCAGAATTGTTGGGAGACAAATATGCTTTTGATTATGTCTCACCTAGAAATGATGGTAAGTTGGTTGGAAATGGTAAGAATCTGCTCTGCAATGACACAGAGCTCATCTGTGCAATGCTTGTCCAAACAGTGGTCCGCTATGACACGCACAAACTGGGTGATCGACTGGCCACTTGAGATGAGGTCCTTTGCAGATGTTACAAAAGCATCTTTAGTCTACAGGTGAAACAAACTTGTGTCAATATGGGATCCCGGACAGCAACAGTGTCAGCCCAGATCTGGTACGTGTGGATTCCATGTGTACCAGATGTGGGTCGGATGAACAATCTTTGTGCAAAATAAAACTTTAAAAGTCTCTGACCTGGATTGGGCCTTTCTTCTTTAGGTACTGGGCCATGTGATAGAGTTTATCTGCCATTTCTTTCGTCACCTTGACAATCTGGTTACCCTTGTCATCCCACTTCTCAGTCTCCCATTTGAGAAAAAGAGATGTGTAAGAGAGAGTTGTGTCTACTATGGTGAACACAGGACCTCTTGGGCTCCTCTGGGATGTCTCTTCCTGGGGTAAATAAATGATATTTTACATGGCTTAGTCTAAAATGTCGTCCACCCAGACAGCAGCATAGTGTCGGTCCACATCTGGTTCACACTGATTCCACATGTACCAGATGTGGGCCAGATCTTGGCCGACACTATGTTGCTGTCTGGGCATTCATCTACGATAACATGATTCATCAACAATTTTGTTACCTTATTTGATTCCTCAATGGACACATCTTGGACACTGGTACTCGATTTGCTTTTAATAGGACCTTGAGTATTTGTGGATTTAGGATGTAGTGTTGCCTTTTGTGTCCGGGACATTACAAAGCCACTAGACTCTTTGCCCTGCAAGCCACACTTGATCTGTTCCTTTGTGACCATAAGAATCCCATCTACTTTACGGAGTTCTTCAACAAGATAATGTGCCTTTGCTGACCAGCACTGTGACTGAATATCAAGAGTGAGAGTGTCTCCAAGAGTTTGCGTCTCTGCTATTAATCTAGCTCTACTCACAATGTCTGACATCTGAAATGCCAAGTGGTCATTAATGAATCTCAGATTGGACCTTTCCTTTGGGTCTCTAATGAAGTTGAAACAGTCCTCGATGGACTCTGTAGCGCTTTTAACATTCTGCATGAGCAATTCTGCAGCATTTTCAAACTGTGCCAGTTTAGCTTCAGTTTCCACGTCACTGTCTTTTGTTTGGACTGAGCATGCCAATGCAATAGTGTCTTGAATGGCCGTCACATAATCTTGGTTAACTTTGCTCAAAAGACAAGACAGTGTTTTCATTTTAATCTGAAGCTGTCTCTGAAGCAGCTCAGGCTTTGCCAGCATTAGGACACTTGAGAGGGACACCGTACTAACTCCTTCGGCAGCATGTAGGTAGGAATCCGTACACGTCTTCATGTCTTCTTGTAGCTCCCCTAGTAGTTTTACCTTATAGCCATCTCGACAGTTCAGAGAAGACAATCTTGCGGCTTCTTGTATACGAAGCGAGTTCTCAGACATCACTGTCAACCATTTCTTGGGTGTCATTTGATGTGTAATTAGGTGCCCTTTACCATCAGTTGTAGCTGTTCCCAACATCTTATCCAATGAGTTCAACAGTACTTGAACAGACAAGGCCCAAAGCATGCAGAGACCATCAAGCTCATCAGTTCGAGTTGGTCTTGAACCCACTATGTCCGTGAGATTCTTGGTGTTGGTTTGAGCTTTTTGGAGCTTGCTCTGCAAAGACCCTATACTCTCATGACACCCTCCCATCAACTTTATATCAGCTGATGTCACAAGTTGCACGGCATCTGCACATAAACACATGACCTCAGTGAGTTCCTGTGTGATGGACTCCAACATATTTGGTACATAGTTTTGGAACATGGCGTATACAGCATGGTACCACATCCCAGCCACTGGAAGCAGTATCTTACGGGCATTTTTAATGAGGTCAGAGAACTGCGTACTGTGCTTATAAATGCTATCTGTACCCATGGCTGAACGCATGGCTGTTTCCTGCGCAGTCTGAACTAGCAAGGGTGTCAATGACACGAGTTTGGACCGCAGACTTTCCACTTCCTCATTGTCGGCTGTGTCTATGACACTGCTGGCTTCTCTTGTAGCTTGGGCATAGCTGTTTGAGAGTCCTAGAACTCCAGTACAAGCCATGTTGAGAGCCTCTACATCTTTACCTTTGGTCATGCAGACAACTTCACACAAAAGAGGCAACAACTCAATATTATGGAGAACAGCTTTAGATTCTATGACTGGTGCAATCCATGCTTCTTCTGTGACTGGAACATCATGGTCCATTTGAACAGCCCGAGTCTCCAAACCATCTTCAAGCTGACATGGACTTTCCTCACTAGTGGAACTTTGCACGGAAGACTCTGTTTTATCAGAAACAGTTGAGCTTTCATGTTCTGAAACGGGTGTAGCACATGGTACAGTCCCAGCAGACTGGCGGGCTCCCTCCCGCAGTGGGCTGAGAAGATGTGGATGCTGCAAACCATCAAGTCCTTCACGTAGAATGTCAACGTGTTTTAAAGCTGTTGAGACACTAGTAGAGAGCAATGAGAAAGCCTCATTGCTAAGACTGGTATGAGAATACAAATCAGTGACACAGCTTGTTACCTCAGCAGCAGATCCTTCCGCTTGCTTTATCAGAACCAGAAGTCCATTACGGTAGATTGGATTGTCACTCTTACTGACGTGTCTTCTCACGAGCTGGATAACCAAGCTCATATGGCCAATGAGCAGGCTCGCCTGTTTTGTGAGAAACTGTGCATCCTCATCTTTATGTGCTTCAATGCACCCCTTGAAGTCGCTCTCCATCTCCTGCAAAGCAAAACAGACAAAGTCCTTCACGTTTATAATGCTACTACAAGCATGCAAGAGCTGCTCCATCTCCTCTGACCATCTCTGATGCATCTCTTTTAGTTTTTCCAGAGCTTCACCTGAAGGCACCTGGTCATCCTCAAAACTTTGTACAAGTGTTGCAATTGCTTGTTTAAGTCTCATAATGCACCCCCTCGAGTTCTCTACACCCTCAAGACTCTTTTCATCGCATGCCAAAGCTGAGATGAAGCCAGCCACCTCTGATATTTTGTAAACATGAGCTGTGAAAAATCCCAATTGCACCCGAAGTGTTTCCACATCCAACTCATTGTCATCTTGCTCAACCTGGGAAATATAGCCTACAGTGTGCACCAACTGCTCCAAGGGAGTTGAACTTGTGACAAATATGTTCATTACTTGCAGCTGGGTGGCTTTTACCACAGCATCTTCAAGTTTGTGGATTTGCTCCAATAGGGAAGCACAGGATTTTGCAAGCTGTTGATCATCACAGCATTTAATTTGTTGTGACATCTCTGACCAGTGCTGAAGGACTTGCTTGGAGTGTGCAACAACCTCAAACTGAATATCCCTCCGAGACGTGTTTGCTACCGCCATGCTGTGGAACACAAGGTCACGAAGCATAACATCAAAACCACCATCTTTAACAGAAACAGGGTCAGACAGAAGTCTTAGTATTTTGTTCTGTATTTCAGTGTAGTATCCACATGAACCAGTGGAAGCTGGTTCATAGTTGCTGTTGAGTGTGGTTATGATGCCATTTACAGTTGAATCCACCTGGTTTAAGATGTACTGCTTTGCACCCTGGGCCTCCTCGCTGTGTGGATGTTTGATGGTCATGTACATGGCAGTGTGCAACATGGAAACACATTTTTTCAGGGTTTCAAGAGACACCCTCAAATGCTCTTGCTGTTTGCCATCACGCAGTTCCTGAATTCTTTCCACCACTAAGTTGTGAAGAAGCAGCATTGCCTTTGAGTATACCTGAAATGCTTTCAATAAGGACGAGATGTTCGCTGCAGCTCCAACTTGAGAAAGACACTGCAAAAGCCAGTCAGCAGCTGCAGTGATCTTCCTTATAGTTGCATCATCTTCAACTAGAAGGATCTAGAGTTCAAAAACAAATTCATTTTAAATCATGTAAACCGATTGTGTCTAGATGGTAATACCTTTTCTGCAAAACTAACAGGTTCATGTTTTAAGGGTTAGGGATAGATTTACGGGGTAGGGTTGCAGCAAAATCCGATCAGTGTGTCCGAAATCACCCCCTATACCCTTAAATAGGGAACTAATTGAGGAGACAGCCATTTAGAGTGCTGTCTAAAACCATAGTGGACGTTATTATTATAGTGCTCTCACAATGCACTGCAATAATTAGTGTACAACCATTGTACTCTCACTGGCTAGAGAACACCCATAATGCACATTCATCCATAACGAAGATGGTGTTTTCAGATGAATCATCCATCCATCCATTTTCCAAACCGCTGGTCCAATGTGGCTACAGCATTATATCATACAGGTATAGATTCCTTTTTAATTGATTATTAAATTGTTTAATTAAGATTTATATATGCTAGTATAGCTGTATCTTTTCATTACTACTGGAGCTGCCAGTTTGCTACATTTCAAATAATTATTAAACAGCAGGCACAAACTATAAAAAAGCGACTAATATGTGACCCTGGACCACAAAACCAGTCATAAGGGTCATAACCAGTCATTTATACACCATCTGAAAGCTGAATAAATAAGCTTTCCATTGATGTATGGTTTGATAGGATAGGACAACAATTGGTAATGTTTGGCAAAATCTGGAATCTGAGGGTGCAAAAAAATCTAAATATTGAAAAAATTGCCTTTAAAGTTGTCCAAATGAAGTCCTTAACAATGCATATTACTAATATACTAATACATTTTTGATATATTTACGTTATGAAATTTACAAAATATCTTCATGGAACATGATCTTTCCTTAATATCCTAATGATTTTTGGCATAAAAATTGATAATTTTGACCCATACGACAGCAAAACTCTTTTGGACATTGGTTACCTCTACACTGGACTGTTTCAGGACACTTTCGCCGATCCTCTGTGGCCATCTGAGATTCTTCGGAACGCCGAGTTGAACAATGGACAGAGCCAGCGGCGTAGAAACAAAGAAACACCGTGGGAAACGTGCTGGTATCCGTAACAGACTGAGGAAAGGGCATTCAGACCTCCTCTCCCGAGCATTCTTCTAGCAAATGTTCAATCCTTGGATAATAAGATGGACGATCTTAGAGCCAGGATAAGTTTTCAACGGGACATGAGAGACTGTAATATCTATTGTTTGTCCGAAACATGGCTCACGCCCGCGGTCCCGGACACAGCTGTGACGCCCGTCGGAGAACTTCTCTGTTTTTCGGATGGACAGAACAGCCGAGGCCGGTAAATCCAAAGGCGGTGGAGTGTGTTTCATGATCAACAAGAAATGGTGCGATCCCAGGAACATCACCATTCTCTCGCGGTCCTGCTCACCTCATCTGGAACATTTAACAATCATCTGCCGCCCATTCTATCTGCCTAGGGAGTTTTCTGCGGTTGTCGCGACCGCCGTTTACATCCCGATGCGGCATTCATTGTCGCGGGCGATTTTAACAAAGCAAACCTAAAGAAAGTCCTGCCAAACTTTCACCAGCACGTCTCCTGCCCCACACGAGGAGCAAACACACTGGATCACTGCTACTCTCCGTTTAAGAACGCCTATAAAGCGCGGTCACTTCCAGCGTTTGGCAAATCGGATCATGCCGCCATTTTCCTCACTCCCGAATACAAACAAAAGCTCCTCCAGGAACCCCCGGTGAGGCGGGAAGTTAAGCGTTGGTCACCCCACTCAGAGACCGCGCTACAGGCAGCTCTGGGCGATGTGGATTGGGACATGTTCCGAGCGAGTTCAGCTGACGTAAGCGAGTTCACAGACGTGGCGCTTTGCTTCATCAACACGCTTACAGAGCAAGCCACGCAAACAATAACAATAACGTCCTTCTCAAATCAGAAACCGTGGGTGGACAATTCAATCCGCAGCGGCAGTGAACGCACGCACTGCTGCTTACAACGCCGGTCTCCATTCAGGAATATGAATGAATACAGATCGTCCTGCTATGCTCTCAGACGAGCAGTTAAAGCCGCAAAACTCCGTTATAAAGACCGAGTGGGAGTCTCATTTCCAACTCAACGACTCGCGGCGCATGTGGCAAGGTCTGAGGTCCATCTGCTCCTTTGGATCTAAATCCTCTGCAGAGGTGAACGCTGATCCGTTGCTCGTGAACGAGTTAAACTCTTTCTATGCTCGCTTTGACTGTAACCGCGGCAACGCGACTCCGCCAAGTGGCGCGTTAGAGGAAATTACTCAGAGCAGCAACAATCACGTGATCTCTGTCTCGGAGGATGAAGTTCGGAGAGCACTCAAGCGTGTGGGCGTCAGGAAAGCTGCTGGGCCGGATGGTATTTCAGGTCGTGTTCTGCGGTCCTGTGCTGATCAGCTCACCGGGTTGTTTACATCTATCTTTAATGAGTCCTCGCTACATCTGTGGTCCCCACCTCCTTCAAAAAATCCACCATCATCCCTGTCCCTAAGAACAGTAAACCCTCTTGCCTAAATGACTATCGTCCAGTGGCTCTCACGTCTATAGTCATGAAGGTCTTTGAGAGACTCATTAAAAACACCATTTGCGCCTTCATTCCTGACACTTTGGACCCTCTTCAGTTTGCCTATCGTCCCAATAGATCGACTGAAGATGCCATCTCTCATGTCCTCCACTCCTCCTCACTCACATCGACAGCAAAAGTGGGAACTACGTAAGACTGCTATTTATTGACTATAGCTCAGCCTTTAACACCATAGTTCCCACCAAGCTAACCTCCAAACTCCTGGATCTCGGCCTGAATCCTTCTCTCTGCCACTGGATTGAGGACTTCCTCACTGGCAGGCCTCAGGTGGTGAGAATAGGCCAGTCCACCTCCACCTCCATCACCCTGAGTGTGGGAGCTCCACAGGGCTGTGTCCTGAGCCCCCTGCTCTACTCTCTCTACACGCATGACTGTTTGTCCACACACAGCTCCACCTCTATCATCAAATTTGCTGATGATACTGTTGTCCTGGGCCTTATTTCCAACAACAATGAGACGGCATACTTGGACGAGGTGGAGCATCTAACATCATGGTGCCAGGACAACTGTCTCTCTCTGAATGTTGGCAAGACCAAAGAAATGATTGTGGACTTCAGGAAGAGACAGCAACGGACATACTCCCCTCATGATCAGCGGGTCACCAGTAGAGAGAGTGAGCAGCTTCAAGTACCTGGGAGTAAACATCTCCGAGGACCTGACCTGGACTGCTCACATTCAGACACAGGTGAAAAAGCCAGGCAAAGACTGTACCACCTGCGCCAGCTGAGGAAATTCAGGGTTTCACCAGCTATCCTGAAAACTTTCTATTTAGGGGCGATAGAAAGTGTTTTAACTCAGTGCATCACAGCGTGGTATGGGAACAGCACCAGTCATGACCGCAAAGCCCTGCAAAGAGTAGTGCGCTTATCCGAGCGTATCTCAGGGTCAGCTCTCCCGTCTCTGCAGGACGTCTACACCAAACGCTGCAAAGGTAGAGCTACCAAGATCATCAAGGACTCTAATCACCCTGCAAACCCTCATTTCACGCTGCTACCATCTGGTAGCGCTTCCCGAAGCCTGATGGCCAAAACTGAGAGACTCAGGAGGAGCTTCTTCCCCAGGCCATCAGACTCCTGAACTCAGTCACTTAACATCACGTGACTTCACGTCAGGATAAACATCGATACACTGACATTGCACTGCACTTTCTGTTCTCGTTGTTACTGTGTAACAACCTGTCATAAACCTGTTTGCACATTATACTCTTTATACATTTGTTAACCACATATTTATAAGTCTACAGTTTACTCACTGCAAAGTCTACTTCAATTATTTTATTCCACTTTATCCTTATTTGTTACCTTTTTTTTCTTGACTTGATTATTTATAATTCTACAGATATAGATATATATATATATATATATATATATATATATATATATATATATATATATATAGAGAGATATATATATATATAGAGAGAGAGAGTACTTTTTTATATCCTATTTCTATTATAATTTCTTCCTTTGTGTTTTTAACTGTGAATTTGCACTGTCCATGGAGCGGACCTGTTTACATTTCACTGCCGGTTGTATATTCTGTATATAACTGTGTATGTGACAAATAAAACTCTTGAATCTTGATCTTGAATCTTGAACCATACAATATATTGTTGGCTATTGCCACAAATATTTACCGTGAGACTTATGACTGGTTTTGTGGTTCAGGGTCACATTTAGCCCACTTGAGGGAGTGAATAAAAGCGAGTGAGTGAATTCGCTGGAAGAACGGCAAGAAATGGGCATAGCACATGGACAGTGAGAACAGCGCCGGAAGGGTTGCTTCTTTTGCATAGCAATAATTATTTGAAACTTGGCAAACTGGCAACTCCAGTAGAAATGAAAAGATGTTTTAACTCTGTCACGTAAACTATAAACCTTCATTAAATTGAATAATCAATTAAAAAGGAATTTATATGCAGCGAAGGGCTACCTGAAGATGTTAGGGCTAGCTTAGATCGCAGTGAACCAGCTGTGTCGGTCAGAACACCACAGAGTGAAGGGTCAGTTTAACTGGTTTATCACTGGTATTCAGATATCAACATCAGAGGGTGGAGTCAGCCTTTACATGAACATTAATAAGTAGCATGAAGTAACAGGACTGCAGTGGAGGGCTTGCATGTTTGAGTCAATGAGGATTCCTTTACAGCGTTCAGAGGGAATGGATCTCTAGCTTAGTTTGAGCCTGGGGATAATTGTAGAGAATCATGCATGAGCAGGTTAAGCACATTTAGCTGAGAAACCTGAGGTACAGTCACGAGTCCTGTCTCAATCAGAGTGGGCTTGGTGCTTATCAGCTGGCATGGTTGTGGTTAAGGATATATGTATGTGTGTGTGTGTGTGTGTGTGTGTGTGTGTGTGTGTGTGTGTGTGTGTGTGTGTGTGTGTGTGTGTGTGTGGTTTCTCTGCAACACACAAAGAGCTGTATTCTAATAATGGCAACATCATTACAAATGATCACCATTCACATATGACTACAGCTTTCCTGTGGCTCAAACAATAGTGTGGCGCTAGCAACGCCAAGGTCATGGGTTTGAATCCCAGGGAAAGCAAGAACTGACAAAAAAATGTAAAAAAACAAATATATATATATTTGTGTACCTTGAATGCAATCTAAGTCGCTTTGGATAAAAGCGTCTGCCAAATGCAAAAATGTAAATGTAAATGACTATAGGCTGCTCAGAGCCATTGAAAAACAGAGTTGCATTGAATCCCATTAATTTCAGTGCATCTCAAGCACACTTGCTGGCAAATTGATGAAATTACTACATATTTTGAGATTTTATGGCATGAGTTGACCTCTCAGGAATATTGATATGGTATTTTATGAAGCGCATCTGAGTTAATGTTTATTGTTTTTTACACACACACACACACACACACACACACATATACATATATATATATATATATATATATACATATACACATACACATACACTCACCTAAAGGATTATTAGGAACACCTGTTCAATTTCTCATTAATGTAATTATCTAATCAACCAATCACATGGCAGTTGCTTCAATGCATTTAGGGGTGTGGTCCTGGTCAAGACAATCTCCTGAACTCCAAACTGAATGTCAGAATGGGAAAGAAAGGTGATTTAAGCAATTTTGAGAGAGGCATGGTTGTTGGTGCCAGATGGGCCGGTCTGAGTATTTCACAATCTGCTCAGTTACTGGGATTTTCATGCACAACCATTTCTAGGGTTTACAAAGAATGGTGTGAAAAGGGAAAAACATCCAGTATGAGGCAGTCCTGTGGGCGAAAATGCCTTGTTGATGCTAGAGGTCAGAGGAGAATGGGCCGACTGATTCAAGCTGATAGAAGAGCAACTTTGACTGAAATAACCACTCGTTACAACCGAGGTATGCAGCAAAGCATTTGTGAAGCCACAACATGCACAACCTTGAGGCAGATGGGCTACAACAGCAGAAGACCCCACCGGGTACCACTCATCTCCACTACAAATAGGAAAAAAAGGCTACAATTTGCACGAGCTCACCAAAATTGGACAGTTGAAGACTGGAAAAATGTTGCCTGGTCTGAGGAGTCTCGATTTCTGTTGAGACATTCAGATGGTAGAGTAAACAGAATGAGAACATGGATCCATCATGCCTTGTTACCACTGTGCAGGCTGGTGGTGGTGGTGTAATGGTGTGGGGGATGTTTTCTTGGCACACTTTAGGCCCCTTAGTGCCAATTGGGCATCGTTTAAATGCCACAGCCTACCTGAGCATTGTTTCTGACCATGTCCATCCCTTTATGACCACCATGTACCCATTCTCTGATGGCTACTTCCAGCAGGATAATGCACCATGTCACAAAGCTGGAATCATTTCAAATTGGTTTCTTGAACATGACAATGAGTTCACTGTACTAAAATGGCCCCCACAGTCACCAGATCTCAACCCAATAGAGCATCTTTGGGATGTGGTGGAACGGGAGCTTCGTGCCCTGGATGTGCATCCCACAAATCTCCATCAACTGCAAGATGCTATCCTATCAATATGGGCCAACATTTCTAAAGAATGCTTTCAGCACCTTGTTGAATCAATGCCACGTAGAATTAAGGCAGTTCTGAAGGCGAAAGGGGGTCAAACACAGTATTAATATGAATCCTTTAGGTGAGTGTGTGTATATATATATATATATAAATGAAAAAAATAAATCACCACTATAACCAGTAGATGGTGGAAGAGGACACTTATTGGCTCATTAGCCATTTTTTCTCTTCTTTTGAATACATTTTTATAGATTAATCAAATCACTATTATAACATTAAAATATCTAATTTTGTTACTTTATTTGTACTTAAGTGTTAAATGTATAGGTTAATTGTAGGGAACATCACTGTCTAATGAAAAACAAAAACATCTGACTAAACTTCACAATAAATCTTTATTTAAATCGTGTCTTTGTTATGATGAGATGATTTGTAGATAATGAGAAGATTCGTGTAAAATGTAAACTTGCACTAAAATTCGTTCAGCGTTTTGAGACTGTATACAACTCGTTTTGATCGATACTGAGAGGATTCTCATTCCCGGTAAATTAAACATATGATTGGTCATTATTTTCAACAGAAATGCCCGTGATTGGCTACAATTTCTATGACTCTGAGGCTGCTCCCCTCATACAATAACAATGTATGAACACCCAATATAACATCTTCCATCACATTTACTATAATTAGTCATCTACATGACTTACTATAATATAATAAACATTATAACTCTGAATATTGTAGATTTGAATTATTAGACAGTTGAATTATTAGAGCTAGCACAGTTGAATTAGCATCATCACGTAACATTCACAGCTGATAACTAGCATAAATCAGGATTAATGTATAATGTTACCTGTATGATGCTGTACCCACATTAGACCAGCGGTTTGGAATATGGATGATTTATTGAGCTTCGGGCGCCATTTTCTGGTCAGACGGGTTTTGAGATGCGTTTTCTCTCGTTTGTTGGGTGTGTCAAAAATGTCAGCCCAATTAGCAGCAATGTGTATAAACCAAGCGGCAACCTCCCCCAGTTTCTGTTGAAGCCAACACGGAAGTGACTTAAACTGCAATTCATCGACTGGCCGCTAGAGACAGGCTCCTGAAGAGAGTCTCCCCCATGTTAAAATGCCCAACTTTACAGCAGAAAAAAATATGTTTACAGCCTGGGACAACTTGTGGTTTTGGTATATACGGCTAATTTTGCCCTTCATGACAACTGTGAGGAGGGTGACATTTTCAACAAACTCATTTGTTTACATTATATAAAGGCTTAAAGTTCTGCGTAATTAAGGGTGACAGGTGCATAGCCATTTAGTCATGGATAGCTGCTGTCTGTTAGTCATCACAACACCTCAGCTCCGCCCACGTCCCGCCTCTTTGCCCATTTTCTGTTATCCGGCGTGACGTGCGATGACGCGCTGCCAAGATGGCAAAGGCCAGCTCGACCCTACTTTACGCTTCAAAACTGCTCTTCAGAATCCTATGGGTGACGTCACGGACACTACGTCCATTTTTTTTTACAGTCTATGGTATAAACCATGCAGTATTAAAGAGACTCGCACAATGGGTCCAAGTCGTTTACAAATGTGTCCACTGCAGCACAGTATACGCAACAATTGAAGATATTAGAAGACATGTTTGTCTTTTCATCCTGAAGTGCAAGGCAAATGTTGGATCACAATAATTAGGAACATGCGTGTCGGAAGCAAAAAAAAAAAAAAAAAAAAAATGTGGGTGGGTCCTCTCACAGAAAAATTTACTGGAGTAGATGCCATTTAGTTAGCCTGGATGCCAGCCGAATTTAGAAACAGGCCCACAACATGAGTTCGGGAAATTCGGTCTGGACTTGATCCGTTGTGGAGCAACTATGCTCGAACAGGAGCTGTTCGGACCAATCAAATTGTCAGGGTCGGGATTTATACGATGATGGACAGATGATGAACAGTAACGTAAACACTCACGTCACCAAAGAGCGCTTGGGTTGAATTCGCTCTAATCCTAAACGGAGAACTTGATCGTATATGCATTCACCTTTACTATTCCTCTCAAAAATGATGATCGTGTTGGTAAATACTCTGTGTATCCTTAAATTCTTTTTACAACACCGGCAAAGATCATTTACACTCATCTTCTTCTACTTCTTCCAGGATGTGTGCAGTTGAGTTCTGTTGACAACTATGCGTCGCTCCGTTGCTCTGATTGGTTGTAGGTCTATCCAGTTGAGGTCTTTCCTGGTTTGGTTGAAACACGCCCCATAATCACAGCCCAATGGAGCAGTATCAGACTCATATTCTGACTTGAATTGAGTATGACGACGTCAGGCTAGCCATTTACATTAAGTACAAATATATCGCCTTGTTTACTAAACGTCTGGTTAGGGCAGATAAAATTACGGAAACACAATCATCTACAGCAACAGTAGTGTAGGGATAAGACGTACAGCATCAAATTTTGACACAAAACGACTTGAGGAAACGACACACAAAGGATGGCCTTCTCAGCTGCCATAGTTGCAACTCCTGCGTCATCAGAACAGGGTGTTCAACGCACCACCGTTTCCGTTTAAAAAACGTTTTGCAACGTTTTGTCGGGGCTGAATGCAGCTCAGTTGTACGCTCATTATTGCGGTGCACTGTGGGATTGAATGAGTGCACTCGATAATGTCCACTATGGTTTCGGACACCACTACAAATGGCCGTCCCCTCAAATGCAAATAGTGCCCTATGTAAGTGGAGGGCGATTTTGAACACACCCAAAGACTTCAGGATTACTAGAAAGTTACAGACAGGTGAGTTTGATTGAGTTAAACTCTGCAGTGGACAAACGAAAGTGAACCCCTGATATAAGCCTACATACAGTACAGTACACGACCCATAACCCTCTAATTTCCACATATAGTTATTTTTCTTCACAGCACAAAAGATGCATTACCTTGACCACACCTAACAGCACGTTCTGAGTGGCTTCGATGAGTTCTTCTCTGTGCTCTATGACCTCTGGTTGTATGCTGAGCTTTTGGGTGGCCAGGAGCACGTGTTGACCCGAAACAGTCAGCGATTCCACAAGTGGATCCATCTCCATTTTCAGGATCTCATCTTCAGTATCTGCCACTAGCCTAAATGCAAGGATATGAGGTGTAACATGAATGTCAGTCCTCTGTGGACCCAATGTACCACGGTACAAAAAAGTAGCATGGTATTTCTTAGTTTTTTTTCCCACACATGGTATGAATGTTCTATTTATATGTGTATGTACTATAGTAACATCATGATTTTTTTACATGTATCATAATATTACCACCTAATTCCCCCACTTTAGCATGGTGCTGCCCAAACACTTTTGTCAACCACACTGGTGAGTACTGATGAGATATATTGACGAGACCCTGTTGGCAGTTTTAACTGTTCAGGCATATATTTCTATGCTTCACCTGCTACCGTGTCAGGAAAAAAAAGCATGCAACTGACCTTGTTGCTACAGCTGCCATGTTTTTGGATGCTTTGGCCACCGCTTTAGCTGCAGCTTCCAGCCGGATGAATTCGTCCAGTTCCGTCTCGCTCCCGCACAGCAGGATGAGGTGACACAGGTGAGTGGACAGAGGGGCCACAACCTGCTCTATTGAGCTTGTTTTTATCAAGCCATCCTCCAGTATAGATGCCATTCCTCTAGCATAAGAATTAAGCACTTGCATGTGAATGCATTACCATTCACATGGGGATGTCAGGTCGAACAATTTCAGATACTGATTGTTTCTTCTTTGCTAATAGAAATATTAAAATAAACATACCTGCTGGTGTTGTAGCTGCATGCAAGTGCTCTGCCTGTCACACAGTGAATGAGCTAATGAATAATGCAGTGCATCTGTGGTGGGGCAGCACTGTGTGTTTGGCTCTCAGATGTCCCATGGTAACCAAAGTAATTCATCCCAAACTAGTTACACAGTGAGATAAAGAGCTAGTGTAATTGTATAACCAGTAAAATTAAAACAATCAAAACTATCATTCAGAATATTAAAACATATTTCTGTGCAATTTAATTTGTTTAAAGGGATAGTTCACCCAAAAATAAAAATTATCCCATGATTATCACCCTCAAGTCATCATAGGTGTCTATGACTTTCTTCCTTCACATGAATAAAATTGGAGTTATATAAAAAATGTCCTGGCTCTTCCAAGCTTTATAATGGCAGTGAATGGTTGCCTCGTTTTACCCATCTATCCATCATATAACTGCTTCTGAAGCGAAGTGGCGCGTTTGTGTAAAATATCCATATTTAAAACTTTATAGACTAAAATAAATAACTTCTGGCGGATTGCTGTACGCATCGATTTACGGCGAAAGAGTAACTCTTGGCCCTTGAACCCTTGACGCAGGTGTATTGACTAGCGCAGAAGCGCAGATGATAGAGCAAAATAAAACGTAGCATCGGGGGTTACTCTTTTAGCGTAGGTCGACTTGCATACCGCTGACCGCCAGAAGCTAGTTATTTTAGTCTATAAAGTTTTAAATATGGATATTTTACACAAACGCGCCACTTCGCTTCAGAAGCAGTTATATGATGGATAGATGGGTAAAACGAGGCAACCATTCACTGCCATTATAAAGCTTGGAAGAGCCAGGACTTTTTTTTATATAACTCCGGATAATTTTCATTTTTGGGTGACCTATCCCTTTAAATGTCTAAACTTTCAGATGGTGAGAACAATTTGAGTACTTCGCTGATTTTGATGCAAACATGTAATTCCAACCATCACTATACACACACACACACACACACACACACACACACACACACACACACACACACACACACACACACACACACACACACATATTACTCCTAATTACTGCTTATTAATAGTTAGTTAGCTAGGTAGGTTAGTAAATTCAGGTATGGTGTAGGATTAAGGGATGTAGAATATGGTCATGCAGAATAAGGCATTAATATGTGCTTTATAAGTGCTACTAAGTGCTTATAAGTGCTAATAAGTAAGTTATAAGCATGCTGATAAACAACTAGTTCATAGTGAGAATTGGACCCTAAACTAAAGTGTTACCTTATATAGCAATCCTTCTAACACTCTAAAAATTCTGGGTTGTTTCAATCCATATTTGGGTCAAATGTGGACAAAACCCAACTGCTGGGTTAAAACATTTAATAAAAAAGAAATATGCAAGTGAATATAATTACATTTTTTTTTTAAATTCTGTATCCCAGAATACAATGCATTTCCATCCATTTTCTTTCCATTCTATATAAACTGTGGTTTTAACATCCTGACTCATCATTTGATTGCATTGGTAAACATTGATTTAAACACAATTGGCCTAAAATTCAAAAGAACCCTTTTAAAATGCATTTTTAACCAGACGGCACTTGCTAAATTCATACTCAAGCATATTTTCAAAGCATATCATTTGTATAATTGGTCACATAGTAATACGAAAGAGTAGACATACACTGCAGTAAAGTGTAAACAGTACGACAGTTTTACACTAGAGGGCCTCAGCGCTACAGGAAACACTAAATATTCTGGGTGGCACCGAACGAAACAGAGACGAAACATCTGTTTGTGATTTTTAATTTTAAAATGGCAGTTTCAGTAGATAAATATACAGCTTGAGCTTGTACAACAAACATATTTCTCAATACATCTATAAAACTGAAATTCAGTGACAGTAGTTTATTCTAAAATGCTCAAAATAGGTGATAATGGCAACAACACTCACAGTTATGTTACACACTTACAATGTCAAGTATGTGTCTCTCTGAAACACACCAATGCAGGAACCTGGTGTTAGGCCGGACATTAAATGCAGACGTGTTTTTGCTATGCCAGATTTATATATATATATATATATATAAATAAATTTTTTTTGTTGAAAATCTTCCAGAGATCATCTAACATCCAATTGCAAAGCTATTGATCATTTGGTAAACATCACAGAAATGTTTACTTTCGAACTAACCCTCTAAAATGAGAGGGAAATGAAACATTTTTACAAAACAAGCAACCAAGTTCAACGAACGTCTAAAACATCAGCCCCATTTTTTGTTTTTCAGATGAGATATTTTAAAATCTCTATATTAACAACTTGTTTCTGCTCTGTTTGAGCGGTTAAAGGCAGAATGGATGTGAAGTCTGACAGCGAGCAGCTCATGTAAAGGGCTGCGCTCCAAAATGTTGACTTAAAACAAGCTGTTCCCTTAAGCTCCAAAGTACGAGTTTGTGCCCAGTGATGAAGTACTGCACATTCCCACCTATTTTTAGGCCATTACACGCTGCAGGTCCCACACGTGCCTATGCAGTCTGACTCTGAACGTCAAAAAAACTTGTCATGGGATTTGTTAGAAAGCAGGAGACACACACTGTATGGTGTTAGGTCGACTGTAGAAGAATAACTACTATAGAAGATAATATTTGGCAATTTAAGTGTTTTTATACTTGCAGTAGAATTGTAATTAATTACTTATTCTTGTCTTGAGATCCTAAAGGGATAGTTCACCCAAAAAAGGAAAATGACTCCATGATTTACTCCCCCTCAAGTCATCCTAGGTGTGTATAACATTCTTCTTTCAGACGAACACAATCAGAGTTATATTAAAACATGTCCTGGCTCTTTCAAGCTTTATAATGGCAGTGAATGGCAGCCAAAAAAGGTTCATCTATCCATCATATAACTGCTCCATATGGCTCCGGGGGGTTAATTAAGGCCTTCTGAAGAAAAATATCCATATTTAACATGGTATAAAGTAAAATATCTAGGCCTTTATTAACCTCCCCCGGAGCCCGTGTGGAGCACTTTTATAATGGATGGATGCACTTTTTTGGGCTTCAAATTTTGGGCTGCCATTCTCCCATTATAAAGCACAGAAGAGTTTTTTAATATAACTCTGCTTTTATTCGTCTGAAAGAAGAATGCCACCTAGGACGGGTTGATGGTGAGTAAATCATGGGCTAATTTTCATTTTCGGGTGAACCTAACCCTTTAAGTCAACTAATTCATAGTTTTTAGTCACATGACTGTTGTGGAGCCCTGCAGCACAAGCCTGTCTATTTTCCATCTCGAAAACAAAAATGTGAACAAGATACAGGTTTTGGGCACTTGTGATCCACGTGCAGTATTTCAATCACTACAAACAGCGTAACGTTCTAAAACACTTGCATCAGTACGGATTAAATTAAGCTAATCAATGATTTTTGGGTTTCTTTTAAATCGAGTTGTGTCGCACCACTTCATTTTAAACACATATTAACAAATCAGGGATTACAGTTCTAACTTAACGATTAATTTTCTCCGCAATGATGGATTCGCCAATTAAACGGCAACAATGTTAATATTTCCTTTTTTATTGACCACCAGAAACTCTCTCTCTGACAATAGGAGCTCTTGCCAATAAAGGATATAAACTTGTAAAATGTCAACTGTCTTTATAAATGGCTACGTAGAATTAAAGGGCTGATCGAGCAGCATAGCCAAAGGGTGAACTGACGGCAGGCTGAGGAGATGCTCAATCCTTATTGGTGCAACCCGCCCTTAAAGTGCCTTAATGTACTAAAACAGTGATATTAAAAGATCAAATTCAGTTTAGACCTTTTTGATGATGCATACTATATACAGGCGAGCAGATGAGCCCAGAATATGAACGCAGTGCATGTTTTTCGATGGATAAAATGCTTAATGAGTTGCTTTTATATTCTGTTAATCTGCTTGCCTGTACACAGCATGCATGCTCAATAAGGTGCATGAATTTGGTCTTTTAATATCACTGTCTTCCTACATTAGTACTTACTACAAACCTGGTAAAAATGATTGGCGGGCAGCGGAGGAAAGCCTTGTTGTGCCTTCCAGATGGGCGTTCCTATAAGGATGTGACGTCGCATGAAAACTATGAATTGCGACATTTGTGAATGAAAAAGGATTCAGTGAGGAGAATTTGTAGGGTGGGATTTGATAGCACCTATCAAGAATCATTAGAGAGTGAAAAGTTTCTATTTGACAAGTGGTTGGAAAATAAGACATAAAAAGTTGGAGAAAGTTCATATATTTTGGTGAAAGATTATGAAGACTTTTCCTTTGAAATAACATGCATCTTTCAGTGGGGTCAATATCCAGTGCAGTACAAACAATGCTCTAAGCTGTGAATTTCACATATAATGAACAAAACGTGTTTGAGCTGAGAACATGTATGCTTTTCTCTTACTGTTTTTAGCACAACTGGACTGAAATGATCAACTCGAGCAGTTGCATGTTTGGGATAAGGGTTCATCTGCCCTGTCATTCTCGTTTGTTCGTGACATCTAGTAGCTCGAGAGTTGTCCGAATGACGGACACAAATGTTTGCTTTGTACTGTCTGAAAATGAAAACTCGAGAGGATACAATCCGTCTTCAAGGTCTCCCCTTCATCTGAAAACACTGTGAAGGAATAACATCATCTCTTTGGCGTGTGTCAGTCATCAGTGCTTTAAAACAACTCTTGAAGCTCTCTTCTATACAGTATGGAATACATTTTATAAAAAATAGATTTTTGCTTTTCAACAGCGCCCTGAGGGTTGCAATTGTCTGCTAGTATTGACACGATATCCACATTCCGTTTCAGGAAGTCTCTTCAAGAGGCCTGTCCCATTGGGATCAATGGAATTCCACTGCGAGTCTTTTCTGGCAGGCCACGCGGTCACCTCGAAACGTCAGCTAGATCACCATCAATGAAAAAAAGTGTCAAACCTCCGAAAAATCTGGAGAATATTCTTTTCTTCCACATATGGAAGGCTGGAGGGTTTTAGGAGAGAGCCGTGGTGAAGGTAGCAGCTTATTGGATTTTCTGAACCCAATCCATGCTCTCATTGGCTCTTCTGGACCCAATCCCAGCTTTCATCACTGTCCTTCCTGTTCTTTTCTGCCTCTATGATCTCTCTGTAATGCCTCCTGAAGAATCCCATCTGCAAACCACAAAAATAATCGTCAGCATTCAGGATGTGACAAAATTACACCCCACTTCCCAAGAAAAACCCATCGGATCATGCAAATACAATACCTTTCAACAGTGTTAAAAATACTGTTATCCAGCAAGGATGCATTAAATTGATCAAAAGAAGCATTTATAATGTTACAAAAGATATATATTTTAAATAAATGCTGTTCTTTTGAACTTTCTATTCAAGTAATCCTGGAAAAATGTATCACTGTTTCCACAAAAATATGAAGCAGCACAACTGTTTTCAATATTGATAATAATCATAAATGTTTCTTGAGCAGTAAATCCTCATATGAGAATGACAGTAACTGAAGACTGGAGTAATGATGATAAATTCAGCTTTGATTACAAGGAATAAATTACATTTTACAATATATTTAAAGAGAAAGAATAATTTTAAATTGTAATAATATTTCACGATTTTACTGTATATTTGTTCAAATAAAATCCTTGGTGAGCATAAGAGATTTTAAAACGTTTAAATATTAAAATATTACCGACCCCAAACTTTTGAACAATAGTAGAAAAATGATGGACAACTAATTATTTTAACTGGCAGATCAGATGCACCCAACCTAATGCAATCCAGAGGTATGGGGATGCAAATGGAAATATGTATTTAATCAAATTAATACCACACATTTTTAAGGCCTTGTCCCAACATATGGTTTCATTATGAAATCCCTGATGATTATCAAACTGTAAGAGGAATGCTTTATCATATCATATCATATCATATCATATCATATCATATCATATCATATCATATCATATCATATCCACAAATATTTATACATCCTATAATTTAAATTAGCAATGGTATTGGATGCCATTAATGCCTGGATTGAATGTTTATACCTGAATATTTTTGAAATGCTAATAAAATATGAGCTATAGCAAAGGGAATTTTTTTAATGAATAACAAATATTTCATTTTATTCCTCACATAAAGTTATGATATGACTTTGGAAGACCAAAGTAATCTAAATATAATATAATATGAAAATAAGAACAAATAATCTAACTACAAGCAACAGCACAAATAAATACAAGAGAGCAAAGGTACAAATGAAATAAACAGTGCTTTTCAGGTAGGTCTAGCATCAGTATTCAGGTACAGAAATTAAATTAAGTAATATGATGGAAAATAACATTGCATATTTGACTGTATGAATTAAAGAGGAATTCAATCAAGCTACTCAATCTAGAGCAGTGAGTGATTTCCTTGTCTTTTGTTGTTTGAATAACATTAAAACACAGACAGCAGGAATATTAGGCTGCTGTCATTTGAAGACATAATGCACGGATCCAGTACATTGATACTGTACACATGCGTTGTCTTTCTAGACTGTTTACGTTCACTTAAGACATATATGGGCCAGATTTATGAAACAGGGCAAATTAGCGTGAGAGCGCAATTCCAAAAAAGCGCTGATGGGAGTGGAAAGTTCTGCGTGTGATCTACTGACGACACGCAAATTAAAGAACACAGACACAGCTGGATCATTCCCATAATGACCAACGCAATCTACCAGTTAGCGTCTGGTTTAAGATGCTTTATTTGGGTGGTAAATGGCGCAAATGTCAGTAAATTGACGACGGTCAGCTGCAAAAATAACCCTGTCCACGCCTTTTCACTGTGTGTCTTTTTGCAAATCCTGACAGTAGTTTTTTAACGCCAAAAGAGGATTTGCGTTGGCGCAAGCTGTTAGTAAATCTGGACCTATGTCTGCTAGGATACTTGCCAAGATGGGCATGCAGACATAATGTTTGTGTGAATTTGTCCATTCAAGTGCAAGACCTGAAAAGAGAACACGATACTTGCATGCTGTCTGAGACGTGGGTTTCCATGTGCGTGATTCGGATAAATGCACACACGAATCTTCTCACAGCGTGCAAGTTCTCATTGGAGTCTTCTGGCTCCGGCAACGCGACTCCGCCAAGTGGCGCGTTAGAGGAAATTACTCAGAGCAGCAACAATCACGTGATCTCTGTCTCGGAGGATGAAGTTCGGAGAGCACTCAAGCGTGTGGACGTCAGGAAAGCTGCTGGGCCGGATGGTATTTCAGGTCGTGTTCTGCGGTCCTGTGCTGATCAGCTCACCGGGTTGTTTACATCTATCTTTAATGAGTCCCTTGCTACATCTGTGGTCCCCACCTCCTTCAAAAAATCCACCATCATCCCTGTCCCTAAGAACAGTAAACCCTCTTGCCTAAATGACTATCGTCCAGTGGCTCTCACGTCTATAGTCATGAAGGTCTTTGAGAGACTCATTAAAAACACCATTTGCGCCTTCATTCCTGACACTTTGGACCCTCTTCAGTTTGCCTATCGTCCCAATAGATCGACTGAAGATGCCATCTCTCATGTCCTCCACTCCTCCCTCACTCACATCGACAGCAAAAGTGGGAACTACGTAAGACTGCTATTTATTGACTATAGCTCAGCCTTTAACACCATAGTTCCCACCAAGCTAACCTCCAAACTCCTGGATCTCGGCCTGAATCCTTCTCTCTGCCACTGGATTGAGGACTTCCTCACTGGCAGGCCTCAGGTGGTGAGAATAGGCCAGTCCACCTCCACCTCCATCTCCTGAGTGTGGGAGCTCCACAGGGCTGTGTCCTGAGCCCCCTGCTCTACTCTCTACACGCATGACTGTTTGTCCACACACAGCTCCACCTCTATCATCAAATTTGCTGATGATACTGTTGTCCTGGGCCTCATTTCCAACAACAATGAGACGGCATACTTGGACGAGGTGGAGCATCTAACATCATGGTGCCAGGACAACTGTCTCTCTCTGAATGTTGGCAAGACCAAAGAAATGATTGTGGACTTCAGGAAGAGACAGCAACGGACATACTCCCCCCTCATGATCAGCGGGTCACCAGTAGAGAGAGTGAGCAGCTTCAAGTACCTGGGAGTAAACATCTCCGAGGACCTGACCTGGACTGCTCACATTCAGACACAGGTGAAAAAAGCCAGGCAAAGACTGTACCACCTGCGCCAGCTGAGGAAATTCAGGGTTTCACCAGCTATCCTGAAAACTTTCTATTTAGGGGCGATAGAAAGTGTTTTAACTCAGTGCATCACAGCGTGGTATGGGAACAGCACCAGTCATGACCGCAAAGCCCTGCAAAGAGTAGTGCGCTTATCCGGCGTATCTCAGGGTCAGCTCTCCGTCTCTGCAGGACGTCTACACCAAACGCTGCAAAGGTAGAGCTACCAAGATCATCAAGGACTCTAATCACCCTGCAAACCCTCATTTCACGCTGCTACCATCTGGTAAGCGCTTCCGAAGCCTGATGGCCAAAACTGAGAGACTCAGGAGGAGCTTCTTCCCCCAGGCCATCAGACTCCTGAACTCAGTCACTTAACATCACGTGACTTCACGTCAGGATAAACATCGATACACTGACATTGCACTGCACTTTCTGTTCTCGTTGTTACTGTGTAACAACCTGTCATAAACCTGTTTGCACATTATACTCATAAATATGTGGTTAACAAATGTATAAAAGTCTACAGTTTACTCACTGCACAGTTTATTTCACTTATTTTATTCCACTTTATCCTTATTTGTTACCTTTTTTTCTTGACTTGATTATTTATAATTCTACAGATATAGACATATATATATATATATATAGATAGTACTTTTTTTTATATCCTATTTCTATTATAATTTCTTCCTTGTGTTTTTAACTGTGAATTTGCACTGTCCATGGAGCGGACCTGTTTACATTTCACTGCCGGTTGTATATTCTGTATATAACTGTGTATGTGACAAATAAAACTCTTGAATCTTGAATCTTGAATGTTTAAATTAGCAAGGCTTAAATGACTTTAGTCTAAACACAGATAGCAATGTGTGCTGTTCAGGTCCCAACAACCAGCACCCAGCTGATGACGGCATAAATGAGCGGTCATATTCAAGCATATGGCACTCGCATTGAACAAAGTTTAATGGTGCATCGCTGCTGTAATGTATTAGGAATCCAGAATGCGCATCTGTCAACAGAAATGTAGATTAGCCGAACTCTGTCTGTCTGTTTTACACGTTATTTTTAACAAATCCAATAGATGCGTCTTCAGATGTAAGATGAACTATGGTGCAAGTGCGTGCCTAACTGTGTGGTTTGATTTTTCACAGAGAATGTCACACGCCTATATATATATATATATATACATACATACATATGTATAGTGGTGTAATACATGCATAGAAGATGGTGCTTTTAATTGGAAAGGAAAACTCCTTTGTGTTTCTCAGAAGAAAGAAAATCACAGGTTCTGAACGACAAGAGTGAGTAGATGATGTCATTTTTGGGTGAACTATCTCTTTGTGTAGTTCGAGCCAATAGTCCGGGGTGGGATTCAGATAAATAGTGGGATGGGCGACACAGATAGCGCTACTGTAAAGAGTCGCGTCAGCGCAGGAAATGTGTTGTTCCTCTTCCTGTGACTCAACAGGTTTGTCTTTGTTTGAATGCGGTTTATTGATTCAGACCTCGGCTCTCTCCAGGCATTTCCTGAAGCTGGAGTAGCTGGACATGTGCTGCTCTTGTTGAGGAGGTTTATTTTGGCAGATTTGGGATTTGGGGGGGAAAGTATCCCTACACCAACATTCCAGGATTTGCTCTAGTATTCCCGCTGGAAAGTAATGGAGTGGAAAAGAAAAGAAGGGCTTGTTTGAGAAGCCTTGAAATCCTTTCGATTCACTTTTATGTGTACGTGTAAATTATTGTCAGCGTAGTGTTTTGTTCACTTTACGGTCGGTCTAAAGCTCTCTATTGACCCCTCAGGCCAAGAAAAACAACAGTAGTGTGTGAATGAGTGTCTGAGGGACAAGACTCCCACAAAGTCTAGTAGGAGGAGGGAAGTATATTTCCAAACTGAACTACCAAGATTATCAATGCACGAATTATAATCTAAGACGTCACTTATGTACTGTATCATTTCACTGAGGTTTCATTTCATGTGCATGTAGGGCTGGGTATTGTTCAAAATCTTTCGATCCGGTGCCAATTTCGATACCTCAGTTTCGATACCGGTTCCTAACGATACTTTTTTCGATACCATATGTTTTAAAATCCATTTCAACATCAACAAAAATACATTAAACACAAAACTTTTATTTTTCATCTTAATTAAAACAAATTCTGGTAACACTTCTCACTCAGGGTAACATTATTAATAAAACTGGTTGTGCTTTTTGGATAGCTTGCTCACCTCCAGCATGGGGCCTCCACTGTCTAAAAAGGTAGCAAACCTTTAACAATAAACTCTGTGACTGCTCTGTGGCACTGATCTCGTCTTTGCTTGGATATTTTCCCTCTTGCTGACAGTGTGAAGGGATTGACACTTTCTGGTATTGTCTTCCTATTCCTAACATCAGGGTGGACCGGTGCAGAGGCTAATGTGAAGGGGGAAATAGACAGCGCTAACGCTACAGCAACCGACTAGCAGCACAGGCTAACATACATAAAGATGTAGTCAACGTTATGGGGATGCATTCGGTTTAAGTAGTGAAATTACAGTTATCTGTCAAGTATTTCTAAAATGTGTAACCTTAACGTTACGTTGGAAAAACAAAGATGTCGCCTGCCTGGTCAAAGAATAACGTTATAGCTCCTAGGTAACGCTAAATAGCAACGCAGAGTTGCATCCACACATTCAAACCACTCGCGTTAGCGTAAACAATTACTTTAACTTCTGTTCGTTAAAAAAGGTGACCTTTCTTACTGCTACAATGCCAGATGATGTTGACGGGGGCGGGTTTGACTGCGATGAGATGAAAGGCTCCTCTGGTTCCATCTTTTTACAGTCAAATACCGTGCAATTTTCTGCCTTAATATTGATCCCATGCATGGTCAAGTGCTTCATTAAATTGGTGGTATTGCTGCCTTTGGTTGCAATACTCTTATCGCATATGTTGCACTTTGCTGACTCGGCATCCACTTTTATAAAGTGTAGGCACACTTTAGACCTCTTTGGCATTGTAAAACGACGCGGTAGAACACATGGGGAAAAAACAACTACACTTGTGTTGTGTGACTGCGGTATCTTCAGAAATCCTACCTGTCACGTGGTGGTGGACAGCCAATCGCCAGTGCTTTAGGTCCTTACATGCAAGCAGGCTCACACAGACACAGCCGCTTGGCTTTTGGAACCGAAATTTGGCACCGAAAGATAAATAGAGTTTTTCGATACTCATAGTATCGGAGTTTTTCGTTCGATACCATAAAAGTATCGCCGTTCGGTGCCCAGCCCTATGTGCATGTACTAATGAACTATCTAAGAACTGTTTCTGTACTTCAAACAAAAAACAGTTCATCCACATCCGCTTTACTGTGCCCTCTTTTTGACTGAGGATATTAAAAGCAGCCCGGTGCTAATTTAACTGTAATGGGACGCTGCACATGAGCAGGTGGTTCTACTCTTTCAATACACCGTGACCTGATGGGTCACATTCTCTGCTGACATTTACTTTGCAAGGACTGCTGTCTAACAGGAACCATTTCAGGCTTTTGATTTGTACTGGGTCTCATGTGAAAAGACAAAGTGAACATGACAAGCAAACAAGCTCATCTGGACTGGAAGTATGTGTGTGTTGGACCGATGAGGGAGGAAACCTAGCATGGTTCACCATCCTCTGTTGATTCTGGAATAATGTTTCTGTCAAAAATCACTCTTAAATACCAGCATGACCCTAAAAACAGAGGGAAATGACAGGTCGATAACGTTGAACTCAATCGTCAAGGCCTTAGGAACGATCTGAAAAGTGTGGCGTACACAAATCATAAAGCTTTTTATTCTGGCTCATGAATATTAATTAGTTGACATATAGCAGATAAGTGTGCAGTAACAGTAGTCGATTACGGTTTACCAGATTCAGTCCTGTGGCGAGGATTTTTGGTCAAAAATATGATCACATTTTATTATTAATGGGGAAGGAATTGCATTCCACATGTTTGTTAGACCTCACATATAACTTGTTTGTTTACAAGTAAACTCCACAGCGTGAGCTACTTTTAATTTAGGGCCCCATGAAATTAGTTTTATTTTTTCCCCCAAATTCTGCATTTTTTATTTTTATTTTTTAAAATGATTAAAATAGAAAACAATTATTTTAAATAGGAATAATATTTCACAATATTACCATTTTTACTGTATTTTATATTCCAACGATGTCGTTTCTCTATATCGTTATAGCTGTAGTGTGAACTCTGCTATTCTTTAATACTGAGAACGATATTTAGAACTATATCTTCATCATTACCTTTATAGTTATCGTCCTTGGTGTGAACGGGCCTTAACACTTGATGGCTGCTCTGTCAAGTCCTCATCGTCAGTTGTGAACCTGGGTGTGCTCTTTGATACCGATCTTTCATTTGAAATTCATGTTTCTAGCATCTGTAAAACCGCATTCTTCCATCTTAAAAATACATCTAAATTAAGACATATGCTCTCAATGCCAAATGCTGAACAGTTAGTTCATGCGTTCATGACCTCAAGGCTAGATTATTGTAATGCTCTACTGGGTGGTTGCCCTGCACGCTTAATAAACAAACTCCAGCTGGTCCAAAACGCAGCAGCTCGAGTTCTTACTAGAACCAGGAAGTATGACCATATTAGCCTGACACTGCATTGGCTTCCTATTGAACATCGTTAAACATCAGCTGCAGGTGGTAGATCCTTTTCCTATTTAGCACCTAAACTTTGTAGCAGTCTTCCTAGCATTGTTCAGGAAGCAGACACACTCTGTCAGTTTAAATCTAGACTAAACACATCTCTTTAACCTGGCATTCACATAGAACATAATCAATTTATATTATTCAAATCAGTTAAATGTATGTTAGGCTGCCGGGAACACTTCCCATAACACCCAATGTACTGTAGTCTAGCGCCTAGAGACGACACAATGCTTCTGCTTGGTCTTAAAGTCGCTGTTTTACAGTATGTGGAAGGCTCCTATTGCTTTCTTTCCACAGTGACCGGAACTCAAAAAATATGATTATTTCCCAAAAAGTGTGGGTGGTGAAATATCTAAACATGTTAAATGTTTGCTGCACTCCTGCCAACCCTAAATGTAATCCTAACCTACTCCTAAAATCAGAGAGAAATGCTAGGCTGATAAAAATGTTATTCAAGCCCCTAAATCCAACGGCAACCCCGAATGTTGCTCCAGAACCAACAAGGATGTTGATCCAGGAACATGTGTTGTCTGATGTGGTACCTTCCAGAGCAGCACAGCCAGCAGCAGGAAGATCAGGATTCCCACCAGCAGGCTGATGGCGATGATCCATCCCACCACGTAACCCCTGGGCTCCTGACTGTGAAGGGCCTCAAACACCAGCTGCAAGACGACACAAAGAGAGTGAACATACACACAACATTCAGCAGAGCCCGTCATAACCTCACTCAGTTAAATAAACATTTTACAGATCAGGTCATTTCTTAGTGGGATCAAAGATCTGATTTTATAGACTCACTGTCACTTCCTGAACGTTATAATGTCTGTGCTGAGTCTACAGTATATTAGGCATTGACTCAATCAAAGGGAAATGAGATTTCAAGTCAACAAATCAATCAAACACACATCTGTGAAGGTTTTCATTAATCCAGATCATTGTAGAATGTCAGTAAGAGATCATTTGTTCACAACTGGACTTCATTTATCATTGTCTGAGGATGAGCTATCCTTCTAAATAACACTCAAAACACATACATACACAGTTTTATGCACAATTTGTTTTATATGGCATACGTGCTTGCTGACCGTTAAATGTGGAAGAATTTCACCTCTGAAAACCATAATGTACTGCCACAAAAACACAGCGAGAGATCAACAGGTCCCTCAATGGATCTGGATGTAAATGTTGCATGGAAAGCTAGCAGAAAATCCCAGTCTGGAGAGAGATGCCAGCCCAGATAAATCTCACTTCAGCTTCTGGCCACAATTTCACTCCTTGAATATGAGGGCCGAAATAAAATACCACAGTTCACGGCTTGCAGTCAGGTGAAATCACAAGTGAGATCTCTTTAATATCTCAGTTGTTTCTTCTAAACCACAAGATACAAATTAATACAGATTTATCTCACATGTGTCTCCTCTAGAGTTTCAGAAGAGATCATAACTCAATCTGTGCTCAGATTTGCCAAGATGCCAGTGTTTTTATTTTTATTTTTATAGCATTATATACTAGCTATTACAGTATAGCTTTTATTTTTATATTTTCCATTTTCATTACTTTTTAACATTTCAATTTAGCTTCATTTTTATTTCAGTATTGGTTTAAGTATTTTTTTAGCACTTTAACACCTTTATTTCAGTTAGTTGCCAATGCAACATTTCTAATTTTAAGTTTTTCCATCTAAAACATTCATTTCTGCTTTATTTTAGTTACCAGAACTAGGTCTGGTTAATAACAACGTTGCAATATACTAGCCTCAGCAATAAAAAGTCAAACATCTCAATGTTAACTAATATTTCTCATCAAAATCTTTTAAGATCAAATGATCTCAGCTTCATTTTATAGCTCTATACTCTAACTGTATGACACCTATTAGTCTCATTTCTGTACAGTATATTTTTATTTCTTGTCTTTTAGTAGCTTCTGAGGTAAAGTTGATAGTTAAACAAATCAAATCCTGAGCTTTGAAAGCGCAATAATATCTTCCTTTGGGTGATAAACATTACTATATTATTTATATTCTTTACTAACAATGGTAACTGAAGGGTAAGATATAAATATTGCACTAAATATATCTAAAGCATTTGTCGAGTTCAGCTGACTGAGTCAAAACTAAAGTAAAGATACAGTAGCATAAAAAGGTTTAGCGTTCACAGTCGGTCTGTCATTTCCAATTAGTCTAGGTGGCTGAGTACATGATGGAAATGATACATTTGAAGCATGTTAGAAGACTGTGTGGTATTAATGCTTATACCAATGTAATTTCTAAATGAGAGTTGCATGTCCACCGTTTGCCCGAGGGACCGTCTTGTGCAACTTAATAACAGATTGCTCTGGGACCGATGCATTTCCTAAGTGCAGAGGGTAAAAGGGGGCGCAGACCCATTAAACAGCCCTATTAGGAACTGTCCACTATACTGGTTGAAACCAGGTCAGAAACCCAATCAGCTGAATGCAGGGCTGAGTGAGATAGCATGGCACCAGACACCAGAGCTCCACTGAAACACCGTCCCATACTCCTCCAATCAATCGGCACGCCGAGGTCTGCAGTATTCTGTTCTTGAGCACAGCTGTAGAGTAAAAAAAGCCTCCTACTCTCATATGAACAGCAAACTCGAGCCAGATCTCAGCAGCTACTATGAGCTGATGAGCTCAGAATCATGCAAACGGACAATTTAATTCTCTTCCGTGCATCAGGGGTCCTGATCGGTTTCAAAGACAATAATCATACCGGTTTCAAATGCACAATGAAAACCACTAGCATGTCAGCTCAAGTCTGAGTGTAGTTTACGGTAATGGTACAAATATGCTTGGCAATAAATGCCTGAATGTTGGAATTATTCATCCATTCGATCACTTACAGAAATCTCCTCTGGAAGTCCAGTGGCGACCTCCACAGCCCTGTCGTCCAGCTGGACGTGACCTCGTGTCACAAACTGGATCACAGAGGAGCTGTCCTGCAAACCACACATAGACAGACACATTTACAGACAGACACAAAAACGCATCTGCCAAATTCATAAATATAAAGGCATTGCTCAATTATTCCCATTACCACTTTTGTAGCAAAATATCTTGTTAAAAACTGCTCTTTAGTACTGTTTTTGTCTCTATTCGTTTTATATATATATATATTTACATAAAGCAGAACTTTTTAGTCTTCAGTGTCACATGATCCTTCAGAAATCATCCTAATATGCTAATTTGCTGCTCAAGAAACATTTATTATCATCAATGTTGAAAATTGCCTAATATTTTTTCTCTGATTCTTGTTTTTCGTTCTCGTTTACACCTGGTGTTTTAATGCGTCTCTTTTGTCCACTTTCAACCCCTTCTGTCATGATTTCTTTGAGGGGAGGGTCTATGGGAAGGTAAATGTATGGGTTTGTTCAGATCTTTTGATTTAATGGGCAAAATAAGCCTGCGCAATTACATTGACAATGGAAAAACACAGAGAGCACAGAGAGCATCAGCTTACATTTTTGCTCTGACAGCCGCAAGACCAGCCGAACGCTGTGAGTGTGTGTTAGAAATCAGGAATGGTGAGAGAACATCGTGCTTGGTACGTTTTTCACCTTTAAACCAAACTTGGATCTTCAGCCGACAAAGTTTAATCCCGTCTGACGATTGCGCTTCCCATAATGTTTACGCATTAGGTCAGTAGGCGGAGAGTAGACGGGGCTGTTTTAGGGGCTGTTCGAACACATTCAACCACATGAGCGTTCACACTATGAAAGCAATCCAGTCGAATACGTTTTCCACTACCTCTGGAAGTGATCGAAAGTGGACAAGCTCAAAACGTTTTAGACCCTGTTTACACTTGTATTTAGCGTCGACCACTTCTAAAACAAAAATGATCTTAATACCAGGTGTAAACAGAGCCTAAGGGTAGCATGTTTAACTACTTTAAATGATTTAGATTTAGTATTCAATTCTGCAACATTAAACATTTTAATCGGAACTCCTTTACATGACTTGCATTGACATTACAATAACATTATTAGGTCATTATTAGGCCAATTACTCACCCTCTGTAGTATTTCAGTGTTCAGTAGTATTTGCACATCTATACTTATGGCCTCTTCTTTAGCCTGAGAGCCCAGACTGCAGGAAATAGTTAGACACGCTCTTCCAGGCCGGTCACAGTCCTGTTGACACAGTGTACCATCAAAGATTCACCCGTTCAGCACAAAAACTGATGAGAAATGAGGAGTGTGTTTTTGGGGGCTTTAAATGCTATGATCCACTAATGCATATGCGTCTACAAAAAGGGCTGTCAAAAAACATTAAATATGCAAATATGGCTTATTTCCAAGCGCTAAATGCATTTGGATGCCACTTTCACACAGTATGCATTTATTCCCAATAAGTCTTTTGTCATACCAGAACTTTTCTTCCAGATTTGGTGAAGAAGGCAAAAATGGTGTGGAAGATGCTCTCCTTGTCCTGTGGGATTGTGCAGGGTTTGGGGTTCCTGTGCCACGTGCAGTTCCCTCGACCTTCTGATACCTGCAACAAACAGAAAACACCTCACACTCAGTGTTATTTTAGTATCATAGATATACTACTTAGTTAACTATAATAAACATGCTAAGTTTAAACACACTCTACTGTACTTGTTTACAGGTGAATTACTGCTGCCAACATTAATAGAATATGTCCATACACATTTTAAATCAAATTCTTTTCATTTGCAAAATGCCAGTGGTTGGGTCGGATTATTGAAAGTTGATGTGCTGACATTATAATTCATCCAGAAGCTCAGGCCTGCTAAGTAATTCAGATAACGAAAGGAAGTTCATTCCCAGTGGGAGTTCGGAAGCCTTTCTCTGACAACGCATCCCATCTGGAGTGATTTAATGTCCCGCTGCCCCTTCCACTTCTCTGGCCCCGGGGAACACTCCCACCTCTTCCTTTAATTCGCATCCTTTCCAGTCAGACCTCCACAGAGTAAAGTATCTAAAGACCTCACATTGTCTTCTCTCAAGTCAAAGGAAAGGATCTCTGCCTGTTTCACGTGTGACTTTTTACGAGCCTACTTTACAGTGTGTCATTCATTCACGGGCTGATTTCACAACAGTACTGTTTCAAAACCTAGTGACTTGCTAGACAGCACTTTAAGCAATATACAACCCAAGGAAATTGGCGACTTTTCTGTAAAATATTGCTTCTTGCACATTTGCGACACTTTTAAAGTGAAATGTCCAGTGAGAGCCACTAAATTTAGTCGTGTCCATAACAGATGCACATGAATCTGGCAACATTTTATTATGTTATTATATATCATGACAGTTCAGAAATGAAATGCTCAAAGATTAATGCTCTTATAGCATTTCGCGTTTTCGACAGTGTTAACAAAGCAAATGTGAGATAAAAATGCATTTGCTGAAGCAATTATGTAATTTTAGCTTGCTTCTACAAGTATTTGAGCTCTTTTATTGTGCCTCAATACTGTACCAGGTGAGCTACTGAACATTGAAAAAGAACATATGCTGCAGATTATGTGATGTAAATGTCAATATGTATTCATTTACAAATCTATGGTAAAGTGTTGTGAGGTCATAACAGTATTATGCAAGAAACTGTGCAGAATTAAGTCTTTATTAATAGATATTCTGCCAGCTATTTTTGATCTTTCAAAAATAATTTTTACAGCATGTGTCGCAACTTGCACATTTCAAGACCGTGAAAAAGTCACAAAATTTCAAGAATAAATCATTTAACCTGTGTTTCAAGCAGTTTAAATGCGGGTCAAATTGACCCGAACACAAAAGCAGGGTTTGGAAGGCAGAAGGCTATAGGCAGCTCTATGTTTTGGAACAGGTAGTCAGGTAACCTCCTCTAATTTAAGACATCTCCTCAGCGTCGAGGGATCAGCCCAAGCTGTTTATGTAAAAATGCCCCATATGTTTTCAGCCATGCGAGCAGTGGAATTCCTCCACGTGTGCATTTTTAATTAGGCAGAGTGTTTGTGCTGTCCGTGTGGGCGCCTGGGAACGTCCGCTCCTCTGTGAGTCGGGTTACCCAGCACTGCCACTGTGCTACAGGTTACTCAGGGTGAACAGAAGCTTTTCCCCAAGTGTCCCATTCCACCCCTTCGTGCAAGCCATCTAATCCCCTCATAAGTGATTCCATATGGGGTGTACAGGGTGGGATACAAACCTCCCCGGTCCTCCCATTCACAGTCAACAGGTTGATCCCTGCCCTGATCTAGTAATATGGCCGCTGCAAGGGTTAAATCAACATTGAATGCGGTGCTGGTCTTGAATTGAAATACCCTCGAAATGAACCTTATTGTGAGTCTAACTTAGGCACTATCCATGGCAGCTCAGTAAACCCCGTCTCTCACCTCTGAATTAACTATAAGCCTGAGGATGTTGACCTCGCTAAACTCTCTCGGCCCTCTGCGCTATAGATACAATATAGCAAAAGCCTAGCTCTGTATATTTAGCTGAAAAATCCAAACATGCAACAATTGTGGCATTTATGAAGTACTTTATAAGGTAAATACAGTACATGTAATCTTATACTTAACCTTAAGTAGAAACAATGTTTTACACGTAATATAAGTAAGGCATAATTGACAATCGACCATTGAATTAATGGCATAACAATCCAGCATCAGTTGCTCTACCTATACCATGATTGCCAAATTTACATTTACATCAAGACATTTAAATGCTCCCTAAAAGTGAACGTCAATATGTATTAATTTACAAATCATGCACTACAGTAAAAGTGTTGTGAGGTCATAACAGTATTATGCAAGAAACTGTTGATTTTTGGTTACACAGCCAGTTAACCCTCATTAAGTCTGCAAAATCATTTAAAAAATGTCTGTAACCGATTCGTATAATGTGGCAAAATGTAAGCAATGTGTATATGTAAGCAATAATTGATGATGGGGCCATGAAATTACTGCAAACCAATTATGCAATTTGCATTCATTTTCATTAATTCAAGTGGCTTGGTTTGCAATAAATCCATGCTCCACATGAACTCATCTCTGCACACTGAAAATCAAGTTTTTAATGTTGACTCTATGTCTATGTGGTGTTTTTAATATGCTTTAGGATGAACTAACTAAACAAATTCATAAGTTAACACCATCCATTAAGAAAGAAAGAAAGAAAGAAAGAAAGAAAGAAAGAAAAAGAAAGACAGGATGGATTGATGGATGTTTGGATGAATTTAGAAGCTTAAAAAGAACATGGTGAAGTGCACTGGAAATTTTTCAAACCCTCTGAGACTTGGTCAACCAATCAAAAATCAACAATGCCCGTGGTGTGACACAAAATACCTGGGAAGAACAGCCTACAGCACAAACAGTCTAGCTAAATAAACAAGAGCATCAGTGGCAGGAACTCACTTGTGTGTCAATGATATGGAACATATCTGGTCCGTTACCAGCCAGGCGGTTGGGTATCCTAATGTCCATCGTGGAGCCTGGAAGTCTGCTGGGCCCATTGTTTATCACCTACACAAACAGCACATGGGAAACGGATTTAAACTGGGATCTATGCTCAGCACAACAACTAAATGCTAATTAATCACAGCAAATAGTACACTTCATATTCATTTAAAGCACATTATAATGGCAGTATGGCTCTGGATTTTAAAGTCACATTATTTTGCATAATGATACTAATTGGACCATTTTCACATTTCCAGGGTTTTCAGAAGTGGAAGTTGGGTATAGGGGTCATAGTTGGGTAAACATGAACAGAAGTTAAATATAATTTTTTGTTCCCATTTGACCCAATTGCAAAAGAAAAAATCCATTATAGCGCTGCTATGACTTTCCAAAAGAGGGAAAAAAATATTGAGAGATTGATTATTTTGGTCAGAAGAGAGAAAAAGGTCAAATTTGCCATCAGTTGTATTAGAAACACTCATTTAGCACCGAAAAAGACCCAGAAACTGAATCACATTAAACTAAATTGAGCTGAATAATGGCACTATTGTCCTCTGTAGAGCTGCTGCACAGCTGCAAATGAAATAGAAACAGCTTTTTTAGATTTACAATGTTAAAAGCTGTGGAAAGAGTCCAACTTTATGTCTTTTAGATACAAGATAACATCCATTCAAACAACCAAATAGGGAAGGGGCTGGAGCATCAGACACATTATCAGTAACTTCAGTCAGTAACAGTCTGAGAAAAAAAGTGTGTGTGTGTGTGTGTGTGTGGGGTATAATTATCGATTACCTTATATAATTAACCATTTTATAAGGCAATTGATCCCTTGATATCTCTAGTGCTTTAATTTAAACTCAAATCAATATTTATTTATTTATTTGGGAAGTAATCATGTAAGTGGGATAGCATACAGTTAACCAGTCATTATCACTAAATAAACCCCTTCAGAGTACACAATGCCCTGCTGTTTCAGGGTCCTGATCATGCTGTCAGGGTTTACTGTGCACTAAAGCCAGAGTCTACAATAAAGTGTATAAAACTCATATCTGAACAGCATGTGAACATATGGGATACCTGAAAAGTGAAGTTGAGCGGCTGAAAGCTGCACTCCATGTCTTCCAGCTGAAGGAAGCGTGATCGGTCCACTGAGTTTCCATACACAAAAGACGTAGGGGTGACCACACTGCAGAAACAACCACACAGTTATATATGGCAATCCTTCAATTGTGCTATAATAGTATGTCTTTCACTTAAAGAGGACCTATTATGCCCTTTTACAAAGTCTTAATCTTGTTTTTTGGGGGCTACTAGAATAGGTTTTAAAAAACACATTATTTTCCCTATATTCCCCATTGTTGCAGCTCGTCTCTTCCCAGTCTGTCAGTAACACTCTGTTTAGTTTCTGTCTCTATGAAGCCCCTCCTTCTGAAAAGCGCAGTGTGCTCTGATTGGTCGGCTGGATCAGTGTGTTGTGATTGGTCAAGCGCTTTGAGCGTGTTTGGGAAGTGTCCTGCCCCTTATCATAACCATGAGTTTCAACACACTACTAACTAACTCAACCAGGCCCCGCCCATTTATTCTGCATATGAATTATTTAAATGAGGAATGTTGTGACGTGTTCGTTCCCGGAAGAAAACTCAAGACTACAATGGAGGCGTTTCAGGGAGTTCAGAAACACTGACACTGATATAGAGAAGATCTCCCGCTGGAGGGACTCAAACAGCAGTACACACTGAAGAGAGATGAACATGCAAAAAAGCATAATAGGACCCCTTTAATGTGATTAATTTAATGGTAGCTTTGATATAATGTAATTGTGCTGCTGTTAGAATTATTTATTTTGGTAAAACATTGCAGCTTTTATAGTTCAAACACCTGGAAAGTACTCCACGCCAGTAGAGTATTGCATAGATTTGTCTATGTGTATTAAATACAATCTTTATATTCATAAACTGATTACAGAAAGCTTCTAATACATATGAAGTCAACGTGCTAAATGACATAAAACAGACTTTGATCTGGTTTTGCGTCTAACCTCTGGAGTTCATGTTTATATATTAAAGTGTAGTCTCTGGCGCGCTCATATAAAACATTACAGGGAGGACGTTCTCATTATCAGGCTGTACATCTTGCTGTAGAACATGTTGTGTATTTAAGTCTCATTAATCTCTGTGAAACAAGTGTCTGCGAGCCTTTAACTTTGAAATACTCCAGCGCCGCAAAGAAACAGGAGCCAAAAAAAGAAATGTGCACATAAGAAGTAAATACTGATTACATATGTCTCTGGTGTTATCAGATGTCTGACTACAAAGCTGGTACAAGAATAGTCCACCAAAAACAATACACCCTTATTTTTATTAACTAACGTTAACAAAGATGAACAAATACAGTAAAATATGTATTGCTCATTGTTAGTTCATGTTAGTTAATACATTAACGAAACCTTATTGTAAAGTGTTACCGCAAACTCTAATATCATTTATTTACCCTCATGTTAAAAGCCTGTATGAACTGATTTCCCCCCCTCTAAACACCAAAAGGAGAAGTTGTGAAGAAAGCTCACTGTGGTCTTATGCGTGTATAATTTTGGGCAGTTTCTCATCTGACTTTAGAATATGGTGCACAAGTTATATAGACAAATCTTGAGTTATTTTAGGTACATTATTTGGAGTTTGTCAATCCACAGAAGACAGAAAGTAATACAGGTTTTGAACAACATGAGGGTGAATAAACGATGACAGAATTTTCAATTTTGGGCAAACTTTTCCTTTAAGCTCATGAAGTGTAACTCTTACCCTGTGATTGCTGTGTCCACCTCATGTACCAGCGGTATGGACAACTCCAGTGTGTTATCATGAAGTGTGCTATCATGTTCTGGATTGGCACTAAGAAAAAAAGAACAATAATATTGAACATGTATATATATAAGTCTCAAGTCTTCGTTACCAATTTAAAAACGTCACTTTAGTTGCTTCATTGAACGAATCACAGCCACGCTGATATAGAGCCATATCACATGACTACTAGTGTGATATTGCTTTTATACAACAGTTTGACGGCACAATCGTGTAAATACATAAAAAACAACTGATATAGAGCCATATTGCACTCCTACTACTGTGATATTGCTCACATATACAGTAATTTAGTTTGGGGCAAGTAAGATTTTTTCCCCTTCTATTCAGCAAGGGTGCGTTAAATTGATCAGAAGTGACAGTAAAGACACTTATAATGTTACAAAAGATTTTTATTTCAAGTAAATCCTGTCCTTTTGAATTTTATATTCATCTACGAATCCTGAAAAATATATAAAAATATATTTTTTGTATTTTCATGAAATGCAGCCTTGAAGAGCATAATAGGCTTCTTTCAAAAACATAAAAAAACTAAAATCTCACCAATCTCAAATGTTAAACGGTAGTATTGGTAACTAACATGCCATGTGTTTTCAGCATGGTTATATATACAGTGTAATTGATTAAGTCTCCACTGTAAGATGGCCAAATGTGCATTATGAGAGTCCTATTTGACTCACAGAGAGCTAGTCTTTACCACTTAGTGTGTAATACACATCTCTGAGCAAAGAAAACACATCTGGCCAGCATTAGATTAATATCACGACTTCAATATCAAGCAAAACCACTTAATTTCTCACAAAATAGCCAAATAGGGAAAAGTCCAAATGTCTAATCTATCTAGTTGTTTAAAAATAAACATCATGACATTCACTAAAGTGGACTGATGATGTGAACCATGTGTTTTTTAATCACAGAACTAAACCTTGTATTTTTAAAGAGGGGAAGTTCATTAAATCAAGACTGCTCACCTTCTAGCGTGTACTAAAAATAGCAGTGTCTCATTTTCACCAGATAGATGACTTGTGTCAAAAAGCACAGATAGATGGTACTGAAAAAAAAAAGGTTAAAACTACAAGGTTAAATGGAATTGCGCTATAATCAACAAGATCATCTTAAGCTGTTAAACTGACACTCCTGTCATACTACCTTGGTTTGTGCCCTCATGAAAGGAAATCCAACGCTGCACTTGAGGAAGTCCAGCTCTACCAGCATACAGGAAATGCCCTTTTCTTCCTGGAGCCAAAACAGAGAGAGAAAACACCAAATGACAGTGAGAATAACCAGTCAAACCTTTCAAAAGCTGTACTAATTTGTAGGGACCCCAGCAGAAAGTCTTACCCACGGCAATGCCTAAAAAATATTCAAAAGAAACCCCCCAAAAAATCACTGATTGCCAGACAAACAGTCAGAAGGCATGCAAATGCTTTACAGTTGAGAAAAATAAACTCCAATTTAGTTCTACAGAAAGACAGTTGGAGGAGGGAAAAAAAAATACGTTTAACCTTTTAATCTGTGTTGTAGCATCTGCAACCGTTCAAAATGTGTCTCGCAAATGTGGATACTGGAAAAGTGTTGTTAGAAAAGATGGCTATTGTGAACAAAGCCTTGGGCAAAGTTTGAAGTCAGTCTTGGGACAGGATAACATATACATGGTTAATATAATTTAATATAACACAATAAAGATAATATAATACAAAAAAACTTTTTAGGGTTTAAAGGGGTCATGAACTGAGACATAACATTTTCCTTGAGCTTATGACATATAAGAGGTCATCATACAATAAGAATATCCTGTAAGTTACAGAACTGAAAACTTTCTTGTTAGTCCAAAAACAGCTTTTATTGTTACCAAGCCCCACGACTTATTATGGAATCCGCCTCTGCAGAAGAAGATCCAACGCCTACTTCATCATCACAACTTCAAGATTCAAGAGATTCAAGAGTTTTATTTGTCACATACACAGTTATATACAGAATATACAACCGGCAGTGAAATGTAAACAGGTCCGCTCCATGGACAGTGCAAATTCACAGTTAAAAACACAAGGAGGAAATTATAATAGAAATAGAATAAAAATATATATATATATATATATATATATATATATATATATATATATATATATATATATATATATATATATATATATATATATATATATATCTGTAGAATTATAAATAATCAAGTCAAGTAGAAAAAAAGTAAAAATAAAAATAAAGAAGTGGAATAAAATAAGTGGAGTAAACTGTGCAGTGAGTAAACTGTAGACTTATAAATATGTGGTTAACAAATGTATAAGAGTATAATGTGTAAACAGGTTTATAACAGGTTGTTACACAGTAACAACGAGAACAGAAAGTGCAGTGCAATGACAGTGTATCGATGTTTATCCTGACGTGAAGTCACGTGATGTTAAGTTCAGGAGTCTGATGGCCTGGGGGAAGAAGCTCCTCCTGAGTCTCTCAGTTTTGGCCATCAGGCTTCGGAAGCGCTTACCAGATGGCAGCAGCGTGAAATGAGGGTTTGCAGGGTGATTAGAGTCCTTGATGATCTTAGTAGCTCTACCTTTGCAGCGTTTGGTGTAGACGTCCTGCAGAGACGGGAGAGCTGACCCTGAGATACGCTCAGATAAGCGCACGACTCTTTGCAGGGCTTTGCAGTCATGACTGGTGCTGTTCCCATACCACGCTGTGATGCACTGGGTTAATACACTTTCTATAGCCCCTAAATAGAAAGTTTTCAGGATAGCTGGTGAAACCCTGAATTTCCTCAGCTGGCGCAGGTGGTACAGTCTTTGCCTGGCTTTTTTCACCTGTGTCTGAATGTGAGCAGTCCAGGTCAGGTCCTCGGAGATGTTTACACCCAGGTACTTGAAGCTGCTCACTCTCTCTACTGGTGACCCGCTGATCATGAGGGGGGAGTATGTCCGTTGCATGTGTGTAGTCATGTGCACAGTCATGTGTGTAGAGAGAGTAGAGCAGGGGACTCAGGACACAGCCCTGTGGAGCTCCCACACTCAGGGTGATGGAGGTGGAGGTGAACTGGCCTACTTTCACCACCTGAGGCCTGCCAGTGAGGAAGTCCTCAATCCAGTGGCAGAGAGAAGAATTCAGGTCGAGATCCAGGAGTTTGGCGGTTAGCTTAATGGTGTTAAAGGCTGAGCTATAGTCAATAAATAGCAGCCTTACGTAGTTCCCACTTTTGCGGTCGATGTGAGTGAGGGAGGAGTGGAGGACATGAGAGATGGCATCTTCAGTCGATCTATTGGGACGATAGGCAAACTGAAGAGGGTCCAAAGTGTCAGGAATTAAGGAGCAAATGGTGTTTTTAATGAGTCTCTCAAAGACCTTCATGACTATAGACGTGAGAGCCACTGGACGATAGTCATTTAGGCAAGAGGGTTTACTGTTCTTAGGGACAGGGATGATGATGGATTTTTTGAATCCACCCACCTTTGGCCCCACCCACTGGCGTGTTAGTGAGATGACAAGGTGAGAAGAGCAATGCAAGATGGACTACAAATAACAACATTTCAATGCTACTTTCCTGTAGCTCAAGCAATAAGAGCATGGCGCTAGCAATGCCAAGGTCAAATGCATAAATGTAAATGTCAATGTACAATGATTCATGTACAGTCAGATGTTCTTTGTCTATGTGTCAGTAAATCAAACCAGTGACTAAACGGACATCTTCACATTGTCTCTCTTAGTAGGATTAAAACAATTTGTTATTTAAACGGTGATTAAATTATATATATTATATATTATAATCTTTGCAATCGCTGGAGCTGTCAATCAAACAAGTTTATCAGTGACTGAACTTGCACTAAAACTCCCGTAATAATCAACAAATCTCTTATTTACATTGTGTTTGCACTATTAGTGAAGATGAAAGCATTCGTTAGTGTGCAGAAATCGAATTGCATTCATATGCTCAACATGTCTGTGATCAGCTACAATGCCCATCACTGCAACCTAAATATCTAAACATAATGCTATAATCAACACTTTCCACAATTAGATAACCTTGAGAGGTGTAATAGTAAAAACGTGCTAAAAAATTTGAGAGTCCCACATGTAATACTCAGCTATTTCATATGCAAAGACGTCAGCCAATCACAGCAGTGGGTATTTACACTGAAGTCTCACAGCAGGCAATCACAGCAGTGGGCATTTACACTGAAGTCTCACAGCAGCCAATCACAGCAGTGGGCGTTTACACTGAAGTCTCACAGCAGGCAATCACAGCAGTGGGCGTTTACACTGAAGTCTCACAGCAGGCAATCACAGCAGTGGGCGTTTACACTGAAGTCTCACAGCAGCCAATCACAGCAGTGGGCGTTTACACTGAAGTCTCACAGCAGGCAATCACAGCAGTGGGCGTTTACACTGAAATCTCACAGAAGCCAATCACAGCAGTGGGCGTTTACACTTAAGTCTCACAGCAGACACGCGCCTTCAAACAGAGCGTTCAAATCAGAGGGCTAAAATTTTAATTTTAAATTATGACAATTATTGCTGTAAAAATCATACTAACATTATAAGTGCACCACGGAAACATTATAAAACAATAAAACAATGCAGTTCATGACCCCTTTAAAACAATTAATATTCAGTAATATTAGTAATTTAACTGCACTGACACTATGGGATGAGAACAAAATGTGAACTGAATTGAGCTAAATAATATCCCTAACTTTGCAACATCGACTCTTATTGAACTGAACTGAATCAAAACTAAGCTGACTTGAGCTGAATAATGCTATTGTCTTGAGCTATATAATGCTTGAGCTATAACACTATTGTCTTTTGTAGAGCTGCTTCACAGCTAAAAAAAATTATTTGTCATTCATTCAATTGATGAACTTTGTTCAACATTGTTATTGAACTGAATTAAATCAACACTAAAATGAATTGAGCTGAATAATGACAGTTCTGTAGAGCTGCTTTACAGCTGAAATAAGGTGAAATTGTTTTACAACATTAATACTGTTATTTTCGTGAAGATTCTTTGAAACAATCTATTGTATAAAGTGTGATATAAATAAATGTGACTTGAGTAACTTATAAATAACTGTACTGTCACATGCATTGTACACTAGGAGAACAGCAACAGGGACAATCGCCAGTTGAGAGCTTTTTCTAAACACAGCAGAGGCACCGCCTGGTTTGTGTAAACAGCTGAGATTCGACCCCGTGAGGAGTGAGTGTTCCTACAGCAAGAGTTCCCCAAGCTGTCATTTTACAGAGCTGAGAGCATAAAAAACCACCGAGAGCCTTCAGGAATCTATCAGGGCCAATGACAAACCCGACGGGCTCACGCTGCTGGAACAATGCAGAGGATGAACGCTTAACTCGGGGATCTTCAGTTCCACGTGAGGTCTTGCACGTGCTCCCCATTCTTTAGTTTATATTGGAGCTATTCTTAGCGAGGTTGCAGCAATAACAAGAGCTGCTGCCGGAGAAAATACATCAATAAATAGTCAAAAGTAGATGAGGGGGTGGGGGTGTAGAAAAGCCTGGGAGTTTGCAAAACTCATTTTTCATGCACTTGGTGACTCTCTAGGGAAGAGTTTGAGGCTTTGGCCTCATGTTTTGCACTTGTTTGGAGCGTTTATGCTAACACCCTTGTTTCCCGAGCTTTGAGTATTGCTATGTACAGCAGTACACCTCAATGGCGGCCTGCGGACTAAATGTGGCCCGTTAATCATTTCTGAGTTCAAGAGCACTCAGTGGTGCACAATTTGCGGTCTGTGGTCCATATCCGCACCAGATCGTGCATTTTTACATTTCTTCTGTAGTTCAGCTACCCTAGTTCCCCAAAACATTATTAGGCACAGATATTCAAATGTGTCTGATACAAATAAATGCCGTTCTTTTGAACTTTCATTTCATCAAAGAATCCTGAACAAAGTGTATCCCAGATTCCACAAAAAAAAGTTGTGCTGCTAAATACTTTTATGGAAATCGTGATACTTTTTTCCCCAGGATTCTTTGATAAGTAGAAAGTTCAAAAGCGCAGCACTTATTTGTACTTATAATCTTTTGTAACATTATTGATGACTTTACTCTCAACTTTGATTCATTTAATGCATCCTTGATTAATAAACGTATTCATTTCTTCATAAAATCTTACTAACCCCAAACTTTTTAACAATATTGTAGTGTTTCATAACCACAAGGTGGCACAGTCTCATTTTCAAAATTTTATCAAAAAATGTTGTGTGTGTGTGTGTGTGTGTGTGTGTGTGTGAAAGGTGGGCTTGAATGACACTTAAATGACACTTTTCTAAATCTGTCCAGTGTTTTGTCACTACTGTTGTGTAATTGTGTAATTTCAGTAATTGTACTCCACCATGGCGTACAGGAAGGAAAGAGGTGTTTGTATTAAGTCACTACTCTCTGGTCTGTGTGTTATTAAACTGAAACATTAACAAATCTCAAATGATGTATGTATTGGCTACGTCTCTAAAATAAACTTCATATCCAGCCAGATTGTTTTACTCTCTCTCGGCCTCGTCATTTAGCACTTCAATAACACTAAAATAAATCGAGTTGTTTCTAAGACACCAATTTAAAGGTCTTCGCTTCACCTGCTGCAATCTAATAAAAGGACAATCCGCCGTTTATCTAATTACATTGAGTGTGTTTCTTCTCAAGAGGGGCCCCGGGGCCACCTGAATGAGACGATAGAGCTTCTGAAACCAATTCACTGCTGCAGATGGTTTGGGTTGCAAGACAAACACAGGGGCAACAGGACCTACTATAAAACAAGAGGCGAGTGCAAGTTCACACTCGGCATGACGGAAAGCTGAAGTGGCCTGAGGGAGACGTTCTGGCCTGACCTCCGCTGCGTGTAGACGGGTCACATCAACATAGACGACTTCTCGCAGCGTTGGCTTAATTAGCGGGGTCCTGCTGCGCGTACAGTACTATAACAGCAAACAAAGCACGGCCACTGTGTCTTCTCACAATACACTTCCACCTGGACCCCCACATGCATCCTATTCAACAGTCATCACTAATTACTCTCAGAAAAGGGAGAAAGCTGGTTTGCACTGCAAAAAACAAATCAAAATGAAATTTAAAACGGTTAAACAATGTTAAGCGCTCCATCTGTGTCAAAACACAAGGATATATAGTGAAAGTGAGCGCTTCAAAAACAAATTTATGTTTAAGCTGAAGATGACAGAATTAATTAATTTAGCCTAAAATAATCCATTAAGGCTAGACCAAATGTAAATTATTTGCAATTCTTCACCTGAAAATAAAAATTATGTCATAATTTATTCACCTTTCCAAACCAGTATGACTTTTTAACTTCTGTGGATCATAAAAGGAGATGTTTTGATGAGTGTTCATGCTGCCCTTTTCCATGCATTGAAAGTGAATGAAGACAGCACACCTTCAGGGGTCTAGTGGAGTCCATGCCTTGACGGGTCAGGGCTGTTTTGGCAACAAAAGGGACCAACACAATATTGGTCATAGCGTTATGCCTGATCGGTGTATTATCCCTTAAATTTAGAGAACAACCATTAAAATGTGCAATTCTGCTGCTTCGTTTCCCTCTTGAGAGGGTTGAGTTCATTAAAGAGGTCCGTTTAGCAATCTTAAAGAGTCTCTCCATTATTGTCAAACTAAAGGAGGAAATGTTCTTGCTCATGCTACTGATAACACAGAATGCTTTTCAGCAGGGGAAACAGACCTTGAGGGAGCTGTAACAGAGATTTCACTGTGAGACGTGTTCTAGAAGCCTGAGATAACGATACACTGACCAGCTGCAAGTGCTCTCATCAGTAACTGTGCACTTCCTCCTGTTTCCACTACTTCCTCTGCTGACTGAACACCCATCTCTCCATATTCTACACTCTTTTTTATCATTCTGCTCCTTTAAATCATGGATATGATGACCACATATACTTAAAAATAAGGTTCAAACTTGTCACATTTTCCATGCAACCTATATGTCAGTATTTGGCAACTAGTTCATGGCACACCCATATCCTGCCTGGTGTGTATTACAAACAAGAATGGCAAGAGCTCTGCAAACTTCAGTATAACTGGCTGGCTTTACGCAATCTTCAGTAGGTCTTCTGGGAAACAAATTGGTGTTCACCAGGCTGCTACCATGAAAAACAAGCAATTCAGTTTGACCAACAACCTGTGTCATGTTAATAATAGTGCGTCACTTTACATGTCAGTCAGTTATTGGTAAGCATAAGCTGTAAACTGGACCTCGTACTGTACTGAACTGTACATCAATAGTCAAAAGTCTGGTTTAGAAAAAACTAATGGCAATCTATCAGACTTACTCTTTGTAAGAAGTTGATGTAGTGAACCTCTCTGGAGAAGTTGAAGTAGATGTTGGTGTCATAGGCGTCGTCTCCAGCATTAGAGATGGTTAAATTTAATGACACATTTCTCACTCCACCAAGAGCCAGATGAGAACTGATGTAACGCCTGAGAAATGAGAGAAACAAAAGAGAAAGCAAGTGGGAGAAGGATAATCTCAGCAAAAATATTTCTGGGTCATACTTTACCCCAAAATCAAACAAAATGAGAAATAAAATTTTGCATATAAGAAAAAAAAAAATTAAGCCTACTTTAGTACAATTAAGACTGTGACAATATTTTCACAGTAAGTTTATCTGCAATTTCTCATTACCATTACCATTGTTATTATTATTTTAGGTATTTACTGTATATATCACTGTAGTATTTCTTGTAATGCCTTCGTGTTTTGATGAGTTACATGAAAAAGATAAATTATATTTTGCATAAAGAAAAATGAAGCCATTTTAGTACAATTAATATTTTTGCATTGTGACAATATTTTCTTGACAAATATATTTGCAAATTCTCGGTACTGTATTACGTAAACAAATATTGTATTATTATTTTAATCTATAAGTATTTACTGACTTTGTGTTTTTGATGATTTAGTAGCCTAATTAATATTCTTTGCATTGTGACAATATTTTCATGACAATTAAGCACATTTTATCTGCAAATTCTAATGACTGTATTGTAAAAATATTATTTTATTATTTGAATCTTTAAGCTAACAATATATACAGTATATATCACTATATTTCTATATTTGATGGTTTAAATAACAAACAAAAAAATACTATTACTGTAATGCGAGTCTAATTACTTTTTTTCTTTGTCAAATAAAAATAACCGCTGGTTAAACTAATCTCTTTGTATTACCTCCCATTTTTAGTTAAAAAAAGGTGAAACCAACAAAATCAGTTTTTACAGTGCACTAATAATTATATTATATTATATTATATTATATTATATATATATATATATATATATATATATATATATATATATATATATATATATATATATATATATATATATATATACACACACACATTAAAAATATCTAAATGTATAATGAAAATATTGTAATGGATTTATTTTTTATTTTTACAATAGGTCCTAAAATAGACTTAATCTTTCTTCAACAAATATATATCTGATACACTGAGCATATAACTTGAATGCCTGTTTTGTAGTCATTACAGTAAAATATGTTTTCAATTACTAGCTCTAGTACATGCAGTAAGTAGTGAATTCCCATCTGCTCTTTAAACAGTGAAGGTTCAGCGTCTAAGGAAACTACAGAGAAACCAGGTCCAGATCATTCCGAAACCAGACTAGGACTTCCTTAAGACAGTCTAATGAATGACGTCATGGGCCGGTGAGAGCCAAGTGTGTGTCCACACCCACAGCGACTCAACCCTAATGACGTAAATGAACTGAAACGAGCCGCTGCGCAGAACCTTGAGAGGAGAAGACCAGGGGCTTTACCCAGAAAGCAGCAGTTTCCCATGAAGCCTCAGGTCAGCAGCACAGTCCTCAGACAGACAGTTCTTCTCAAACCACGTCTGTGAAGAGTCAAACAGAGCACAGGATGTTTACACAACTTAACTGTCAGTATAACCCAAGATGGGAAGCAAATACTAGAGGGTGCTATTGTGCAAGACTTGAAAAAGCTCTAGTATGAGTAGCGGTTTCAAGCGTGATGAACAAGAAAGTGCTGTGTGTTCATGTTGGACAGATTTTGACATCAACACCTTTGTTTTAGCACTACAGACAAGCAGATTCCATCATAATGGATTCCTGCTGCGCTGAAAGATGCCAGCGCCATGTTTCCTCAAGCTCAGAGGGAAAAGCATGTCAACTAAGAGGAGGGTGTGTTATGAAGTGGGCTGTTGGCAAATAAATTCATCAATCTTCCACATTCCACTCACAAAGAGTCAATAGCCATTACTGAGCACTAACTAAAACCACATTTATAACTAAAGAAGAGGGTAATTTCTGGCATTCGGAGATGCTGAGTGATGCCAATGGCAAATGAGTACGAGGTGAGTAACAGTCAGAGTAAATTAGAATAATCTTATATATAAAATCACTGTAAATATGTTAAAATGAGCAATATATGCATAAAGTGTTCGAACCAGGTGTGATATGTTTCCAGTGTCATGTAATTTTTATTTGTATAAACATTCAAAATCACGGGTAATCAGAACATATTTTATTTGATGTGATATTTTACTTTCTTAACACACATTCGTGGTCTACATGCTCTACATATCAGTGCTCTTGGAAGATCATGTTAGAAAAAGCAACCAGAAATCGTCTTGGCTGATTAGGACAGAAACTGATTAAAGGCACAATATGTAATTTTTGTTTTATCATATTAGATACATTTGAGTGTGTTGAAAGTTATGTTATAATCAGTGTCATTTTTGATTTAGTCTTAGTCTTTGTCTTCAGACGAAAAATGCTTATTAGTCCTAGTCACATTTTAGTCGATTTAAAAGACACACTTTTAGTCAAACTGCCGTTACCAACATTAATTTTGGTAACTTTTTTATATATAGTCTTTAGACAAAAAAGGTCACTATAATTTTTCTATTTTGACCAATTCAATTATGCTTATGTGAAATTTAAATCGGGCTGTATTGACATTACACTCTTAGTAGTAGCACTTATGTAATGCTACATATCCTTTTACCACTTAAGGGTGAGTAAATGATGATAGATTTTCATTTTGGGGTGAACTATACCTTTAAGACCTCATTAATAGCCTACCAGGATCTCGTATATCGCCTACTACTATCTTAATCTACTTTATCTTAAACTGTTAATGTTTATTTAAGACACAGATGACTAAGTTTACGAGGACACTCGCAAAGACGGGGATTTAGACACATACTGTGTCTATTAGGCACGGAATAGAACTTAAGTTTAGTCATGCGCTGTACGAGGTGCGCGCCGCGCGTAACAGGCTTAACTTTAACCTGCGCATTTAGCTAAATGAATTCTCCCTCGCTGTTTAATGTGTCTGAATGGTTTGCTTAAAACGCATTTGAATGATAAGCTTGCATGATGACGGCGCAACACGATTGAAATATTTCAACCGGGCTATCACCCACGCCTTAAGATAATATATAGGCTAGAGTTTGTTCAAACATAAAAAGCAATAAAATCGGTGGGGACAATGATGCTGTGTTTTATCTGCTTCATGTGCCCATCAACTTGCTTCCACAACTTCCACTCCATCAACAGCTTTAGTAAAATTACCTGTTGGCTGGGGATTTTACAGACTAACTAGATCTCTGCTCTTTGTCTTTTAAGTTTTTCCTATTTTTATTTTAGAATAGCTGACATTTATACCCATCAAAGATCATTCTTTGCGTGCCCATTTTCAGATTAGTCTACACTAAAATCTCGCTAGTTTGAGTTTTGGTAGCCTAGCCTACCCGTACCTGTGACGTCAGCTGCCGCTGTGTCTGTCTGAGAGATTAGATTATGCAGACGCCCTCATTGACGGACGCACATTTTTGAAAGACAGCATAGGAAGAGATCATGTATTTGTAATGTCCGATATTCCTCAAATAACATTCTAGTCCCATCTCGTCTCGTTAACAAAGAAACGGCATACGTTTCGTCATAGTTTTTATTATCAGATATTAGTTTAGCTTGTCAACGTCTGGGCGTTGACGAATATTTGTCGTCATCGTCTTCGTTAACGAAATTTACACTGGTTATAATGCTACTCTGTGCATTCGCCCGGGGGCTACTATGAGACACTTGTTGCACACTGCGGTGAGTTAGATCAGTGGTTTTCAAACCTGTCCTGGAGGCACCCAAGCCCTGCACATTTTGTGTCTCCCTCATTTATCACACCTGATTCAACTCATCAGCTCGTTAGTAGAGACTGCAAGAGCTAAATTGGGTCTGTCTGACAAGGGAGACATACAAAATGTGCAGGGCTGGGATGCCTCCAGGACAGGTTTGAAAACCACTGGTCTAGTGGTTTTTGGATATTTGAATCCAAAAATCTTACATATTGTGCTTTTTAAAGCTACCTAAATGCCCTAATTTGAAGTAAGGCCTAATCCTGGTTTAATCTAAACCCTGTCTGTGAAACTGGGCCACAATAAGAAGAGCTCAGATGCAAAAACCTCTAAGTGCATCTGACATGTTTTCTTTTAAATTAGCTTTTTTTTTTTTTTTTATCAGGCTCCTATGTTTAGGTTTAATCCTTTCACTTTAATGGCAATGAAAAGGTTATTAGTCAGTTATTGAAATGATGTATTTTCAAAAATGTAAAAAAACTTTAGTCAATTTATTGGTATTTAACAAATTTAACTGTATTTTGCTAAACCAGCTAAGTCTGTGTGCTTTTTTTGTTGTTGCAAAAACCTATAAGTCCGCCTCTTTAGAAAGTTGCAAAATGAGGATTTGGCTGACAAAGGCAAGTGTCATTTAGCGGTTTCTTCCAACGAACGGGTATTTCTGAATGGGCTGAGGCTGGGTTTTAGTGGATTTGAAGAGAAAGTATTTGATGCACAGGGGAGCAGGATCGGCAAAAAAAAAGCTGGGAATCGAACTCGGGTCACCGGTTGTACTGTATGTTCATCGTGCTGCTACACGGACATTAATTCCTAAAGGTTATCTACATCATATCATATGTGCAGTGAAAGCCGAAGGATTCAAACCTCATTCTTTGCGGCGATCTTCTCTCCTTTTTTCCAGCGTAGAATAGGAGTCAGAGAGGGAAGGTCGCGGTCCTGATATCCATCCACAACGTGTTTTCCTAAAGTGTAGGCTGCCTCAAACACGATGGCGGCAAACACATCCTTCACTTCTTTCTGTTGAAAAGCACAAAAATGGGAAAATGTGACATGAACAATAAAAAAAACCTTAAAATCTTTAAAAGCTGAAAATGTGTCAGCATCATTGATTTACTATTAAAGTTTTTATTCATTTTTGTTTTTATAATTCTTTAGAATATTTTAACAATTCAATTAAAATGTGTATTATTCAATTACATTTGATGGAATTTTACTATTAATTGAAATGCGTAAATCTTAAAAAAAGGCTTAAAATTTTTTTGTGTACATAAAATAAAACTACTTAAACTACACTAAATTAGAACTGTTTCCTTGTTAACTAGCTGAAATAAAATAAGTTATGAAAATGTTTTTATGGTTTTAGTTTTAGTTAACCCTGAAATGTGCCACAACAAACACTGTGAAAAATCTGGTTATTTTTGCAACTCCTGATACTGAAGCAAAAAAACAAAACAAACAAAAATAAAATCACATTTTTCCTTTGAGTAGACCGACAGCACATCACATCCACTAATGTTTCAAAATAAAAGCACAGCGTGATACAAGTGTAGATGAATGGCCCACAAGTAGCTCACCCAATCGGTTCAATCAGTGGCCATGGCTTTGCACGGGCTAAAATCATATTTGCGGTGAAAAGCTTTATAGCCGAAGCTCTTTGCAAAGCTCCTCAAAGCTCTTTTTGGCTCGGTTAAGTGAACTGTATGCCATGAAAGAGCCACCAAAAGCTATCGGATGAACATTTGGAAAAAGCTGGCACTGCCCTGCCCCAACACACTTCATCTTCCCTTATTTTGGCAATATGAGCTGCAGCCCAAGGAGTGTTTCCTTTGGCACATGACTTGGAAACAGTCGAACAAAAAGCTGAACAGGATCAAACCTCTACATCCTCGTTAGAAGAGACTAAAGAGGGAGGGACATGGGAAAAGTAGACCTCTCCTGTGCCCTTTTCTCCTCCCCTGACTATTAAACATCACGCAGGCCTGTGATGAGGCTTGATCGCTTTGGCTTTCATCTCTACCACCATGATAGAAGCGCAAACTGTGCCTACTGAGCACCCCTTCACTGCTCTTTCTTCCGTCCCATGAGTTTTATCACATGCCTTCTGTTTGTCCAGCCACCCATCCTCTTCCTCAGTGGTGCTGAATCAGGCCGATGTTTTAACACATCATGATAAAATAGATAGCACACATCCTGTCCTGGTGTCCAGCCGACCCACACCTTCACATGCTGATAGAGTTACTGCAGGAAAGAGAGCTGTGGTGGTGGACCGGACAGGTTTATTTTCATCATCAAATGGGGCATTTGTGTTTATTATAGATGACAGAATTAAGGAATAGTTCACAGAAATATGAAAATTCTGTGATCATTTACTCACAAATTTCAAACCTGTATGACTTTCTGTATGTTTGCCATTTCGATAAATGTAATAACAATTTACAAATCTCATAAACTTATATTTTATTGACAGTAGAATATAGATAACATATCAAATGTTGAAAGTGAGACATTTTGAAATGTCATGCCAAATACTGGCTCATTTTGGATTTCATGAGAGCTACACATTCCAAAAAAGTTGGGACAGGGAGCAATAAGAGGCCGGAAAAGTTAAATGTACATATAAGGAACAGCTGGAGGACCAATCTGCAACTTATTAGGTCAATTGGCAACATGATTGGGTATAAAAAGAGCCTCTCAGAGTGGCAGTGTCTCTCAGAAGTCAAGATGGGCAGAGGATCACCAATTCCCCCAATGCTGTGGCCAAACATACTGGAGCAATATCAGAAAGGAGTTTCTCAGAGAAACACTGCAAAGAGTTTGAAGTTATCATCATCTACAGTGCATAATATCATCCAAAGATTCAGAGAATCTGGAACAATCTCTGTGCGTAAGGGTCAAGGCCGGAAAACCATACTGGATGCCCGTGATCTCCGGCCCTTAGACGGCACTGCATCACATACAGGAATGCTACTGTACTGGAAATCACAACATGGGCTCAGGAATACTTCCAGAAAACATTGTCGGTGAACACAATCCACCGTGCCATTCGCCGTTGCCGGATAAAACTCTATAGGTCAAAAAAGAAGCCATATCTAAACATGATCCAGAAGCGCAGGCGTTTTCTCTGGGCCAAGGCTCATTTAAAATGGACTGTGGCAAAGTGGAAAACTGTTCTGTGGTCAGACCAATCAAAATTTTGGAAAACTGGGACACCATGTCATCCAGACTAAAGAGGACAAGGACAACCCAAGTTGTTCTCAGCGCTCAGTTCAGAAGCCTGCGTCTCTGATGGGATGGGGTTCATGAGTGCGTGTGGCATGGGCAGCTTACACATCTGGAAAGGCACCATCAATGCTGAAAGGGATATCCAAGTTCTAGAACAACATATGCTCCCATCCAGATGTCGTCTCTTTCAGGGAAGACCTTGCATTTTCCAACATGACAATGCCAGACCACATACTGCATCAATTACAACATCATGGCTGCGTAGAAGAAGGAGTAGAAGAAGGATCCGGGCACTGAAATGGCCAGCCTGCAGTCCAGATCTTTCACCATAGAAAACATTTGGAGAAAGATGCCACAAAGAAGACCTAAGACAGTTGAGCAACTAGAAGCCTGTATTAGACAAGAATGGGACAACATTACTATTCCTAAACTTGAGCAGCTTGTCTCCTCAGTCCCCAGACGTTTGCAGACTGTTAGAAAAAGAAGAGGGGATGCCACACAGTGGGAAACATGGCCTTGTCCCAACTTTTTTGAGATGTGTTGATGCCATGAAATTTAAATTTTCTCAGTTTAAACATTTGATATGTCATCTATGTTGTATTCTGAATAAAATATTGAAATTTGAAACTTCCACATCATTGCATTCTGTTTTTATTCACAATTTGTACAGTGTCCCAACTTTTTTGGAATCGGGTTTGTACATGTAACATGTATTTAAGACAATTTAAGACCAAGTAGATACCTCTACTAAAACAGTGGCATCGGTAGTGATCTTGCTAGAAAAGTAACCCTGATGCTGCTAACCTTACTAAAGGTGTTATTAAAATGAAAGTATACAAATAAAAGCTAATAAAAAGTATATAAAAAAACTAAAGTGAGAGATGCTGTTACTGACAAAAACCAAAAAAAACAAAACAGCTTTGTGCTTGAGATTTAGGTATATTAGTAGTAGAATCAAAGCTTGTGTGATAAACCCTAGATTAACCATTGAATCACCTGAGCCTTGGTGAAAGCCTCCTCATTCATCAGCTGAGGGCCTCTCATGTGCCCTTTGGCGTCCAGAGAGAGAGGGTTTTGTTACAGTAATACGCTCAAGTCGTAAAACGGACAACATAAAGCTCAGTGTTGTGTAAAGAGCTGGTGCTCTCCTCAAGTCCCAGATGGGATTAAAGCAGTGCGTATCAAATGGGCCTTGTGATCTGTCCGACCAATGACCCCCACTCAGGGGAGCAGTAAAGATCAGGAACAGTCTATGTGCCACTTTCATTGGGACACATGTGAATTGAGAGCATGAATGACCTCTTGTTCTCCAATAAAAGTGTGTACCAACTTAATTTACGATAATCAATGTGCTATGAAATATAATCACCAGTCCAATAGCCAGTCTGTGGGGTTGCAAGTACTTTATTTTCAAACAGTCCAACTTATCTGGACTGATCAGAACCTCTATGTTCTGGTTTGGAATTGTATCAGTGCTTTTCAGTTCACTTGGATGGATCCCTGAATTTAGTGTTGCTTATGGGCAACCTATCAACCTAAGCAGGTAAAGGCCGAAAACTCAATGTTTACAAAAATATTTGCCAAGCTTTCATTTCAATCACAATTAATACTGCATAATATCAGCATTATACTAACTATAAGCAAAGTCATTTCACTCGGCGGTCATATTTGAAACGCCTGTTGGGCATGCAAGTGCAGCTCCTATCTCTTTTAATGGGGAAACATCAAATTCTCCAAAACTGAGCTCACGAAACAAATGTCATATTTGAAATCACCAATGAAATCTGACAACAGCTGTCTCATACATTTTGTTTCTAAACGCTCAAATCATGCCAAAAAAACTGCCTTTTTTCAGTTGGACAAAGCTAATGCGCATGTGCAGTCCTAAACACGCATCTCAGAACAATGCCTGTTTCAATAGCAACCGGAGCTTCTAACGGCAGCTGCAGTGATGCAATGACTTTACTAATCTATCATTGGCTCTTTCATTTAGAAGGAGGGGCTTATTCACCATATTGGCCGTTACACTTTCTCCCCTTCATACGTAATCTTCATATATACACATATATATATATATATATATTATTAGGGTGTAATGATATTAAAACCGAACCGAAAAAAGCGATACACAACCCACGGTTTGAACCGCAATACTCTCAAGTCGAACCGAACGTGCCCCGCCCCCTGTTGCCTAAGACCAGCTCTCACTTCACCGTATGCGCACCATATCACTTCAAATAAAGCGCAAGAGAAACAATGAGCATGCAACGTTACGATGTCAGTACTTTACTTTACAGTAAAGTAAAGTACTAATCAATCACGTAACTGGCTCGACGTGTGTGTGAGCTGGGAGCTGTTCATTCTATTCATCAGGAGCAGTTTATATGATTCATTATCAGTTTGTGAAGTATTGTGTATTCACCATGGTAACTGTTGTTTCCATAACCACAAAACACCACTTTAATTTCGCTTTATGTTATTTTGTTTATTTTTAAATTAGTGTGGTGTACTTTATTGTATTAACAAAAGCAGCTGTTTAATAGCTTTAACTTATAGGCCTATTTATTCATCAGTATTAGTCATATTCATACAGGCAAAACAAGGAGAGGCTACTCACTGCAGAGCCATTATCTCCAGCCACCCTCCTCTCTGGAGCTCTAGCTCCCCCTCTCTTGACCCACTGTAGGCATGATGGGAACCACATGAACCACACCCTAACCCTACCCATAACCCTATCTCTCCACCCATTAAACAGGTTAAGCTCCACCCTTGAGCTCCAAGTGAAAAATGTCAAAAAATATGTGTCAAAATTTGAGGTTTTCACAAAAATAAGTTCATTAAGCCCTTGTCTAGCCATCCCAATGCTCCAGATAGCAATTAAACATATAAAAGTATTTTTATTTGTACGTTTTCTGAGATGTGTAACTTCATAAATCTTTCATACTGTAGCTTCTTCATTTTCCCCTGCTTGTTTCTGGCTGACTGGCGCTTCTCTTCAGCACAAGTTCGGTATCGTTTGTCAAACTTTGTAAATATTTATTGCACATTCTCGATGGCATGAGTGTGATTTTCAAACTCATGCGGATGTAAATAAATCAATCTTGCGCTGACTGCTTCAGACAGCGCGCAATCCCGATATACACACATACAGAACCGCAGTATTTCTAAATATCTATCAACATTTGGTTAACTGTTGGGGAAAAACATCTGATGTGTAACATTATATTAGATCTGTGTGGTACAGTAGGTCTTAATATATAGGCTCAATGTTAATCAAACAATTGTGGTATCATGGAAAAAAAGTTGAATATATATTTTTCTTATAGATATTTAGAGACTTGGTGTGTGTCAAATTTGGTGTTATTACCAGGCATGGTCGCCAAGTGACCCAAATTTAAAAACTAATTTTTGAAAAGTTGCTCACTGTGACTCATTTAGCCAGCAAAGATCACATATAAATAATATATATGCATCTCTGTCATCACTGCCATTCATGTGCACCTAACTCAAACTTACAATATTGACACTTGTAGGCTGCTTAAGGACTGTTTTGAAAAACCAGACAATGGCAAAGTTGAGACTTATGGGAGTATGAGAGTAGAAGACGGACCGGCTTCCCACTCTAGTAAAGTTGCCACTGCAAAACCTCACAGAGGAGACACAACAGGAATAAGCACCTCCTGCACATAAGGAAGTAGTAGAGGTCATATCTGAACCTTGGCCCGGGCTTTTACTAGCTTTTATCATCATTATCAATGTCCCCTTTTGCCTTCTGCTTCCTCCTTTCCCAGCCCCCCCAAACTTCATCCTTTGCTCCATCATAAACTACATGTATTTATAGCAGAAGAAAGCAGGCCTCAGGACCGACCTCATGCTTTTAATTGGGTGGGTGGTATCTGAAGGGAGCCAAACAACTGTTCCTTACATGCCGCTGACACACAGTGACAGACTTGAGCCAAGCAGGTCAGTCAGTCGCCACAGGGCTTCATTGTACAAGACGAACGGCTGAAGTGTCATCTGTTTCCTTACATTGTTTCCATTTGGCACAGTAAAGGCTTTCACGGAAAGAGGCGGCACTACAGAAAGGCTTCCCACAGGCGGATTCGCAAGTCATAATAGCCTTTTTTAACGACAGTAATAAATTGAAACGATGGTCACACTTTAGGCTACAATGTTCATGTTACTGTGCATTTATATTAGTAATCATTCAACGCTACTGAAAACTAGTATGAATAATAAATAACTGACTGCTGTATGTGCTGTCATCTTGCCAAACCAAGCACCAATGTAATAAACATCTGTGTATAATGGATAATTATTTGGGGGAGCTGCTAGTAATTAGTGGTGTTTTGATATATACGTTTGATACCATGGCACATAATAATTGTCATAACGGTGTCTAAAACATGGTAAAGTGCCATGGTACTTTTTATCAGGTCTTAAAAGTGTTACCAAACAAGCATGATAGACTCAAAGAGACAGTGTTTGCAAGTTATGTGTTACTGAATGCAATATGACGCTGCCATTCAGCACCCTTGTAGTAAAGTATGATTAAAAAACCTCTATAGCCGCGAATGCAGGAAATACAGTGTCTAATTTATGCAGGGTTGGATGCCGTCCATTCCCAAACTCACCAGAGCAATAATCTCTCATCTGAGGATCATTGAGTCTGACCTCATGCTTTTGAACATGGAGACAGTGGTGAAAAATAGTGCTGATTGAATGATAAGAGCTTGTTTAGAGTTTCACACAAAGACATCTTGATGATCATCAGAAAAAAAATGTGTTGAATGTCATTATAAGTGGTTGAATATTGTTTTAAATAAAATGCATTAGGAGTCTTGCTATGGGCTGTGAAAAATAATTTCTTCAATAGCGTTTTCATCTTGTCATGAGTAAAAAAAATATCTAAACACTCTTATGGCAAGATATACACCACCGTTTGAATGTTCGAATACTGATTATTTAATGCCAATTAAAGAAGTCTCTTCTGCTCACCAAGGCTGCATTTATTGGGTCAAAATACAGTAAAAACTGTAATATTGTGATACAATTTAAAATAACTGTTTTCTATGTGAATATATAGTAAAGTGTAATTTATTCCTGTGATCAAAGCTGCATTTATCATCATTACTCCAGTCTTCAGTGTCACATGATCCTTCACTAATCACTCTAATATGAGGATTTGATGCCCACGAAACCTTCTTTGATGAATAGAAAGTTCAAAAGAACAGTATTTATTTGAAATTGAAATCTTTTGTAACATTATAAATGTCTTTACTGTCACTTTTGGTTAATTAAATGCATCCTAGCTCAATAAAAGTATTAATTTCATTAAGAAAATGTATGTAGAATATTTTCACAAATGCAGAAAAACATTCACAAATGCAGAAAATATAGTAGAATAGCTTATTTTTTCTTACTTCATTGTGAAGTTGTGTTAGATTTATGCTTAAAAATTACCAGTGGAGTAAGAAAGTTAAACTTAATTCATTATATATTCAACAATTATATTCAACAACATATATACAAGAAGTTTTAAAATCTTAAAGGTTAGGTAGGCGATTTTCAGAGAGGCTAGCGAGAGTGCTCTACAAAGCCACGGCACCTTCAAAACACATGAACACCTGCAGCAGGGAGCAAACAAAAGCGTCACGAGAGGCGGCGGTAAACTACCTTATGTCTCAAAGCACATAACATTACAATAATAATGAACATAAACAACCTAGAGAGCACTGACCTGAACCAACTGACTGCTGCAGATTCATTTCACCGTTGGTAGTCCATTCAAACACATAAATTAGAGTCTGCGAGTATATACGGGTTTCCATCTTTTCCAAATGACAGTAGTTATGGCATGAACAGCATAAGCTGGTTGTATTGGTTCAGGAGGAACTGTAAAAGGCGGCTGCTGTTTTGGTTGTGGTGCTCGGTGACTGACGTCTCTGCATAGCATGAAACGCGCTGATGACGTGTGATGTCTGCGCGAGGGTATGTAAAAACATACGTTGACAGGCAGGTAGGACATCCTGTCGTAGCCCTCGGAACGGAATATTTTATGATCCTACGCCTTCCAAAGGCGATATGAATAAATATAAATGCATTTAGACCACTTAAAGGTGCACTGTGTAAATTTTAGCAACATCTAGCAATGAGGTTGTGAATTGCAACCGATCACCCCTCCCTTTCGAAGCACATAGAGAAGCTACGGTGGCCGACACAGGACAAAGATGTCGTCGTCTGAGACAGCAGAGAGTGACTAGCGCTCTGTAGAGAAGTTTGTCTGTTTAGGGCTACTTTAGATACATGGTGGCGCAAATTGCCGATTTCATTGTGAGGGGACCCGCGGTGTATGCAGCTAGAAATGACTCATTCTGAGGTAATAAAAACATAACGGTTCATTATGGAAGGTCTTTATACACCACTGAAAACATAGTTATGTAGCTTATATTGCATTTCTGTCAATAGATCCTCATAAATACTACACACGGCACCTTTAACTTAGTGATTGCTATCGGGACGTGAAGAGACATTTAACCAGCATAACAAAAAATGTTTTTGAAGCATATCACCTACCCTGACTTTAAGCAATTTTACTTCTAAAGAGTTCATTGGAAAGTAAAATGTAAAAGGGTTCTGACTTCAGGCTGTAAAACCCTTTTTTTCTGACAATCTTTGACACACTTCAAATCTGTGGGCAGAAACAGGGAGGCTAATATCATGCACTGCTTAAGAATGTAATTTGTATTTAATGGCCTAAGTTCTTCAGTTATGTGCCAATATGAGAAGATTTGCAGAGCCAGAAACTTTGATACAGACAACTTGTCAGTTTATCTTTAAGATAAGCAGGGCGGCTGAACTGAACCACTTTCTATTCTTCAGGGAAGGCAGAAGGGATGATGTCATCTGAGCAGCGGCGATCGTGATTGGCCGAGAGGATCTGAGCTGCCCGCGCTCACGTGGCTTCCACCAGATTGTTCCAAGAGTTATTAAATACATGCACACAGTGCACAAACCAGGGCTTTATCGAGATCAAGACCCTCAGAGCTAAACTCACACTTACTGCTATTAATTTATGCTCTGCTCTAGGATTCCCTTTTAAGGCCAGATGCATGCAAGACATGTATTTAGAGTTATGCTAAAAATATGAACTTCAGCAATACATGTACTTAAATTCCAAAGATGTATAAAAAACATTACTAATACTATTACTCATATTTGAAAAACTATTAAACTTTGGCATGCAATCTATGCCACATTATAGGTTCAACAGACAAAGTAATCAAACAATAACGTATGCAACTCCAACATGATAGATTTTCTAACATTGAAAAATGTAATACGTTACCAAAGTTATTGGTGCCGTCCATGCCAAAACATTACTATGGCCCAAACTCATCATGTAACCTAAAATATCCACAGCCATTTTATTCCTGGCAAGTGATATGAGTGAAACCTGAAGTACTTCCTGTATAAAAGCCCTCATATATTTCAGTCATACTCACAGGACCCATCTGAACACGATCCCCCCACTGGATACTTCAACAAGTTGAGCTATAGTACAGCATCAAATCCTCTAGTAATATTGTCCCTGACAGACATTGTTCAAGACAACAACATCCCATATGGAACCAATTATAAGATACAGGAAAAAAGGGAACAATATTCAGGGAATGGAAATATATAACCATGTTTATGTGCTGCATGTGTTGCAAATGAGATTAACTTATCAGAGTGTCAGATTAAACAGATTTAGACAACACGCCAATTGCTTAAATTGCATAGTTCAGGATAAATCATGTAGTCTGTGGAAAACTACAAATTAACGTGAAAGATTAGTTATCATCTCCAGAACACGTTCTGTGGAGCTGAGCAGGTGAATCTGCATTTGATTCCTGCACTAAAAGCCGGAATGAACCGGACACGAACCGAGCAAAGCCTGAGCGTGGAGATATTTCTCAGATCTCCCTCCAAAGTCCATGGGCTCATCTGAAACTGATGATAAATCACAGACACTCATTCCTGAAGTGTTAGTCCATGTACAGAAATGCCTTGTTTCATAAACAAATCAAACTTGCAGCTCTCCAACAGCTGAAAAACGGGCCAAAGAAAAGAAAGCCTGATGATGCCTAACAGATCATAATTATACTGTGCGGAGAGAGACATGATGTGGTTTAGTTCAGTGGTTCTCAACTGGTGTGTCAACCCATAACAGGTCTGTTCTGACAGTCACAGGCAGAAGTGAAAACAATGCTTCTAGATATATAAATAATAAAGGTGTAACAGCACACAGAAGTCACTGTTTGGTATCTTGGTTTTGGAGTCAGACAGTAGTGCAAATTGCAGTTCCACCTAGCGGCATCTAGGTAGTTGGCACAGTACAACCTCCTTTAGTGCATGAAGCACTAAGCAGTCAACATAATGCACTCTTGCAAGAGTATTTGGTCTCAATTAGCTAGAGATTAGTTTTCTTTGCGCGTGAGAGTTCATTAATGTGGTGACAATGGCGGATGCATAAAGTTCAATATATTACGCTTTTTCAAGAAATCACGGAAAGATGAGCGAGAAGGAGAAAAAGTGCCATCTACATCTGAGCCTACTTCACCTTTCCACAAGGAGACAGAGAGTGAAACTTCCCATTTCCAGGATATGCATATTTCATCACTAGACTGTGACTAGTGAGACTTCCACACAAATCGGCACAATGCCAAATGATTTTGTCTTATTATAACAGCGGAAACGACTTAAAATACTAAACACTAAGGTCATACAGATCACAAGACATCATTCAAAACTGTAACATGTACACACAATAAAAACAAAACATTGTGCTTTAGTAAAATAAAGAAAACAAACGGGATGCCGGTTTCTGCTACCCCGGTTTCCTGAAATAAATAGTTTCTGGAAATAAATTTCAGCATTTCAGCGTATAGGTTACTAGCAAGTAGTCATCTGAACTCGTTTTGGGTTAGTGCATAGATCGTCTCTTCTTCTGCTCTTTTTCCTGTTGTGGCTGATGTGCATTACGTGCGTGTGGCCCCTTGGATTGGAGTGTGGATCGCCTGTGTGACTATATTTGTCGTCTGACTGTATGCACCGAAGCGTGACGGTTTGGGACAAATACATTTGTCCCAAATACTAAAAATACGTTTTAGTTAACAAAAACAACACTGGGATGGGATGATAAATAGACTTCTACAAGGGAGAAAACGCTTTGCCTAATAGCAGTAATACACTGATCAGGCATAACATTATGACCTAATATTGTGTTGGTCCTGCTTTTGTGGCCAAAACAGCCCTGACCCGTCGAGGCATGGACTCCACTAGACCCCTAGAAGGTGTGCTGTGGTATCTGGCACCAATATGTTAGCAGCAGATCCTTTAAGTGCTGTAAGTTCCATGAATTGGACTTGTTTGTTCAGCACATGCCACAGATGCTCGATTGGATTGAGATCTGAGATCCCATAGTGCATCCTGGTGCCATGTGTTCCCCAGGTAAGCCACGCACACACACCCGGCCATCCACGTGATGTAAAAGAAAACGTGATTCATCAGACCAGGCCACCTTCTTCCATTGCTCCGTGGTCCAGTTCTGATGCTCACGTGCCACTGTTGGCACTTTCGGCGGTGGACAGGGGTCAGCATGGGCACCCTGACTGGTCAGCAGCTATGCTGCCCCATACGCAACAAACTGAGATGCTCTGTGTATTCTGGCACCTTTCTATCAGAACCAGCATTAACTTCTTGAGCAGTTTGAGCTCCAGTAGCTCGTCTGTTTGATCAAACCACACGGGCCAGCCTTCGCCGCCCACGTGCATCAATGAGCCTTGGCCGCCCATGACCCTGTGGCCGGTTCACCACTGTTCCTTCCTTGGAGCACTTTTGATAGATCCTGACCACTGCAGATTCGTTTCACAATATGCGTCTGCTTGCTGCAATCTTTGTTACTCACTTGCTGTGTTCCAAAACCTAGGGTAAGCAGCTCTGCCAACTAGTATCCTACCTGAATATATAAAATGCATACACACACATAAAATGCATAACAAATGCTTGACAAAGTTGTGGTTTGTTGTTGCAATGCATTCTGGGATTAGAAATCTTAGAAAACACCATAATTACACTCCATACCTTTAGGAACAAACCTGCAACGAAGTTAGGAGAGTGAGTATGATGCCTTCGTATGCTGTCTATTTAGGCAGATCATTAGGTTTCTAAACAGAGCTTTTCTTTTGAAATGTTGTGATGTCAAAGCAGATACAATTTCGGCTTGTTTCCCCAAACTGCAGGAGTTATCACAGGGGCAAATAGTTTCCGAGCCTCCCTATTAACCCCCCTGAGAACTGCTGAAATTTTCCCATGAGAATGACGATGGTTAACACACACTGGAGTGAGAGCATATGGGACGCCCATCACTTCAGCTGGCTGGAAACTTATTCCATCTGTGGTTAGTATGCAGAACCCCTCCACATTAACTGCTTTTCCCTTACTGTATGCTATACAGCACAATGCACTTCTAGCTAATTGATAACACACTGGCTATGTGGCAGAATATATACACTGTATACATACATGTTCACGTACATGTTCAAATGCTACATAGTTGTCACATGACCTTGCATATTCCATGCATCCATAAAATTGCATAACTCACAGAAAAAACAAAACAAGCAAATGTACAGTATGAAAGAAATAATATAATACTCAATAACTCATAAGTGGATGAAATACTGGAACAATGTCCTTGTAAAAATCAATTACAGTGAACTTTTATGGGCTAGCGTACACAATGTAAAAGGCATTTAGCATGTGACCCTCAGTTGAAAACACAGCTGGGATTTATAAAGCTTGAATGGAGGTGCCATGCTCCCGTGGCGTAAATGGGCACATGGAAAACATTTTCTCTCTGAACAATGAAAAAAAAATCATTGTTCATCCAGAACTAAGGAACATCTATCAACAAATTAAGGGGTGAATCTCACGAAACCTGTCAGGAACATTTGACCTCAAAATTAAAAACAAGGGAGGGGGGAAAGGAAATTACATTTTGCATATGACAGTTGCACATGACACTAGCAATGTCATGGGTTTGAGTCCCAGGGAAAGAAAGGACTGATCGTATGTGTACCTTTAATACAATGTAAGTCGCTTTGGATAACAGCATCTACCAAATGCATAAATAAAGCCTGGTTTGGACCAAATTTTTAGGGATGTCAATGTGATTTAGCATGATTAACAATTTAAAAATGCCCCTTTTCATGCCCCAGACTGACAAACTTTTTTTGTAAATTTTGTAAAAGAAAAAATATTGTGATTGGCCAGTTATTGGCTTATGTTCAGTTATTTGAAAAATTATTTTATTAATTATTTATTGTAACATCTAAAGACACGTTTAGTCTATTCATTGTTTTCATCTACCACAATAAATGTAATGTATTGGAATTATCTTCTTTTGGGGGATTTTCTCTCTCTCTCTCTCTCTCTCTCTCTCTCTATACACATACATACATACACACATATTGAAAGAATAAACTCAAAATTACAATGGTGGGAAGTATTACAGAAAAGAAAATTTGGTGGGAAATATGCTTAATTGCCAGAAAAAAAAAAATGTCAATAAAAAAACCCACTTTATTATCTGAAAAACATACTTCATTTTCTTTATGCAAAATATAATACTTCTATTTTTTTTTCTTGATTTTGTGGTGAAGTGACCTGCACATGCTCTTGACAGGTTTTGTGCAAAGAACAAAAAGACTTGTTATGAGAGTAAGAACAAAGCATTCATCAAATGCTTGTGGAGAAATCAGGCCAATATACACACACCCTCTTAACACTTCACCAAAAATTAAACTGCCTGGAAATCTTTCCACTGTGCAAAAATACACTGGTATTTAGTAGGACATCCAGCAGTGTCTTTTCATTTGGAAGAGCAACAACTCAATCCCTTTGGCCTTGACATGTACAGTAATATTTCCACTGCTTTATACGTCCTCTCTGCTGTTATCTGTCGACATAAATGCCTGGAATAACTTATATGCCCTTAAGTTCCACTCACTTAGTGAGCAGGTGGGTCATGTCAAGGGTAAGTGTAGGGAGAGCCAACACAATCCTTTACTCCTGCTACTCATTCCCAGAATTCCAAGCTATTCCTCCTTCAATCATCCGGCCCGCTCTCTGCTCCGGCTCACAGCAGTCACCTTATCTGGCTGAAAACGGAGCACTCCTGTGAAGGTCCCGCCAGCACTATATGCACCCGAGAAGCACAAGTCATGAAGTTAGGATTGGGGTTAGTTCCTTTTATGGAGTTGTAATGCGAGGTAGGGATGCTGGCTGCCGGGAAATATGGCTTCTATCACAAAGTTATTCCTCCAAAACTAGCTCAAGAACACTATAAGATCTTGCACAAAGAATAAAAATCAAGTATTTTAAGAAGCTGCATTGCAAAAATGTTGCATTTTGTCTGGTTTTCCTGGACAGCTATATAAGTGTTCTTAAATCAAGATACATTTACATGAAAAGCAAAATTACTTAAAGGGATAGTTCATCCAAAAAAGAAAATTGGATGTTTATCTGCTTACCCCCAGGGCATCCAAGATGTAGGTGACTTTGTTTCTTCAGTAGAACACAAATGATGATTTGTAACTCCAACCGTTGCAGTCTGCCAGTCGTATAATGCATGTCAGTGGTAACATTTGAGAGTAAAAAAAAACATGCACATACAAATCCATATTAAACCCTGCAGCTCGTGACGACACATTCATGTCTTAAGACACAAAATGATTGGTTTGTGCTCTCATAGTTCTCATACTCTCAAATGTTACCACTGACATGCATTATACGACTGGCAGACTGCAACGGTTGGAGTTACAAATCTTCATTTGTGTTCTACTGAAGAAACAAAGTCACCTACATCTTGGATGCCCTGGGGGTAAGCAGATAAACATCCAATTTTCATTTTTGGGTGAACTATCCCTTTAAGATATTAACTCTTGTTTTCTGAAAGAATGATCAAAATAATGCTTAGTTTATGAGTTTATGCTTAAAACAAGAAAACATCTGCCAGCGGTATCAGAAAAATAAACTTAATTTAAAGGGAAAGCAAGTTTATTTTTCTGGCAACACTGGCAGATTTTTTTTATTGTTTTAAGTGTAAAGTCACCTAATTACTTGTTATCGTGTGTAATTTTGTTTCTCTGGTAAGTGTATCTTGATTTAAGGATGTTTAGATATTAAACTGGAAAACAAGACAAAAATGCTGTCTTTTTTTTTACAGTGTGACCTCCTGCTTTTCTAGCATTCAGTCACTGTGAGGCATTAGATCATATCCGTATGACTCAATGGCAGTAGTTATCTACAATGCATTTATCAAAACTGATAGGAGCCTAAAATAATTTATGCTTCTGCTTTTGCCAGAGATTTGATGTTTGTCCCAGTTCTATGAAAAACACATGAATAACAACAGCACAAAAGGTTAGAGGACTTCCTATTGGTGAGGGACAGACTTCCAGCTGTCATTTATATTCCATTTATAATAAATCTCCTATTTTTTAAAAATAACATGCAAAACTATACATTATGCAACAACAACAACAAAAATGTAAAAGCAAGCAGCATCTAGTGATCTATGGAAGATAATTGTGACTTTTTATCTCACAATTATGTTTACACCAGATTTTTTTCTCAGAATTGCAAGATATAAACGTGCAATTACTAAATATAAAGTCAAAATTGTGAGATATAAAGTCAGAATTGTGATAAAAATTCGCAATTACCTTTTTAATTTTTTTTTTTTTTTTTTTACAAAGCTTCCATGGTGATCATCTAGGAAATAAGTTATTTTGCATTTACAATATTGTGACAAAAATTAAGAGTTGACTACTATTTGGCTGAAATATCAATGCATAACTTCAGATGTCCAGTGAATGTTCATAGATTAAACTGCATGTTTTCAACACCAGAGATTCTATTAGTTTTATCTCCCTGTATTATCCTGCTGAAGCAGCTCTGTGAACATCAGCTCCATCCTGAACGATCAGGACGGCAGCGACAGATGCTTCCTCCGTCTGATGAGATCAGGGCTCATAAAACTGGTCCACTTTTACGTGAAGTTATTCTGGGTCTATTGTTCTAATCGGTGCAGCCTGGATACAATCTTTAAATCTACTGCGCGTGGGCCGAGAGACGCTTCAGCTCTTGTAAAATAAACTGCTATACTTGATATGTTTGAGCCCCACACACCGAAGGCAGTCCACCACCGCTCTCCAATAGGAAAACAGACACAATTCCAACAACAACCAGGGATCATCAGACCATATAAATAAAACCCTCTAAAGTCCTGCTTTAGGGAACAGAAACAAATTTAACAGTACCTTTGTGTGGTTGACGAAATGAGCCAATAATCATACATACATACATACATACATACACATAACCTAACCATTTATAGTTAAAACTGTTCAACTGCTTCTTGTTAAGGCAAATATCTAATCAGCCAATCATATGGCATGATTTCCCATCAGAATGGGAAAGAAAGGTGATTAAAGTGACTTTGAACGTGGCATGGTTGTTGCCACGGGCTGGTCTGAGTATTTCACAAACTGCTGATATACTGGGATTTTCACACACAACCATCTCTAGGGTTTACTGAGAATGGTCCGAAAAAGAGAAAATATCCAGTGAGCGGCAGTTCTGTGGGCTAAAATGTCTTATTGATGCCAGATGTCAGAGGACAATGACCAGAAGAACAGAAAACTGAGGCTACAATTCACACGGGCTCATCAAAACTGGATAATATTAGATTGGAAAAATGTTGCCCGAGTCTTGATTTCTGCTGCGACATTCAGATGGTCAGGTCAGAATTTGGCGTAAACAACATGAAAGCATGGATCTATCCTGCCTTGTAGCTTTGGGATGTGCTGGAATGGGAGATTTGCATCATGGATGTGCAGCCGACAAACTGTGTGATGCAGATTTGTATACAAGTGATGCACACGGACCCGGCCATCCACGTGATGTAAAAGAAAACGTGATTCATCAGACCAGGCTGCCTTCTTCCATTGCTCCGTGGTCCAGTTCTGATGCTCACGTGCCACTGTTGGTGCTTTCGGCGGTGGACAGGGGTCAGCATGGGCACCCTGACTGGTCAGCGGCTATGCTGCCCCATACGCAACAAACTGAGATGCTCTGTGTATTCTGACACCTTTCTATCAGAACCAGCATTAACTTCTTGAGCAGTTTGAGCTCCAGTAGCTCGTCTGTTTGATCGGACCACACGGGCCAGCCTTCGCTCCCCACGTGCATCAATGAGCCTTGGCCGCCCATGACCCTGTGGCCGGTTCACCACTGTTCCTTCCTTGGAGCACTTTTGATAGATCCTGACCACTGCAGACCCGGGAACACCCCACAAGAGCTGCAGTGTTAGAGATGCTCTGACCCAGTCGTCTAGCCATCACAATTTGACCCTTGTCAAACTCACTCAAATCCTTACGCTTGCCCATTTAACAGGTGCCGTGATGAAGAGATAATCAGTGTTATTCACTTCACCTCATAATGTTATGCCTGATCAGTGTATAAATATAAAATCACTTGTGCAATCTGAAAATTCACATTAAGATGTTCAGTAAGTCAAAAGAGTAAAGGAACACTGTTTAAACATTCATTCAGCTGCACGACACAACCCTCCAGCACCATGCCATCTACTTTCCCTGAATTCAGCAAGCAACTAAATAGACGCTTGGCTATTTCATATAAAGTTTTCCCCAATTTCGTCTGTTTCCGAGCTCTTTCCACAACATTTATTGTCGGTATTGTGGGTTTCTTGCATTCTAATATTTTTCCGTCACCATGTTTCATAAATAGATGCTGGAGTCGTGAGCGTGTTTAATGGGAGACAGCTGGATATGATTACCTTCCTGCCGTGCGGAATCATTGTATCAGCTTTCTTGGCTGGGCGTAAATGAAGCCCGTGGAATGGCATTGGAGGAATTGCAGCGTTATGCGGTACTGTTATATGTGGCAACACAAAGCCGGTAGAGTGGCAAACGGCCTAGTCCTCTCACCGGGTCAGTACTATGAATACCATCAAATCAGCACTGCAGGATCTAACACAGTATGTGCATGTATGAGAAATAGTATCAGGGTTCACTTAGCTTTGTTCCAAAAACTAGTGAGCAACCTACCTAGACAGCACTTTTAGGCATTTCAGATATGCTTCTGATGTGGTTTTGAACAGGGCTGCCTTTAAAGAAAACTAATTTAGGCCTAATTTACACAGCATCACATGTATCCTAGACAAATAAGGTAATTAGATTGGGGATAATCCAAAATAACCAAAATAGTCTAGAGAAATGTTATAAATAAAAAGCGTTCAAAAGATTTGTAATACTTTTAGTCAGCAAGCATGCAGTAAATTGATCAAAAGTGACATTTATAAATATTATAAAATATTTATTTCAAATAAATGAAATACAACTTTCAAAGAATCTTGAAAAAATGTAGAACAGTCCAAAAAAAATTACACAGCACAACTGTCTTCAACATTGATAATAATCATAAATGTTTCATGAGCAGCAAATCATCATCTGAGAGTGATTAGTGAAGGATCATGTGACACTGAAGACTGGAGTAATGATGATAAATTCAGCTTTGATCACAGGAATACATTACACTTTACTATATATTCACATAGAAAACAGCTATTTTAAATTGTAAAAATAATTCACAATATTACTGTTTGTACTGTATTTTTGATCAAATAAATGCAGCCTTGGTGAGCAGAACAGGCTTATTTCAAAAACGTAAAAAAAAAAAAAAAATATTGACCCCAGACTTATGAACGGTAGTGTACCATTCATTCAACAATGAAAGATAAAACAGATCATTTTAATTACAATATGTGCGAGTGTGTGCTGTTTATTTCATGCTTAAAGTATCACATCTTCTTAGCAACATGCTTATTTAAGACTCAATTAAAATCAATAATCAGTCACTTTTGAGGTTCAATTTGAATCAGGAAAACCAGTATATGAAACTTACTTTCAAGTATCTCTATCACCATGCCATTACAGTATAAACTGGTGAGTGTTAAGAGCTTAACTGTGTCAGAGTTGTATATTGAGCAGGAGAATAACACTTTAAAATGGGCTGTGTTTGATATGCTATTGGTTACAATCCTCACTTGCTCCCTCAGTGTGCTCCTTACATTGCCACAGAGGCCACATGCATCAGTAAAGCCGTGCAGGATTTGAGGTATTTATGTATACACAGTAAAGCGAACCATGAGAGACATGCCATACAACAACCAGACAGCTAAAGGAATCTGACAGCCTTTAGCTTCTCCATAGAGCGTGTGCTACAAATCCCAAACCTATCTCATGTGGGACCGTGACTAATGGGTTTGCTATTGCTGAACGAGTGATATCTATGGCACAAGATGATGGAATGTAAATGCATATGTGACAAATGATGCTAAGCTATTTGTATAGACCTGCTATGAGGAAAAAACTGAATCAATATGAGGTATACCTTCAGGCCTATTTATTGCACTGGGATCCAAGGTGACCCACATCTAGTCTAACAGTCCAGAAAACACACTGCCATTTCCTTTCTACTAGAGAAAACACTGTGTGTGGCTGCCACAATAACATAGGAAATAGATTTGTCCCTTGCATCTGGTTCTGCTCATTTGAGTGTTGATTCCTCTAATGCCTCATCATTCAGCATGGACATTTAAACCTGCCCTGATCCCTGTATGCAATACGGAAAATCTACCCAAGCAGTTTTTTGACCCATTGTGCATGGTAAGCCAAGGGGGAAAAAAACCCCATTGGATTGTGAAAATGACATGAGATGATGAAGTGAATGGTTAGCATGAGGGTGGCAATGGTAAGACTAGAAACCAGCCGAATCTTCCACTCAACTCCAAAAGTTCATCTACAAACTCCAACATCCATCATAATCATAAAAAGTAAAAAAAGACAAACAAAAAAATGCTTGCTTGCTTGCTCCCAGGTGCTAGTGCACCACATATGCAGTTTATCTGGCTAAAAATAACCAAGCAAAGAACATCTGGCAGTCTGGTATGATATTCCATAAACTGTGCCAATAGAAACATGTTTAAAATGATCAACATGAATCCGTTACGTAATGCCTCCTATTCCTGTGGAGGGAAATTATAACTAGACTATTTACTAGAATTTTGAGAAGCCCTTGTAGATGCTTGTTTCCTTTGGCTTCATGCAGGGGTTTTACAAAGTTTTTCTAACCTCAGTGTGCACAGGAATGCTTGTGTCAAACCAACCACAGCAACCTTTGGAAAAGCAGAATAGGTTCAATTAAACGCACGTCCTGCAGGTCAAATATCATCTAATTAAATCAGAACTAATTTTGGATTGTGCTGCGATGCACATCATTAAACAGGAAATGGTGTCGGCTGTGCCTGTTTGGGGAAATAATAGATAAACTAAATTCTATTACTACAGTTCAACATATTTACTTGGCCACAGCTAGTCTTATACATAATATAAATGTAATGTATAATTAAAATATATCAGGATAATTACAAACCTGATTCCAAAAAAGTTGGGACACTGTACAAATTGTGATTAAAAAAGGAATGCAATAATTTACAAATCTCATAAACTTATATTTTATTCACAATAGAATATAGATAACATATCAAATGTTGAAAGTGAGACATTTTGAAATGTCATGCCAAATATTGGCTCATTTTGGATTTCATGAGAGCTCTGCATCACATATAGGAATGCTACTGTAATGGAAATCACAACATGGGCCCAGAAAACACAATCGGTGAACACAATCCACCGTGCCATTCGCCGCTGCCGGCTAAAACTCTATAGGTCAAAAAAGAAGCCATATCTAAACATGATCCAGAAGCGCAGGCGTTTTCTCTGGGCCAAGGCTCATTTAAAATGGACTGTGGCAAAGTGGAAAACTGTTCTGTGGTCAGACCAATCAAAATTTGAAGTTCTTTTTGGAAAACTGGGACACCATGTCAACTGGACTAAAGAGGACAAGGACAACCCAAGTTGTTCTCAGCGCTCAGTTCAGAAGCCTGCATCTCTGATGGGATGGGGTTCATGAGTGCGTGTGGCATGGGCAGCTTACACATCTGGAAAGGCACCATCAATGCTGAAAGGTATATCCAAGTTCTAGAACAACATATGCTCCCATCCAGACGTCGTCTCTTTCAGGGAAGACCTTGCATTTTCCAACATGACAATGCCAGACCACACACTGCATCAATTACAACATCATGGCTAGAAGAAGGAGGATCCGGGGACTGAAATGGCCAGCCTGCAGTCCAGATCTTTCACCATAGAAAACATTTGGCGCATCATAAAGAGGAAGATGCCACAAAGAAGACCTAAGACAGTTGAGCAACTAGAAGCCTGTATTAGACAAGAATGGGACAACATTCCTATTCCTAAACTTGAGCAGCTTGTCTCCTCAGTCCCCAGACGTTTGCAGACTGTTAGAAAAAGAAGAGGGGATGCCACACAGTGGGAAACATGGCCTTGTCCCAACTTTTTTGAGAAATGTTGATGCCATGAAATTTTAAATCAACTTATTTTTCCCTTAAAATGATACATTTTCTCAGTTTAAACATTTGATACGTCATCTATGTTGTATTCTGAATAAAATATTGAAATTTGAAACTTCCACATCATCGCATTCTGTTTTTATTCACAATTTGTACAGTGTCCCAACTTTTTTGGAATCGGTTTGTATATATACACTCACCTAAAGGATTATTAGGAACACCTGTTCAATTTCTCATGAATGCAATTATCTAATCAACCAATCACATGGCAGTTGCTTCAATGCATTTAGGGGTGTGGTCCTGGTCAAGACAATCTCCTGAACTCCAAACTGAATGTCAGAATGGGAAAGAAAGGTGATTTAAGCAATTTTGAGCGTGGCACGGTTGTTGGTGCCAGACGGTATTTCACAATCTACTCAGTTACTGGGATTTTCACGCACAACCATTTCTAGGGTTTACAAAGAATGGTGTGAAAAGGGAAAAACATCCAGTATGCGGCAGTCCTGTGGGCGAAAATGCCTTGTTGATGCTAGAGGTCAGAGGAGAATGGGCCGACTGATTCAAGCTGGTAGAAGAGCAACTTTGACTGAAATAACCACTCGTTACAACCGAGGTATGCAGCAAAGCATTTGTGAAGCCACAACATGCACAACCTTGGTGGATGGGCTACAACAGCAGAAGACCCCACCGGGTACCACTCATCTCCACTACAAATAGGAAAAAGAGGCTACAATTTGCACAAGCTCACTAAAATTGGACAGTTGAGGACTGGAAAAATGTTGCCTGGTCTGATGAGTCTCGATTTCTGTTGAGACATTCAGATGGTAGAGTCAGAATTTGGCATAAACAGAATGAGAGCATGGATCCATCATGCCTTGTTACCACTGTGCAGGCTGGTGGTGGTGGTGTAATGGTGTCCCACAAAAATCCCACAAATCTCCATCAACTGCAAGATGCTATCCTATCAATATGGGCCAACATTTCTAAAGAATGCTTTCAGCACCTTGTTGAATCAATGCCACGTAGAATTAAGGCAGTTCTGAAGGCGAAAGGGGGTCAAACACAGTATTAGTATGGTGTTCCTAATAATCCTTTAGGTGAGTGTATATTGTTTTAAATATATTTTTAAACACTACATTAAAAACATTGTTTGACTGCAAACATTAATATTCATAGTATAGCAGTTATAGAAATAGAAAATATTCAAACATATACATGTATGTATATATGTATATAAAGTATATTCTTATTTATAATATGCATAAAAATTATATTGATAAACCATTTGAAATCTTTTTAAAGGGTGATAACCATTAAATAGTATTATTAATGACTTGTATATATGATTGTATTCAGCCATTCTGCCTAAAATCATCTTAAAATGTTTTTAATTGCTCATTACACTATGCAACTTTTTTTTTTTCTTCAAAATTAGTTTTTGTTTGACCCTGATTCACTATGGTAGGTCTATTATAAGTGTTTATATTTTATACCTGCTGAGATAGTTTCACGGAAATTGCACACATATATGTCACTCGCCTGTATGTGTGTCTCAGAGAAAAGTTGCTCCAACTACTTTGACGCATGTGGGAGTGGCATAGGATAGATAAAAAAAATAAATAAAAAAAAGAGAATGTGACAGGGCTCATAAAACAAGAATCAACATAAATTTGGCTTTTCAGAGGTGGTGAGAACTGAGGGATTTGAAATGTTGTAAAAGCGACAGATGCTGTTTTTCTTACTCAACAACAGGTGAGTAAGGTATTTTACTGAACAGATAAATTGCCATAGCTCTCTAACAGAGTTCATTGTAAAGAATTATCTATTGTGAAGGGACATATTCAGTATGGTTGTTTATTCTAAGGAAATACTGTGTGTATTAATGGGGAAAACTCTTCAGCTAAACGTCTTCAGCTAGTCAGCTTGAGATCCTTTTCTATTTAATCTGGTTATTTCTCTTAAGCCATGTAGTGAATGTTTTATAAGCAGTAGGATAATCTCTCTCTCTTTTTTTAGTTATGAGAAGGAACCATATTCATCCGCACAGTCACTCAGAGCTGAAGCACAACCAAAGCAATGTTCTTCCACAAAATGCATGCAGTTTTGTTTTTTCATCATGTACCTTTAAATGCTTTTAAAAAGAATTGTTCTACTTCAAACATTAATATTCATAGTATAGTAGTTATGCTAAATAAGAAAAGATTCCAATAATATTCAAATAAAATAATCAGATTTTTCAAATGAACTCACCTGTAAACAGCACATAAAAACAAAACAGACTGTGATTGGACACTTTATGGGCCCTATTTTAAGGATCTGAGCGCATGGTCTGAAGCACATGGCGCAGGTGCACTCCGAATCCACTTTTGCTAGTTTAACAAATGGAAAAAACAGTCGCCGCATGGTCTAAAAGGGTTGTATCTAGTCTCTTAATGAGTTATGGGTGTGTTTTGGGCATAACGTATAATAAACCAATCAGAGTCTCATTTCCCATTCCCTTTAAAAGCCAGTTGCGTTTGCACCATGGCGGAATTTGTGTGTGAAAAGACTAAACGTTTCTCCAGAGAGGAATCATTTTATTTTTAATATTTGGCATGTGTGTGCTGCTGCACGTCCCTGTGTAATAAGCAGAGTGTACGTCACCCTTTAAATAACACAAAAAATGCTACGCTATTGACTCCAGAGCAGGTTTTTGTTGGTCAATGGTGCAGTCGTTTTTAGTTCCTCAAAATAGCAATGCGTCAACAATGCTCCTGAACACACCTGGTTTTCAGACCAGCAAGCCCATGGGTGAACAGATGGCGCGAGTGCATCTGCTATTTAAACAACGTAGAGCTGGACGTGAAAATGAGCAAAAAAAAACACTTGCATTGCGCCGGGTGTAAGATAGGGTCCTATATCTCTGTCAGAGGTATTCACGCAACTGAATCCTAATGGCCTGGTCATGTGGCGATGAATAAGAATTTAATAAAGACTTAAAAGTCAATCAAATGCCAAATCCAATTTCAAGGTCTATTTCACGAAAACTTGCGAGAACAAAACTAAGACCAAAGTAAGATCAGCCAATGCAAATATCACATTCATTGGCCTCGACTAACCTAAATCAGCAGGTATTTACTTTGCTCAGAAACCAAGGTTAACAAAGAAAAACACTATGCAGATAACTCTTAAATCAAGATGAAGGTTCGTCCAAATGTTCTCCTGCAATATACAGTGAAGTGAGTCTGAACGTGTTCACATACTGAAACCAGCTCAATGTTACTGGGAGGCCAGAATAAGAGCTCCAGTTGACACAACAAGAGCTCCCCGGGCCATTGTGACGTTACTCATCATAGTGGGATACAGTGTTTTCACCATGTGAGAGTTAGTGAAGGCTCCCTACAGAGAACCCGGCAGAGAGCCAGCTGGTTTCCATTAGCATACCTCAGCTAGTGAGTGGGGGTCCTGGCTTCATGCGGGGAGACACTAACACCCGGATAAATGAGAGGAGAGCCGTGCAGACCTGGCCCTCGGGACAGCAGCCAAATCATGCTTGATGACGGGGGATTTGTGCTGCTTTAAACTCGCCGACTGAATAAACACACTCATGTTTGGGAACATATTTGAGTGTTGTTTGACAAACCGATCCAAGGCTTATAATTATGGGAATTCACTATAGAGTGAATCAGTAGATTTGTATCTGCATCATTTTGGATTGACTATTAATAGTAAAGCCCTTTTTGAAAGAAATTAATACTTTTCACTATTCACTATTACATTTATCAAAAGCGACAGTAAAACGTCAGTGACATTTCACATAAATGCATTTCAAAAGACTGCACTACAGTTTCCACAAAAATATGAAGCAGCACAACTGTCTTCAACATTGCTAATAATCATAAATGTTTCTTGAGCATCAAATCATCATATTAGAATGACTTGAAGACTGGAGTAATGATGCTGAAAATTCAGCTTTGATCACAGGAATAAATTACATTTTATAATATATTCAAATAAAAAGTCATTTTAAATTGTAATAATCTTCCACATTTTTTACTGTATGTTAATGAAATAAATGCTGCCTTGGTGGGCATAAGAGACTGTTTTCAAAAACAATTAAAATAAAAAAAACTTACAGGCCTGAAACTTTTGAACTGTACAACTCCTTTGCTCTACTATACCATCCGGTGCACATAAAAACGGCCTGACAATATCCATAATATAACTCCACTAAAGCCATGCCTGGCACGATCAGTTTAAACAATCTTAAGACACGTCATAGACACAGATACTTTTCTTACACAAACTTTAAACAGAGCAGCCTTGCTAATGCAAACACTTCTCACAAATGTACAAAGAATACTGTGCAATAAAATTACATCTCACTTACATACGGCTGACAGGTTAATTCAAAGCTGCGCTAACAAGGTCAATTTACTTCAGACTAAGTTGAAAGTGTTTGCTTTGATTATACTCTTGCCATGTATACTATGTACTTTGGAATATAATACATATTCATACTGCAATTCAATATTAGATTAGATTTACATGTTCTGAAGGAAATGTGAGTGGCGTGTGCCCATGCAAAACTCGCCATCATGATGCCAAAGTGCTGTGGGATACTCACCGAGCAGTAGTAGTAGGGCTTTAGAAAGCACCAACAAATACTAGAAGATAACGGAGGAGATAACAGTTTTCTCCACATGGAACTATTAAATATCAACCTGGATGGAAACCCATTTAGACATTTAGACTGTAATTTAAGTTTCTCCACTGACAGACAGGATTCAAGTCAAATCTACCGAGACAAGTGTGGCCTTCAAGACAAATGAGTCTCTTTACTTTAGATGAAGTGTGTTTAAGCTGCTTGATCCATTAAGGATCACCCAGTGATCTGCCTGCCCACCCAGAACACAAGGACGAGTTTTCAAGGCATTACGTTACAAATCTCACTCATTAATCAGCCATTAAAACAGATAGCCCTGTATCTGTGATTCCCTAGTCCAGAAGAGTTTCTTCAAAACATTTAAAATAAACCACGCTGACTAATTCGAGTAAAAATGCACAATAAACAAGCAGCGCTCTATGGCCGTTTTAGGCCTTGAGAAGAGATTGCACAGTGTTTGATTGAAACTACAAACACGCAACAAATCTGAAGTGTCTACAAACAAGATGAAATATTAAGATACATATAAGCTCCCCTTCGCTACAGCACAGTTACATTCATGTGTATTTGTTAGCAGCTAAAGTCAAAGACATTTAAAGGGTTATTTCACCCATAATTTACTCCATAAACCAACCCAGGTGTGTACGACTTTCAGCAAAACACAACTAATATAACTAATATAGTTATATTAAGGGTACATAACACAAACAGTATAATAATATATAATATAATACACACTTTTATCATATTTCTAAAAGCCAGGCAAAGCGACAAAGAAGACCTGAAGACAGTTGAGCAACTAGAAGCCTGTATTAGACAAGAATGGGACAACATTCCTATTCCTAAACTTGAGCAGCTTGTCTCCTCAGTCCCCAGACGTTTGCAGACTGTTAGAAAAAGAAGAGGGGATGCCACACAGTGGGAAACATGGCCTTGTCCCAACTTTTTTGAGATGTGTTGATGCCATGAAATTTAAAATCAACTTATTTTTCCCTTAACATGATACATTTTCTCAGTTTAAACATTTGATACGTCATCTATGTTGTATTCTGAATAAAATATTGAAATTTGAAACTTCCACATCATTGCATTCTGTTTTTATTCACAATTTGTACAGTGTCCCAACTTTTTTGGAATTGGGTTTGTATTACATTTTTACATTTACATATTTTAATAAAACAAAAAAATCTTTCTTTGCATATATACCACCTATTCTGTTTTTGTTGATTTTGTTGAGTTGTTAAAAGTGTTAAAGTCATTAGTCACAAAAGGCATAACACTTACAGCTGCAAATGGAAGTAAACGTAAGAAGACTTGGTCAGCAAACTCTATTGCCACAGGCTTAATGTTGTTGTTTAAAGCATATTTGCATCATGCGCTGTTTCGTATATAAAGCAAAAACAGGAGCATGGTATGGGGCAAACCCTTCCTGTAAGAAGCTCCCCTATGGAGACGTGGCCTGCAGTGACTCATAAAGCAGTGCCAGTGAAATTTACAGGCTCTGTGTGGGCCTCCTTGTCAGAGCTGCAGCTTCACGGACGCGGCACCCTGAGGATACTGACGCTGTGTGCAGTGACTGAACGCTGTGATTGCAGCCTATTACCAGCACACAGACAACAAGAGCCTATCTGTGCGGTCACAATGACGACTGTCTCTCGGCTGACTCGCAAAACAAGGTCTCTCATTAAGTACGCTGCATTTCAAAGGTAGTTGTTTGTCACCTGATGGTGGGCATTTCATTTTGATAGCGAGACTTTATTATAGGTCACTTAGTGAAATTCTCCTTTGAATAAAACCACACAAGCTCCTACATGATTTAATCAGAGCTTTGACCTCGGCAACAAAGACGTGGATATCTTAACTCCTTTGAAGGCAAGACTGCAGTAAATAGCAACACAATTTGGTTGTTTCCTCACACAAATCTATCGTATAGCTTCAGAATACAGCACACAAGTCATTTTTAAGCTTGCACTTTTGAGTTTTACGAGCTTGACAGACAAAATTGCCATGTTAACTATTTCTTTAATGTGCAGGTGTGTAATCACACTTTTTTTTTCAAATTCCTATTGGAAGCATAGCTTGTTTTATCCTCCAAGCAGCAACAAATAAAAACCAACAAAAACTACCATTTCGAAGCAGTTACACAAAACTGCACATGGACGTATTTGGTGCATGTTGATAGAGTGAAATAAAGTTCTGCACAACATGGCTTGACCTCCAGCACAGGGCTGCTTGCAGCACAGGTCATGGGAGAGAAAAGACACCCGGTCAGTCGAGGACAAGTGCAAACAACATCACATGGACCAGCATGAATTCTGCAGTGCTGATACAGCCGGACACATGTAGTCAACATGAAATGACATTCACGACCCATTTTACTTGCGCAGTGACATGCATTTCCTGATGAAACAGCAAATACTACGAGAAATGAAGTAGGCTGAGACTTGATTTGAATTGAATGCATTTCAAAAATTGAACGTTACATATCATAATTGGACAACACTTTAGGGTCCAATTCTCACTATTAAACTAGTTGCTTATTAGCATGCATATTACTAGGACATTTGCTGTTTATTAGTATTTATACACTATAAAGCACATATTAATGCCTTATTCTGCATGACCATATTCTATATCCCTTAATCCCACCCAATACCTAAACTCAACAACTACCATACTAACTATTAATAAGCAGTAATTAGGTGTTTATTGAGGCAAAAGTCGCAGTTAATAGTGAGAATTGGACCCTAACTAAATTGTGACCCATAATTGACAATAATCAGCATTACAATTTCTATTTTAACTATTGGTGAAATTAAAGATAGGCTGCATAATTGAAGAGACGTGTAAGGTAAGACAAACTGCTTGTTTTTTCTTTGTATTTAGTTCATTTGTAGATTGTGTAGCCCGTTTCGTTTGAGAGCCGTTGCGAGCAGCCTTCCTCAGCTTGTCAAAAATGCCTTTTTACTGTGGTGGTGATAGTAAACATATAAACAAACATTTTGATATTCATGAAGTGTTTATATCTATTGACTTTATTATAGGCAAGACAAGTCAAGTATTGACTTGACATTGACATTTTGTATTTGTTGGGATAGCAAGGATGAACACACAATAACACTGTGGCGAGCAGCGAGGCGAGGGACCGTGAGAGCGGGCCGGTGGTGAATGATGATGAGCGTCAGCTGCACGCCACACCGGTCTCGTCTCACGGAGGAGTGACGGGAGCATAAAAGGAGGAGCGACGACAGTGCAAGAGGAGAGAGGACCAGGCCTGGATTTTATGTTGCGTTTTGTTTTGTATGTAGGCGGCAGTCGTCCGTGAGGGGCTGCCGCCGTTATGATGTTTTGGTGGTTTATTTTTTTAAGTTTTTAAATGTACGCCAGTTCCCGCCTCCTTCTTCTTCATAGGGACATGCTGTCGGAGAGCCCTCACCGCTGAGGGAGATCGTGGTGCTGAGGAGTTTGGGCAGCGTGGATGGATGCTGACCGCGAGTGGCTGCCAGAGGCGGTGGTGCTGGAGCAAGTGAAGATCAGGGTGGGAAGGAGAGCTCGCTGCCATGCCCCTGGGTCGAGGTGGGGTGGCTGCCGTCCGAGAGGGAGCGGAGGAGTCGCCGGCCGAAGCCTGCTGCCGTCCGCCATTCAGGGGAGGAGCAGGGGGCACGGGACTCGCTGCCAGCTCCCTCAGTAGGAGGAGCCACCGCCGGCCGCCAGGAGGCGGAGGAGGATCGAACCGTCCACCAAGTGTCCAGTGCCATCGCATGGCACCACGAGGAAGAGCCTCTCGGTGGGCTGAGGACCGAGCGGCAGTGTGTCCGGGAACCGGAGCAGATATTTTTTTTTTTTTTTTTCCTCTCTCCCCTCTCTCGTTCTGTCGCTCCTCATGCTCCTGGCTCTGTTTCTCTCGCCTCTAGAGCGCAGTCTCGGGAGTGCCCCCCGGCCTGCGAAGGGTGTTGGGGGTATGTGGGGAGCGGCGAGGCGAGGGACCGTGAGAGCGGGCCGGTGGCGAATGATGATGAGCATCAGCTGCGCGCCACACCGGTCTCGTCTCACGGAGGAGTGACGGGAGCATAAAAGGAGGAGCGACGACAGTGCAAGAGGAGAGAGGACCAGGCCTGGAATTTTATGTTGCGTTTTGTTTTGTATGTAGGTGGCAGTTGTCTGAGGGGCTGCCGCCGTTATTGTGTTTTGGTCGTTTATTTTTGATTAAAGTTTTTAAATGTTCGCCGGTTCCCCCTCCTTCTTCTACACATTGAACTTCATTACAAACACCATGAATGTACATCACGGAAGTAAAAAGAGTACATTTTGATTTCATGTTGACAGGACAAAACAGAGCCTGATCCTGTGGAACATGAGGTATGCTGGGATATCTTTGAGGAACACTCACCCTTACAAAGGACGTGTACTGATGGCACTGCTGTCGGTTGATTTCCAGGTTAAAGCGCTGACTTACAGCACCTGTCTGTTCAACGCCGTTTCCAAAATACACCCGGGCCGGCAGACCTTTGTATCTCTTATCGGCATCTGCTGTTAGATTGTACAGCAACTCTGAGGAGAAAAATAGACACCCACATTTCAGTAAGACAACAATGTGTAAACATCTCTCAAACATGGTCTGCGTTTAAACTCTCACCATGAGAGGCATTCCAGAGCGATTTTAGATTTAAAAACAAAGTAAGACGTCAAGTTCCCACTGTCAAAGTTGTGGAAATGAGGGAAAACAGTACAAGAACATTTCTGGGGCCACATCCAAGAGTTAAATGTTTTTGATTAATTTCTGAGACATGACGGAAAAATATGGTTCAAATTGTACTGATCAATAAAATAAAATAATACAATAAAACTGAATGAATGAATAAATAAATATTTAATGACAAATGAGCACATTTCTTCCCAAATTTTAATTTCTGTAATACAAATACAAATCTCATTCTCATTACTGTTATATGACGAATTTTTATTAACGCATTTCATTTATTATAACAAATACATGTGTACTTAAAATGATACTATACAATTCAAATAATATCTTTTTGCATTAAAGAAATGAGAATTGAGATTGTCAATTCATTGTCAATGATTGAATTGTCATCAATACAATGTCACAAAAAGTAAGTTTAAGGTTCTTTATGCAAAATAATATTCTTTTTGTTTTAGGAGGAAATAAGATCCAGACCTCTCCTGGTGAGATTCATCTATTTACACCTACAGACTTTTCCAAAACCAGAAATTGATCAAAAGCACAGAACTCTTGGACACGACCCCAGAAATAGCTGCTTTCTTTCCATTGCCATGAGAGTGACTGTAGGGACTTGATGAATTTCTTGACAGTTTTTGTGATGAGGTCAAATGTGTAATTGCAGGAACCTTGCTCCAGTCCTGACGGTGAGTAAGAGCTATTTTTTGTCTGCTAGTCTCACAGGGCGTTACTCTAATGAAGAGCAGGAAGGGGCTCCTGGACCAATGCAGGGGATTGTTCTTTGAATACATCCAGCTGTGAGCGCACTATGAGCTCACTTCGGCCTACAGAACCAGGGCGTTACTCAGACACAAGGTGCACTTTCCAATACGAGTGCCATGTGGAACTAACACTAGTGCTCTGTACTTCCCAGAAACCTCCCATTATGTAACACCCCTTTATATACTCCATCTCCCATAAGGCCACACCCACTCAGCAAGCAGTGGCCACACCCAAAGGTTGAGCGAGAGGTCACTCTCATTGAATCCCGTAGCTGTATGGTGTCCGTCTTGACCAGTTAAGCAAACACGTGCAGTCAGGCTCATTGAGTCAAGTAACAAAAACTGAGACAAAACAATTAGATTTAATGAAACAAAAAGCATTTTTCCAAAAATTTTAAAACTGTATTTGGTGATATCAGTAACATTATGTGAGAGTCAAAAGTGATTCATAGTGAATTCCTGTTTGTCAAGAGTATCTAGTTATGGGTCTAGTGTGTAAAACAAAAAAATAAAAACAATTAAATAAAATATAAACTAATAAACAAATATAAAACAATAAAAATATGCTATAAAATGCAATGCAATAAAATGCAATGTAGTGCAATAGAATAAATAATAAAATAAAATGACATAAAATAACAAAATAAATAAATTAAATAATTAAATTAAATTCCAAAAACACTCCCAAAAACAAAATATACAGTGACTCACCTATGTGGCCAGGTAAATGTTTTCCTCGAAAGCTCATGCAGATGGTGACATTGAAGCAGTTGAGATGCTGTGGTCCCTCATGACACTGCGGTACTGTGATGTTTATTGAGACAGGCAAAAAGATGGAGACGTCCACAGAGATCACCGGCCTGGATCTGTCACATGCAACAGCAAAGAAAGGTCAAAGCTACACCAGAATGGATGGCATGATTATCAGAGAACACTAACAAGGAATTGGTGTAATTAGAAGCTTTTGCAGGATCAGAAGTGCACAACTTACCTTAACAAAACCACACTGTCAGCCATGAACGCCCCTATCGTCACATCTGATATGGATGAAAACAAACAAACAAACAAAAATGTTTTTCTGGAAGGTCAGGAATGATTCAGGGCCATATTTAACGATCTAAGGTGCATTTGCTAGTTTAACAACAGGAAAAAACGGTCGACGCGCCAGGCACACGGTCCAAAAGGGTAGTACCTAGTCTCTTAATGAGTCATGGGTGTGTTTTGGCTGTAACGTGCAATAAACCAATCAGAGTCTCATCTCCCATTCCCTTTAAAAGCCAGTTGCGCTCGCACCATGGCGGATTCACTATTCACTATAAAAAATTGTTATAGAAACCTCACGATGCTACACTTAGAAAAGATGTGCAAAAATGTTATCCTTAATATTAATGTATACATGTAAGGTCTTAATATACACACTTTATGAGCTGATAAGGTACAAAGATGTATCTTTGAGGTAATCTCTGAGATACTGAGAAATATAAAAATTAGATGAAAAATTTGAAAAGTTGCCTTGGTACTGTAGGCAACTGTAAAGTATGCAACTGTAGTACTAAAACAAAAACTTTACAAATATAAAAATATGAATAAATGATGGTATATAAACAATACTAAAATAACACATGCATAATGGTTGGTCACTACAAATTAGTAAACTCTCTTTAAGCATTGCACATGCTAACTGATATACAGTATATAACACAGAAGTGTTTCTTTTTTAATAAAATATATGAAGCCTTCTTTTTTTATATTCTCTTTTGTCTCTGTTTGAGCGTCTGCTGTGGAATGCTGTAAACAAAATGCTTGCTGGCCACAGCACTATGAGCTCGGCCGAGCAGACAGAACGTGTCAAAAAGCGGTTAAGAAAATTAAGCAAACACTTAATCTACATTCCTCGGATTAGCGCAGCATGGAACCTTCTCCATCATATAATTAATCCTGACCAGATTCTTCTGTGGATGCAAAAAAGATCATCTTTTGGCCATTTTTACAGCAGCTTTCACAGCATTGGACAAATCGCACGATTTGACGAATCATTCATGTCATGAGTTACACACTGAAGATTAATACTTAAGAGGTTTCCAGAATGGAATAAACTCACTGAAGGTCGGTAAAAATGCTACATGTTTCCCATCTTTACGCAGAGATCGCAAAAGGCCAATATAAGTGGTCTGGCACCCGTCATGGTTTCTCACTGAATGTGGTCGGTTTTGATCTAGTTAATTCGGAACATTCTCTATGTTCATTTGAGCAGGACTAGCCAAGTGTCTAAAGTAAAGCCAAACCTGGATATCCGTTTCCATCCATGTCCACATTGCCGGAAATTGACTGGCCGAACATTTGGAGGGTGGGGTTGATGCTTCGTCCAGACAATCTCTGCATACGATCAAGGTGAGAGAAAATCACATCAACCAATCAGAGACGTTTCATAACACTGTGTTGCACACAGAAAAAAACTAAACAAAATTTTTTTTTATAAAACATCGAGATTTTAAAAATGCCACATAGTTCTATAAGTTTCCTTTCCCTTGTGTGCTCATTTATTAAATATTTGGGCTAATTTGATTATTCTTTCAGCTACCAATATCCGAATAGCATTCTCAGCTCCATTTACGGCATTTTCCACAAAATCAGCCAGTGGATTCCATCTGGACCTACTGTTTACCCATCAATCAAACTTTTAAACTGCATGAGCTATGAGGTCTCTCGATAAAACCAGTGACGCACATCCGACTAAATCAATCTATCGGATTAATTTTAAAACAGTCATCAAGCTCAATAGCACCATAAATAAAAACAAACAAAACAAAACTAATGGAATACTGTATAATGTTTAAAGCTGACAAAATAAAACTAGATGAGTAAAGTTTGATGACAAACTTTGATGTTGGCTTGACAAAGTTTAAAATAACTTTGAACAACTTGAGTTGAGGAAATCACTTATGTGATTGATTACCATTGAGTACTTGTTAACTATTCCTGTGTCATCGCCATGGTAGAGGTAAACAGCTCCTCCATAGTCATCCTCTTTCGGGGCTCCAATCGCAACATCTACAGCACAAAAGACAAGCAAAGATGTCAATGAGGAAGAAAACAGGAATTGCACTACCATGATTTCATCATCTAAAACATTTATTTTGTTGTAGGACAAACTCTACCATTTGAGTTTTGCTCTAGTTGAGACAGACAGCCTGACATAATATACAGTGGCCGTAGAGTCTGCCTTGGCTTTTACTCAAGATCTTATTGGGGTCATTACGTACAGTCTGACGAGCAACAATCGTAAATGTTAGAAAAAACAGCATAGTTTGTAGCCGGCTAAAGGGAGCCTGCCAGAAACGTACGACTGGAATAGAAATGCTGGGAGTGGATTTGTGTGTGTCAGGACCCCAATAAATGACTGTTTGCTTTAAGACCATCTCTGTTAAAAAGATGCTCTGCTAAGTCACTTATTGGACACTTATGTGTTTTTGAGAGCCTTTAAAGGTCTGTGAAACTTCAGGGGGGTTGAAACTGCATCATTAAAAAAAAAACCTTGTGCATGAACAACAGCAGTAACACACATTTTAAATGTGCTGCGCTTAACATTTTTATAACTGCTTTGTATTAAGGCTGACAGTTTTCATGGCATGTTTCGCATATGCCGAAATTCTGAAACAATAAGAATTTTGATCACAAAAAAACATTTTTATAATGGCAAAAAATGACTAAATCTGAAGCACCCGTCATTAATATCTATATTTATAGCCCACAGTGTTTTTTTTGGCACCTGAGACTGACACGATTTACTGATTTATTTACTTGCAAGACCTTTATATAATTAACATTCAGGGTTTGGTAAGAGTTTTATTATGCTTTTGAAATCTATTTCTTATTTGATCAAAAATACAGTAAAAACTGAAATATAGCTGCGAGCAGCAATTATCGGGGCTCAAGCACTTTAAGGCCTTTAAGCCGTAAAAAGGTATTATGTTTTATTTAGCAAGCATGTAACCACTTAGATCATAGATGGAAAAGACTGTACAGCCAGTACAGGCAATTTACCAAAGGAAATAAATGTTTTTTTAAAGCTATTTGACAGTTATAGCGCCACCTATGGGCTGATCTCCATAAAAGTTTGCATGCTTGTTTAGAATCATGTTGCATGTTCTCACCTATTTTTGTGAAGTTTATAAATGAACCAGCTATAGCTATCCAAAGGCCAAAGTAAAATTTTTTGATAATTATTGACCTAGAGAGTCCCAAAAATTGCGCCACAGTGGTTTTATCGAGGTTGAGACAAAAATCTAGGACTAGATCGCGAAAGTTGTTTTTTGAAATTATCTCCGATATTTAACAAACAATTTGATTGACAGCGGCGGTCCTAGTTGCTCAGAATCAGGAGTTCTACCATGCAGTATGAATGAATATTTGGCGTGTGTAGCATCCCCGCCAGGCCAATCGGGGCGAGCCTTGGTGACGTTGTATATGGTGTGAGTACCATCAGCCCTCAAAGTTTCAAGTCTATATGTCTTACAGTTTGGTCTGCCCGATCAGTTTTAGGTGAGAATGCTGATCCTTGGAGAGCAGCATTTATTTGCAATAGAAATCTTTATTAGGGTACAGATTCCCCTGTTTCACCTGCTGATATAAATGTATACCCAGTAAGAGGCAGGTCAAATGGAAACAGGTTAATCTCTTGTAATCTCTTTACGGTTACAGCCACCCAAAGGACAATTTACTACCAAACTGACCCCTAAAAAAAGTTAATCACAGATGCTTCTCTATACACATGTACATATTTACTAAGTTGCTTGATTGTTTAAATCAGATTCTTGTTTTAAAGTGCTGCCAACCCCCCTGTCCCACACCGGAAAGATTCACTTCCTGTTTAATCTGACACATCTGTCTCCACTTCTCATATAGTCCTCAGGCCAATTGAATTAGCTTCATAAGCTCTAATTTCTTACCATCTTGTTTCCATATGAATGGATCTTGGTCTTTTATTATGTGATGGTCAGTCTCCCTAAACACTTTCAGTAACAGTTATGAGGATAGTCCGGTCTAAAATTACAAAAAAAAAGGCGACATGCAGAAAATGAAGCTACAATCAAACAATGCATCAGGTAAAGAGTGAAACCAGATGCCAAGAAAAGCCTCCGACTGGATTGTGGGGTGCCAGGAAAATCAAGAGTGAGAACACTGGTCTCAGAGGAGATATCAGAGGTTTGAATCTGCTTCACATCAAAATATCTTTTCCAGTTACTTGACAAACAATGTCTGTCTGTCTCCAATACGGTGGAAATATGATTTTTGTAAAATTAGCTTTTATAGGAATATAGGAATATAGGAATATAGCAGGTTAACATATGTGTTAAGTCTCTTATGCTCACCAAGGCTACATTGATAAAAAATACAGTAAAGACCGAAATATTGTGAAATAATATTTCTATTGTTTTCTATTGAATTTTCAGCATCATTACTCCAGTCTTCAATATGTGGATTTGTCACTCAAGAAACATTTCTTGTAATCACTGTAGAAAAATATAAAAAGAAAATTCAGGATTCTTTAAATATTTAAAGTTCGAATGAGCAGTATTTATTTGAATCTTTCGTAACATTATAGACTTTTGATCAATTTAATGCATCCTTGCTGAATAAAAGTATTAATTTATTTCAAAAGAAATAGTTTTACAGACTCCAAACTTTAATTTGATACATTTAAACCCAGAATATTCCCTTATGTTGAAGCTCAAGCAGACTTTGGACACTGACCTTGGTAGCCGTCGTCATCAATGTCCCCAAGAGACGTTATACACTCTCCGAAATGAGCGTTGTATGCATTGTCACCGTTCAATATCGCAACTTCCTCCATTACTCCCTGAACAAACAGGAAAAACAAAACTTTGCTTATGTTCAAAACATTTGACATATTTACCTTAGAATTAAAAACGTGGTCACGTCAAGCACAATGCAACTTTAAGGCATTAGAGCACCAACGTTTATGACAGATATTGGTATAATTAATAAGTAACACATACTGTACGTAAGGCATGGTGAACTCACATTACCACTGCTGAGGTAAACAGAAACCTGGCCTTCATCCCGGATCTCGCTGTGCATGGGTGCTCCCACCAGCAAGTCCGACAGTCCGTCCGCGTTTAGGTCAACTGCACACAATGAGGAGCCAAAGTAAGAGCCCATCTGAAACCAAGTCGAGCCAAAAGCAAACGGGTCAGGTTACAACGCCATGCACAGGGCACATACACCTCCATAAGATGCATTACCTCATACTGTTCCCTTTGGAAGAAAGTTAAGCTACGATTTAGCTACGCTGCCCCATATTTGAACATACTGCAGCAACATGAAGATACATGAGATCTGAGAGCTGGTCTCACTAACAATGTCAATTTTTGTCCTTTTTCTTGCACCAAACTTGAGACATAGAGGCATATGCACTACATTAACCCTGTAAAACACATTTAGACAGAATAGAAGAAACAAGTTGGCATATGTGTTTTTGCTGAGTATCATATTGAGGCTTTCATGGCTAATATGATATAGTGAAGCTAATCACTATATCATTCAGAGGCTCAAACTGAGCATGATATGCAATTTGGTGCAGTTGCTCATATTTATATGGCCAAAAAGTAAGATGAAATTCTGATAGCTTGTAAATTAATGCGATCTTTACATCAGTATAGCAGACTACTTACATAAAGTACATATAATCAGCTATCACTATATCTCCTAATAATGTCTTAGTAAGATAATATTTAAATGCTTAGTTTTATGAACAAAACTCTTTTTATTGGGGGGACGATGCAATGCAATACAATGAATGATGCCTGATGTATCATATGATATTCATATTTTAACCAGATTTTTCTAAAACCAAAGTTTTGATCACATTGCTTATTTAGAGGCATAAGAAATTTGCTTATCATATCTGATACAGGCTTTAAAGGGTTAAGTAATTATGTTTTTGGTCCTTTTAGGAACTCCACAGCCCCTGATCAACACATGCATTTATACAAACTCTTCAAAACATTTCTTTCTGTGTTGCACAGAAAAAGATAACTAGTTCTTTAAAATAGCTCTGAATGATTAAATAAACATCTTAAATTTGGATTATACATTATATTTAACATTATACCCACCATTTTCCCTGAGGCTTGAAAGGTCTTCACAAGAGATGTTCCCTCGATTCTGAAGATGTAAACCTAAAATATGGATGACAATGTGGTTACATAATGTCAAAGTTGGTGTAATGTAAACAGAACCTGGAAGCGATGATGCAATTTCTGAACACGGCAAGAAACCAAGTGAAAACCACCCACTTTTCCACCACCACTGTCTTGAGGTGCACCAGCTGCCACATCTATGGTATTTGGAGAGGAAAAGTGTCCAGCAGTCACAGCATACCCTAAAAAACACAAATCTGTGATGGACTGCCTACAGAATGCAATGCTGAAGAAGTTATTAACATCCAAGCAGGAATTACCGAGGTAACTGTATCTTCGAGGGCTCAGGTCGTCTTGATTAAGGTTGTAGTGAGTATTGGATGTCATGTTAAACACTTTGACTGTTCCGGTCCAGTAGTAAGAACCAGGTGCACCCATGACAACCAGCTCCTAGAAAACAATATATAAAGCAAATGGAGATTCAAAAAGACACTGATTTTTCAACAGGCTTCCGCACATTTCCTTACAGCTGAAAAAAGTTACATTTCAAATTATAGGAGAAAAACACAGAGCTGTTGGTGAGGCTTTGGTCAACCGAAAGCCACAAACCATGTTGTATTATCTGCTGGTAACCCAACCGTGAGCTGAAAGGGCAGCTGCCGTTCTTCGCTTTGATCACTCAATGGACTTTAAGCTGCAGGAGAACTCAAGCCTTTGAACTGCTCCACATTGTCACACAGAAATTTTGGGATACTGTAAATGTTTCACGACAGATCTACAATGTAAGGTTGTTAAGCATATACTTGGTTAAAAAAAAAAATATATTGTTTAATTCCTGACATCAATACTAAAATCCTATCAATACTTATCAAAAATCTATTTTTTTAATCTAAATATTATCTAAATATTTGTATCTATTTATTGCATATACTTGACATTTTTAATAATATAATATAATATAATTAAGGCTGTCAAGAGATTAAAATATGTACATTTGGCTGAAAATTACCCCCAAAAGATCATGTAAAGTCATTACTGTGTTAAATGAGAAAAGCATCAAATAGACATTATAAAAAGTATCTTTAGAAAGAAATATTATATTTGATTCAACATAGAATTTATTACACAAATGTTTAGGCTTCAACAGCCATGAGGGTGAGTAAATGACGACAGAATTGCGTTAAAAGCAACGATTTTAACCAAGCGGCAACCTCCCCACGGCCTCTCCGGAAGTGACTTAAACTGCAATTCATCGACTGGCCGCTAGAGACAGGCTCCAGAAGAGAGTCTCCCCCATGTTAAAATGCCCAACTTTACAGCAGAAAAAAATATGCTTACAGCCTGGTACAAAAAGTGGTTTTGGTATATACAGCGAATTTTGCCCTTCATGACAACTGTGAGGGGGTGAATTATTTTATAACTCATCTGTTTCAATTATATTAAACCTTAAAGTTCTGCATAATTAAGGGCGTGGCCACTTGAGTGACAGGTGTATTGCCACTATGGTCGAGCTCTTTGTCCATTTTCAGGCATCCAGGAGTGACGCACTGCCAAGATGGCAATGGCCAGGTTTTAGGCTTCAAAAATGCTCTTTTCGGAAACCTACGGGTGATGTCACAGACACTACGTCCATATTTTTTTTACAGTCTATGATTTTAACGCGTTAATTTTTCCCATAACTAATTAAGTTGACGTGTTAAATCGACAGCCATAAACATAATGTAATATAGATTTATAGAATTAATAGATGTATATGGTTTAATTGGCAATGCTTAGAACCCTTGAAAAATCTCTATGAAGCAAATGGAATGGAAAAATACTTGTGGAACCAAAGCCACTGAAAAAGTGGGTGGTCCCTGTTGTGCTATAATCGACATATACATAAAAAAAAAAAAAAAAAAAGCACAATTTGGCATTAATGTTTAGCTATGAATCTTTGGTGGAAAAAAACATTTTCCCTTTTTCCGACACCCATTATCTCTGGGGATTCTAATATAAAAGCTTGGGCACATGGAATATCCCTCGAATGACAGAAGAAACGGGGTCTTTACGCAGTTGTTTTGAGTTCCATCAAGCCACAAATGGACGCTCTCCACTGCTTTTTCCATTTCACAATGCTTGACTGCTAAAAAACACACAAATGCTGTTTGACTTGGTCAGTCCTGCCAAACATGTAAAAACACCATCTCCAGCTGAGCCGACAGCATTCAATCAAGGAGTTTTTAGACATCTGTTTTAGCCACTTAAGGTCACTTAAGACATTCTTCCAAATGATAAAGTGCTATTACCACCCAAACTACAAAGCAGCTGATGCAGATGCCATTCTTCTATGGGTCAGACCTTTTGGATTCCTCTGTGAATGATCTAATCTGGTCATCTTTAAGACAACAATAGCTCTCCTCTAAAATCTAGTGAACTCAGCCATCTTTTAAAAAAACACAGTCTGATAAATGAATAACACCTCAGTAATCAGAACCTCTAGGGAGTTTAGTTTCCAGTCATATTTCGTTCTCGTTTAAGAAAAACAAAGTGAAGAGGGTCAGAAAGTGAGTGATGATATTGATGAACTGTTGGGCATCACATCTGTCAGCCTGTATTCTCATATCTGATCCAAACATTGTTTCCAAAGCCTGGACTGCACGTTAATAGGTTGGCTGCGCTTCATACAAAACACTGAAATGGTCAATGTGCAAAACGAAGGGCAAGTGGACAAACAACTCGCAGCCTTCATGCAAACGTGTCTATCGCACACAAACAATTTGAATTCTGTTCAAATTCTTGCAGAGATCTGTTAAACAGAGGCTAACGGGCCTGCCAAGCCAAGGTCTGGATGCAACCTTCCTCTTAAAGGGACAGTTCACACACACACCAAATTTTTTAATTCTATCATCATTTACTGTGAATGGATTTCTTTCTTCCAATGGACAAAAACAAGAAGTTCTTACTGCTGTTTTTCATACAATAAAGGCATATTAGTGACTAGAGGTTCAAAAAAGGACAAAAAAGGAGTAATTGCAAAATAAAGTAGTTCATATGACTTGTGCATTATATTTTAAGACTTCATATGTGACCTGTGCGGGCAAAATAAGTCGGAATGCGCAGAATTGCTAGGTGATTTGTTTTAGAAAATGTGCTCATTGTGACTCATTTTGTCAGCACAGGTAACATATAATGGCTATAGTTAACCATGATTCCCATCCTACAGGACGTATTCGGATGCATGTTGAAAATATTCAGATGCGCATCAAGCTGTACAGACTACTTTTATTGATCTTGATAGCCATAGATGGAAAAGAATAGATTGGGAATTATGCTAAACATCTTCATTTGTGTTCCAAGGTAGAAAGAACATCATACAGGTTTGGAACGACATCAAGGTGAGTAAATAATGACAGACATCTTCAGGTGAACTATCCCTTTAAGACCCTGGAGAGTGAATACGTATATATTAATCACACTTTATTATATGTCTGTGTTCATACATGTAATCATGTAATCTGAGCAGCACACATGTGAAAACAAGCTCGTACTTCTACTGACCTCAGTGAAAACGCCTGCGATCCCGGCTTGGCACGAGCCATGTTCTTCCCCATAGGTCTTCTTATGGTCTGTGAGAGTGAGTAGGGGGAGAGTGAGACAGAGGAAGGAAAAAAACAACAGACCACAAATGATTTCGCTGCAAGTCTGAGCCAGCATTTACTGGAGTTCTTCCGACATTCCATATGGAGTTAGTCAAAGTCCCAACTCCATCCAAGAGGAATCTGGGGGCCGAGAGACAGACTGAGAACGACCTAACAGCACCGCGTTCAACAAAAGCGCACACTCTGGAGGGCTCTGAGAACGGAGGGATTGCTGTACTCTCCGGTTACAGAAAATATTGGGCTTGGATCTCCCCATAATGCACTGCACACACATAGAAGGCCCCCAATACTAACTCATTGGAGTCAGGAAAAGATATGGAAGGAAATAAATAACTCAGAAGCTGAAGACGGAAACAAAATCATATCAAGAATTCGTGCACCCTCCCTCGCTCTTTCCGCAGCAAATCAAAACATCTTGTAAAATACGAGGAATCCTACTGGGATGATGAAATTCAATGCTGATGGAGGCGATGAATTTAATATACTACAATAACATCTGTCAAATGTATAATACGCGATGGGGGGAGTGATAAACAGCGAGCGCAAGCCAGTTTTGATATTGACAGCTGTTGATTGACATCCTTAAACGTACCAGGTTCAATACAAGTTCATTTCTGCGCATCTGTGGCAAGCTGCCGATTAACACAGAATTTATTTTTGACTTTTAACTCTCTTTAAAAATAAGTAAAACTGGTGGTGGGGTAAAGTACTCCACTGGTGTATAAAATATATGCTATTTTGAAAGTAAAGCCTCAAGATTAAAAATAATGCATGTTAATGTGAGGATCCTGATGAGAAGTGATTGATGAGGTGAGACCTGATCTGTGCATTTTTATATGCAATGTTTCTCCTGTCATAAAAAGACTAAACACTTTTGGGTAAAATGCAAAAATACTGACATGAAGCAAAAGTGTTTTAATGAAAATAACAGATAATTATTTATTAATTATTAAATTAATAAAAAAAATTATATGAAAATTAAGAATAAAAAAAAAAGATGAATTTTTTTGTGGTACTTAATATAATGCCACAAATTTAGTTTATTTAGTAAATTATGAACCCAGAACATTTGTTTAATTCTTTAAATAAATAAATAAAGGGTAACAGCTTTCACTCACAAAAAAAGTATAAAAAATTGTATCATGGTATTATGTTTTTTGGATTTGGTAACATGGTGGCGTTTTTTATGCATCCTGGCCATAATATTTGCTGAATAAAGTCTAAACGATCCTGTAGCTTGATGTGCAAAAAGTCAAATATTTAATCTGCATAACCCTGAATGTGTCCTCCAAACTCCCAGGTGCTGAGCCCTTGGTCATATTTCTCTCCAGCAGAGTCTGGAAATGTGCTGCTTCTATTTGATTCTGGAGGTGCCAGCGCTCTGATGCCAGACGACATCACTCTGAGGTTCTGGAGGAAGTTCAGGGCGCCATAACTCATTGTGAAACCCGTTGAAATCATGTGCCACAATAAACAATGTCATCTTTCCAACTTGTTCTGAGGGTTCAAGGCTCAGACTTGGCCATCACTGCTGTAGCCTGCTTCAGTTGGGTCTTTGCTGGACTTGATGAAGAACTACAATAGGGCTGGTTATCACCAACTCGCGACACAATATACATTGTCATACATATCCAAGATTCATACACATTGCAATGCATCACCATATCACAACTGAACTGAACAATTTCAACTGGCATGTAGAGTAAATAAGCAAGATCAGTTTCCATCTCTCTCACACAGTTCACTTTAATTTAGTCCATTTATGGCGCCCCATGGAAGCGGTTCTGACCACTCTGAGAATCAGCGGTTTCAGAGTTTACGCTCATTTAGATGACCTGCTTCTACATTAATTGAACTGTGGTGCAATTTTGGTAATACTTGGGGTTAGAGGTTTGCTCAAATGACTAACATTAAGTATTATTCGTAATAGTAATAGAGATGTTTACTCTCATTGCTGAATAACGGGGTGATACTATCACTAGCTATGATTCCATCCACCTATTTTTATGTGCATTTGGGATATCGCGTAAAAAAAAAAAAGCGGATGGAATTGGCAAAATGTGCATAAATTCTACAAATGTGCATAACTTGACTCTCAACTGAGTCGAAAACATTTTTAATCCGATAAGAAAACATGCGCATAAACTACGATGGAAACACATTTACCGAATAAATTCCTTGATGCGCATCAAAAAAGACTCGACTTTGCGATGGGACGGCATTACTGGACTAAACTAATCAGCAACTGATCTCATTGCACAGCATCTGAAATTCTGTTTTAGTCATTCTGAAATGCAAAGCAAAGTCTGTCGTCAAAGTGGTTAGGTGTAATTACCTCCCAGAACTGTCTTACATGACTGCGTTTTCAAACAGCAGCATCTGCCTCAGAAAGCAAGTTAACATGACCATGTTTATTGGGTTTCGTCTGCGCCCTCCAAGGAATAATATATTATATACGAAAATTATTATATAGGCTATACAGCGGCTTCTTCTACTGCATCAACTTCCATTTTTCTAAGTGATATTTATCGGCAGTTTATCAGGAAATGGCGATTTTGTTCTCTTCGACTCACTGGTGCTTCATTTGCAAATGTTTTATGCGATATTCCAGAGTTATATTCACAACTTTAGATGGAAACATAGCTAATGATCTTGATACTACCGATACACTGAATGCAATTTTCAAATCGTTCGTACATTTAAAAGACCAGTGCTATTATGAGCTAAAACTAAAAATAATTTTCATTACATGAAATATAGCTGAAATAAAATTTGATATAAATATTAGATGGAAAACTTAAACTTGGAAAATATCAAAAACAAATGTTGCCTTGGCAACTACCTGAAATTAGACACGTTTCCAGACGCGAAAACCACAATTTTAAACTAAAATAAAGACAAATATTGAAAAAAAGAATATATATATATATATATATATATATATAGTGGTCGTACCTTCATAACACGGTATGAGAGGCTGTGATTTGCCCTGCAGAGTGGCTGGGATGATGGAGCAGTAGCCGTGGGGAAGAATATACTCCGATTCATAGTAAACATTCTTCCAGCGGTGAGCGCAGGCCTGCAGACAATAAAAGAAAAAGATGAGGGATGAGAGACTCGTTAGTCAGTGTAGACAATATATTTAATTTGACCTCCAAGCTTGACCCACTGACCAGACTCTACATCCCTTACAGCCTCATCTAATTAAATATTGTGTCTACCATGACTGAGGTGTGTATATAGCACACACATCAGATCTGAAATTGCATCATCATCATCAGCAGCAGCAGCATGGTAATTGCACCAAGAAACAAACAGGATACACAGACAAAGCTTCTTCTCTTTATTCCAGTGCCAAATTAACTTCTGAGACAAAACCAGCTGGCCACAGCTGTGGATCTAATATGTCCACTGAGAAGGGGTTGTTGGTTTTAGAAAGCTGAGCATCTTCATTCAAACATCTCTGATCGCTGGAACAACAGAAGCGCTCAAGGCTGTGAAGCCAGCCAGAGAGCAGAGAGACTCTGAGAGAGAAAACAGACAAAGACAAAGCAAAAAGGACAGTAACTAAAGTAGTTGCATTTCCTGAAGGAAAAGCCTAAAGGAAGTTCTTGCAAGGAAGAATAGTGTTAAAGTGATGTGTAAGCTTAGAATTGTTACAGAATCCCTAAGAGTCCATGAATTAATATTTTTCTTAATGATTTTGGCTTAATTTTCCTCATGATCCTAACCAGATTTTTATGGTGATCTGGACTTAATTATCTCATAGGAAACACTATTAGGCCTGCATACTAGTACATTTAAAAGTAAAAACCACACAGACACATACATATAGATAGATATATAAATGCTGCCTTGGAGATATAAAAACCTCTTCCTTTCATTTTTATGAAACATTTATGCTTTAATATTGTACGCTCACCAAGGCAGCATTGATTTGATCAAAAACACTGTAATAATATTTCAAAATGTTGCTGTTTTTACTATTTAAAATAACTGTTTTCTATTTTAACACACACTATATTGCCAAAGGTTTTGGGACGCTTGCCTTTACATGTACATGAGCTTTAATGACATCCCATTCCTAATCCGTAGGGTTTAATATGGAGTTGGCCCACCCTTTGCAGCTCTAACAGCTTCAACTCTTATAGGAAGGCTTTCCACAAGGTTCAGGAGTGTGTTTATGGGAATTTTTGACCATTCTTCTAGAAGCGCATTTGTGAGGTCAGGCACTGATGCTGGACGAGAAGGCCTGGCTCGCAGTCTCCGCTCTAATTCATCCCAAAGGTGTTCTATCGGGCTGAGGTCAGGACTCTGTGTAGGCCAGTCAAGTTCCTCCACACTAAACTCACTCATCCATGGGTTTATGGACCGACGCTTTGTGCACTGGTGCGCAGTCATGTTGGGACAGGAAGGGGCCGTCCCCAAACACTTTTCACAAAGTTGGGAGCATGAAATTGTCCAAAATGTCTTGGTCTTGGAAGCATTAAGATTTCCTTTCTCAAGGGGCCAAGCACAACCTCTGAAAAACAACCCCACACCATAATCCCCCCTCCACCAAACTTTACACGTGGCACGATGCAGTCACGAAACCCATTCCATGAAGCTCTCTACACACTGTTCTTGAGCTCATCTGAAGGCCACAGAAGTTTGGAGGTCTGTAGCTATTGACTCTGCAGAAAGTTGGTGACTTCTGCGCACTGTGACCCTCAGCATGCGCTGACCCCGCTCTGTGATTTTATGTGGCACTTTGTGGCTGAAATTGTTCCCAATTGCTTCCACTTTGTTATAATAACACTAATATAGAATATTTAGTAGTGAGGAAATTTCAGGATTGGCCTTATTGCACAGGTGGCAACCTATCACGGTACCACGGTCATGGAAGTGATTGGAACACCTGAATTCAATGATTGTGAGGGGTGTCCCAATACCTTTGGCAATATAGTGTATTTTAAAGTAATTTATTCCTGTGAAGAACAATGTAGATGTTCATAAAGTGCTCTCTGTTTTTTCCCCTTAGATTCTTAGTAAATACGTTTTCAGATCTGTTTTTCTGCTGTCATGACACACATCTTGCGTTCTAAAATGTGCATTAATATTCATGTCTGTAGCACAAACTGTTCATCCTGCAAAGTCTAATACTGGTGTTTGTATGAGAAATAGAAACAGTGATACTTGTCTTAGCAAACACTACTAACAACTTTAACTAACAACGACTTTTAACGAGTCATTATAAACAACAACAACATGGAAATGATAACGCAAACCCCTGTCATCAACAATCTAAACCCTCTCTGTTTTGCACATTAATACAGTCCCATAATCATATGCCACAAACTTTCCTTTCCCCGTTTTATTTAGAGTCAAATCCCTTGTCGAAAAGCTCAGGATGGTGGAGAAACCAAATTCCCTCCAAAACACAGTTCAGCTTCCTGTTTCTCCATGATGGAAACGCCACAACAGCTCTAACACAGTCCATTGAGATAAACAACCAAGTTAAAGATATTATAGCCACACTGATTCATACAAATGCTCACACATGATGTCAGATGACTATCTGGCAGTAGTTTGTTGTGTTGAGAAACACTGCTAGTCTGTGTCAGAGCTCTACTGTGCCGGCGGCGCTTTCACTATTATCCAAACTCAAAATGATCTACATTTGATAACCATCTAAGCTGAACGTCAATAAAACAGCCTCAGCCTTTCTAATGACAACCAAAGAAACAAACTCCAATGCATTCCCTGGCAGCCGGCATTGGGAAACAGACGTAACGAAACACGTAATGCTTAACTAAATAAGGGACGAGTCTGAGATGTGCTTTTTCCCCTCAGTGGGTCTGAGTCACCGTGGATCATGGGCTAATCATGTTTCTGCTCATGCTGAGAGCTGACTGGCTGAGTGAAGGCCGCCACATCTGCCCAACAGCTCTCTTACATGGCTTACATGTAAACGTGACTCCCTTCAAATGCAGCTATTTGTTGCGGTGGGACACACACTGTAAACACATGCATCTATAAAGAACCTGTCGAAGTGCTTTCAGGTTATAAATAAAATATATTTTGCATGCAAAAATATATTTCATCAAAAGCACATTTGACTAATCACTTAGATTAGCATTCAAGTGTTTGGGGTTGATAAGACTTAATGTTTTTAAAGGCTACATTTTTTACAGATACAGTAAAAACGGCAATGCTGTGAAATAACTTTAAAATAACTTTTCTATAGTTTATTTCCTGTAATGCAAATCATTACTCCAGTCTTCGGTGTCGAATGATCCTTCAGAAATCACTCTAATATGCTGATTTGAAAAGACATTTCTTATTATTATCAATGTTGACAACCGTTGCTGCTTAATAGTTTTGTGGAAAATGTATTTTTTGGGGGATTATTTGATAAATAGAACGTTCAAAAGAACAGCATTAACATTATAAATGTCTTTATTGTCACTTTTGATCATTTTAATGATCTCCTAGCTGAATAAAAGCCTTAATTTCTTTAAAGGGGTCATATAATGGTACATGCACTTTTACAAGTTGATTGTGCGGAAATGTGTGTTGGCAGTGCCTGTACACAGCCATCCTCTAATGATAAAAATCCATCCAGTGTTTTTTTTTTTTAAATCTCCTTGTATGTTTTTCCCCTGTCTCAAATCGAGCCGTCTGACCACAATTGTTAATTGACAGCAGCGTTTCAACACAGACCCGCCCTGAGCGAGCTGTCATCATAGTCCCCCGTTGTTGATACGCTGGAGCAGAATGGTGTCTAAGCGATTGTGGTGTTCTGTTCTTGGGTGTAATAACGAACACAGCAGTCATTTTGATGTTCCTAAATACGAACTGCTGAAGATGCAGTGGCTGAGTTTTGTTTTCAAAGGGAATATTCCCCCCAATCAACATCAATGCTTTCATGTTTGCGCAAATCATTTCTCACCAGACTGCTTTATAAAAGAGGGTCAGTATAAAGCAGGTTTTGCTAAGAAGCTGCTCCTGAAAAAAGGATCGGTACCAACTATTCGTGTTCCTGCTGCACCTCCGGAAGAAGTGAGGGTAATGTTTTCTTAACCTTTATATTAATCTTTGCTAATCGCTTGCACGCTTCACGATGAATGCGGCTAAAGTTTACAGGGTAAGTTACATTACGGCAGGCTTTCTATGTATGACGTTCTCAATATAATTCATAATCCCACGTTTATAATGAACAACGCGTTATGGTTATTGTGTTATTACAAACCATGTACGCTGGTGATAAAGTTAATGTGGTAACACTACACTAAGCTTACTTTTGTAGATGGTTTATAACAGTGTCCATTACATTTTCGTACTGGACATAAATATACATTACAACAAATTCTTAGGTGTCCTTCAACTACTGCTAGAAACATTCCTGTGGTGACCTAATGTCAGTGCTTCAGCCCTGACAGTTGTATCTAACACTGGATAGATAACATTACGCATCACTGACAAGCCTATATTTACCGAAAAAAAAGTTTTTCATGACCACTATCTGTAACATCAATGTGTCAATGAACTAACGTATACATCAGTAAACACATAGCATTCGTATCTCACTATGCTCCCTGCCAGTACATACAAAGTTAGATCAAAGTGACATTACATTAACCAACCATTCAGAAACGTCCAGTTCGAGCCTTAATTGTCGAACTTCGTTGGGGCCGTCATCTTGTTCCGGGTGCGACTCCGGTTCAAATTGATATGGTTGTACAGATGTGTCCTCTGAGACGCCCTTTGCCATTCTTTCTCCAAAATATACCCTCAACTGTTGTCAAGGCAACACTCCACAGAACAGAGGGGCGGGGTGAGCAAAGCTAATTATCATTTAAAGACACATGCACTGAAATGGCTTGCTGAAAACAGAGCTGTTTTGACCAGGTAAAATGAATGTTTTCTTACAATACTAATGAGAATTTTTAATTAAAGTATATTACAAACTTTTCATTTAGACACTAAAGAATCATATAAACTTATACGAAAAATGGCAATATATGACCCCTTTAAAAAAATTAAACAGACCCCAAATGGTAGTGAGCATATCAAGTTTATGCACTCAATGACTCAATATCACCCTGCCTGCACCTCATATAACAAAGTTTCAGCTCTAAAATCTGATTGCATGAGTTATGCCACGTCTTTGGTTGCGGTGCCACATCTCCTGCCAATTAAAAACGTTTATACAACCTTGATTGTGTTGGTGGCTCTCTTGCATTTGGTTCTCTTGGGCACGAGCCTGAATGCACATATGTTTAATCCGGTCCTGACTTGTAAATACTAATCTACCAAGCAAATTACCATCATTACAGCTACCACTATAACATGCCATCTCTCCCTCAACCTCTTTGATTTGAACATATCAGTGCTGTAAGTGTCCTTTCCTCTGTCAGACCACCCTGATCCTGCCTTCCTGTAAGACGCCCATCAAAACCCAGAGAACCCCACAACAGGGTGCTGAAGATGAGACGTAACGAGGAGTCTGACCTCGAATTGGACCACCACGACACACTTCAAGCCTGAAGAAACCCTGAAAGCCAGCAGATTGGTGCTGACGTCTTGTTTGTCCAGTTAGAGCGTCTATTCTCGAGCTCCAGTTTGTCATCATGATAAAATGGCCCTCACTTCAAACGCTCAGCTCCGTTCTTGCTTTCTCTTGATGTACGGACCAGCTGGAGTTTAACAATGTGGTCGTCGTGAAAGATATTTGTAACAATGATGGCTTCAGTTTCTGCCCATGTTTTACTACTCGATGTGGTTTGCATTAAACAACTGCTGAGATGGTTGAAAATTCAGTCGTTAAAGGTTGTTAAGAAAAAACGAATAAAGTAAAGCATTATTATTACTAAGAACAGTCTATTGTACTCAAATTAAACCCACAATGGCGAAAAGCATCAATTTCCTACTCATTCTTGCACAACATCACTCACGTTAAATCTGGACCATTCTGACCATAATTACCTGTTTAACGCTTGAGTCTTTCATCCTCATGTTTCATTAAACTTTGAACAGGTTTCCTTTCTAATCTTCTTCCTCAAAGTTCCTATAATATTAAGGCAATAGTGCTGCAAGAAACGTAATATTTTTGCACTTCTGTTTCATCCAAAGGGATTTTTTTTTTTTTGGATAAATGCCTGAATGCGATTGTATTTAGGCTTTAAAATTCATAAAAGTTGTGTTCATTTGTCTCGTTTAACAAAATGTGTCAGAGTCTCAGAGCTTATTTTCATCAATAATCCAAATTACTAAAAATACCATTGGCTTTTTGTGTAGGAAACAAGAGAGTTTTATTTGTCACATACACCAGGGTGATGATAACTTCCGGGTTGGCCTACAAAAATATGTCATCTCTGCATTTTTTCAAACACAACTCATCCAATCAGAATTTAGAGTCACAGTTGGAAAACAATGGTTGTTTTCTGTGTTTAAACGGAACATACCAGAATTTTGCCGTTGGTTTTGTCCTGTCGAGCCAGACTGACCCCCATCCACTCATTGTCCCTGTCGCCTTGACACGTCTTCCCACAGGACTCCCTCTGCTTATTTCCTAGAGTACAGAATGAGAGCGTTACTGTCGCCAACAGAGAAACAAACATCTCTGTCTGCAAAGAGAAACACAGTAAAACCACACTGAGACCAGACAGCCTGAAACAAAAGTCAGACAGTCAATGTTTGAGACCGTTTAATATGCTTAAATACAGACAATACTGCTGCAGACGGAACAAAAGAGTTAGTGTTAGTAAGATGAGTACAACACAAAATATTTAAAATGTGAAACCCATGTGTATCAAATATGAATATATAAAGTGTATGAACTCATTCCAATGCTCACAATGCTGGTGGGCAACTGCTCGACTTGGGAACCATAAAGTCTAGACATTATATTTCAGGAAAACGTAAGCAAACACATTGGGCCCTATCATATACCCGGCCCAGTGTACAATATCATATAATTCAGCCCGATGCAGTTATAATTTTTACGTCCAATGCCACGTTGTTTAAATAGCAATTGCACTTGCGCCCATCTGTTCACCCATGGGCGTGCTGGTCTGAAAAACAGGTGTGTTCAGGCGCATTGTTGGTGTGTTGCTATTTTGACTATATTGGTTTGAACTGAAAACGCAGTATTTTTTGTGTTATTTAAAGGGCGGGTTAGTAATATGCGCCTATAAGCGGGTTACTACACTCTGGTTATTACACACACAGCGACACGCAGCAGCACACAAACATGCCAAATATCAAAAATAAAAGGATTCCTCTCTGGAGAAGCGTTCAGTCTTTCCGCCAGCAAATTCCACCATGTAAATAGCAAATGATTGGCAGAATAGCACATGGCAGATTTAAAGGGATTGGGAGATGAGACACTTCATTGCACATTACTCCCAAATCACACCCATGACTCATTAAGAAACTAGATACAACCCTTTTGGACCATTTTTCCCATCGTTAAACTAGCAAAAGTGGATTCGGACACGACATAAGTGCACCTGCGCCGTGCGCTTCAGACTATGCGCTCAAATCGTTAAAATAGGGCCCAATATCTCTACTGACTCAATTAAGCTCCAATCCAACAACACAGTATCAAAAAGGAGCAAATAACTACCTAAACACATTTTAATACACTTTGGTTTCCTGAAATAACCAACACCATGTAAAACACATTTAGACTACTATTGCAGGATGGTGTACAAAAAAGTACCAAGGTATACAAAAAGACACCATTGTCATTTAAATATAATGGTCCATGAATTCGGTAATCATTCAGTACCATGGTATAAAGTCAAGTGAAGTCATTTATATAGCACTATATACACAACACAGATTGTTTCAAAAGCAGCTGCACAGTAATAAACAGGAAAACAACAGTGCTAATGCTATAAAGTTAATCATATATGCAACAAATTCAATTTCAGCTATAAGCAGCTCTACAGAAGACAATATTCAGCTCAATTGAGTTCAATGGCAATTCAATTAATTTCAATAACTATCAATGTTGCAAAGTTCATCAATTATGAAAAATGTATCTATAAAGAAGAAGAAGTTTTATTTATAGAGCGCCTTTCCATAGCTCAAGGCCGCTTTACATAGTGTTAGACAGTACATTTGTCCATACATACAATAGTACATAATACATCCACATACACAATACAAGCACAGGTCTTATATAGCCATATTATTCAAAATACAAATTAAATAGGTATGTCTTTAACTGGGTCTTGAAGGTAGACAGAGATGAGATATTGCGTAATGGTAGGGGAAGTGAATTACATAATTTAGGAGCATTGACACTAAATGACCTACCACCCACAGTGGACAGCCGGAAACGAGGAGTGGACAAAAGACTAAGCTCAGATGATCTGAGGGGCCGGGCAGGGGAGTAGTGATGGAGTAAGTCAGACAGATATGGGGGTGCAAGACCATTTAATGCCTTAAATGTTAGAAGTAATGTCTTAAAGTGAATACGTGATGCCACAGGTAGCCAGTGAAGATCATGCAGTAGAGGAGTTATGTGAGCAGAGCGCCTGGTGGAGGTGAGAACTCTGGCTGCTGAGTTTTGAACATATTGTAACCTTGCAATAGGATTTTTTAGGAAGACCAAGAAATAGAGCATTGCAATAATCCAGACGAGATGTGATTAATGCATGAATTAATGTTTCAGCATCAGCCTGAGTGAGGGAAGATCGAAGACGTGCAATATTACGAAGATGGAAAAAAGAGTTTTTAACAACAGAAGAAATGTGAGAGGCAAAAGATAGAGATGAGTCAAAGATTTACACCAAGATTACGGACAGATGAAGAAGGCTTAACATAGACCCCATCAATTTCAAAGGACAGGTCTATCCTTTTTACTGAGGTTGCAGAGCCAATCATCAGGAATTCAGTTTTGCTATTATTTAGTTTAAGGAAATTCAAGGTATCCCTGATACATGCAGTGAGTGAGTCAGGCAAGGATGGCCTATCAGAGCTGGTGGTGAGGTAAATTTGAATGTCATCAGCATAGCAATGAAATTAGTTAAAGCAGCTCTAAAAAGACAATAATGTCATTATTTAGTTCAATTTAATAACTGTCAAGCAAGACTAAGAAGACTGTAGAGACCATTTCTTAGGCTACTAAGGCTTGCTTTTGGGAAACGCATCCCAGTCTGTTTACTAAAATGTAAGACTTTAAAAAAAACTAAAGCATGATAACAGTTAATTTACCTCAAAATGAATAAAAATGACAAGACTAACACTGGTAACCTTGGAAAATATGAACCATCAGATATCAGCTTCTTGAATCAGATTTTATACCTCCTATTTTAGAGGTATTCTATTGTGTATTTTTGTTTTTTTACTATACAAAAAAGTGGTGGATTTATGAGCACAGGCGTGTTATTCCTGCAGGGAGTTTATCTAAGCATAAGGGTCGACTTTAATGTTTATCTATGAGCGTTGAGCTACAGCGGCCCTCTGAGGGGCAAACTGTGATTGTCCGCAGGAGAAAGAGTGATGGCTCCCGGGACTGCGGCTGTTTTCTTTGGCTCTGGTTATTTTCTCTTCCTTCTCAGCAGACTGACAGCATCGGCTCAGAGACTTGCAGACTTAGACTGAGAAATGCCCAATTGAACTCGGATGTCTGTTCTACTCCCAGACAGTTTTGGGTATGAATAAATGAAGCAATGCATTACCAAAAAAATAAAAATAAAATAACCTTCACACTAGCCCAAAACCTATTGAGTAGTTTTGCAGCGACACTTACAGTAAAAAATAAATGGCAGCTGTGGTTGCCAGAACTTAACCGTAAAAAAAAATGGTAGCAACATTTTAGGTTTTACAGATTTAACATATTTCTTTAACTAGTGTATAACGTTAATATACCAACCTACTGAAGTACTAATGTCTGTTTTGTACCTTTATAATACACTGACAACCACCAAAAACAGGTGATGAGAAAGTCACATGATGAAGCTCATCACAAGCAGCTTTTCCACAAGCTGAAGTAAACACTGATATACAGATGGTGTCATTCACACAACACAAAACACCATCATGGCAACACACGGCACTAAAATAATACAATAAACATTAAATTAAATACATTAAATGTAAATTAAAACCCTAATGTATGTAACTGATTAAGAAGAACTAAGGCTGTAGTCACTTTTTTCACTGTAAATTATATGATGACTTTAACAGTACTGCAAATTCAACAGTATTTTACTGTAAAATCACATTAATGTAAGGTTAGAGTACAGTTATTCACCATATATAGTAAGGAAACTTAGGGTGTCAACCAATTAACAGGTTTTACAGTAGCATTTTTACATCTTTTACTGTTAAAAATCACGATAATTGTTTTTACGGTGTGCAAAGACAACATCCTTGGAACTTCAAAAGTGAATTGTAACACCCTACAAGTGTCAAACATGCAAGACTCAACACACAATTTATTGCAGTGGAGTTTGACGTATAGCAACAACAACAACAACAACAACAAAAAATGTAATAAGCTGTTCTGCTCACCAAGGCTGCATTCATTTAATCAAAATTACAGTAAAAGCAGCAATATTGTGAAATATTATTACAAGTGAAAATAACTGTTTTCTATTTGAATATATTGTAAAGTGTAATTTATTCCTGTGATCAAAGCTGAATTTTGAGCATCATTACTCCAGTCTTCAGTGTCACATGATCCTTCAGAAATCATTATAATATGATGATCTGATGCTCAGTAAATATTTCTGATTATCAATTGTGTGCCGCTTCATATTTTTGTGGAAACTGCATTTTTTTTCTGAATTTTTGATGAATAGAAAGTTTAAAAGAAGAGGATTAATTTGAAATAGAACTGTTTTGTAACATTATAATGTCACGGTTTATGAATACATTGTTTCCTGCTTGTCTCGTGTCACTGTTGTTTTGTGTGTGTGTGTGTGTGTCAGTAGGCGTGCTCCAAGCCACTTGGATAATCAGCGTCGTCAGCTGTCACCCATCATCGCACCTGCTGCAGCTCATTTACTCACCTACACATACTCCCTCACTTCTCATCTCCATTGTCAGATCGTTGATGTCTCTTTGGTGTGTGTCCCTCCTGTTGGTGTTCCCGTCCTCTGGCTTCAAGTTCCTGTTCAGTGTTTTTGTGGATTTGTTCTCCGTCTGGATTGTCTTCACCCGCACTCGTCACTCCACCGACGCACCTGATCATCTCAGTCCCTGCGCCATCCGTGATCCATCTCTCAGTGACTTTATTCCATCATCTTTCAATAAATCATTCTTCACTGCATTTGCTTCCTGTTATTCATCATGACATATAAATGTCTTTACTGTCACTTTTGATCAATTTAATGAATTGTTGCTGAGTAAAACTTACTTATAAGAATCGTACTAAACCCAAAAGTTTGAATGGTAATGTATGACCACTGTCGACTAGGCAGGTTTTTGTCTAGGGTGGAAGTTCATAATCTTTTTAGCAGCTATTACACAATCTTGTCAGGAAACAACCCTTTACCTCCTAAACAGCAGCTTGTCAAAGGAGGGACAAATGGTTCTAATCACGTCTTGTTCGAGGTGTTTGAAGTTAATGCTTTTGTCCCTAAAGCTGTGAAGCATCCAAAGCATACAAAGACGAGCGCCAGATTTCAAGTTAGGAGGAAAATACAAACTGTCAAAAACCAAGATGAAGTTTGCTTGGGATGTGGACGAAACACTTTCAGCAATTAGCAGCGAAGCACCATCCAAAAAACACTACTCATCGAACACAGATATATTTCACGGGGTCACGACTGTAGAAAAACCACGAGAAGAATTCCCTTCTTAAAAACCTTGGCTGTTACTTCAAACGAGAGGGTGTGCGAGGAATGTTCCTCAGACTATAAACATCTCATCAAATCACCGACCCCCGGTTCCCCCGGCCATCTCCGTAACAGACGTGTTTGTTTTCTCATCTGTGTGGGTCCTGAATGCTGCGTTCTTCTGGTTGTGAACTGCACAGCGAGGGGATGGCCTTCTCTCTGAAGAGAAGTAGAAGGAGATCTTGACAGGGGGAGAGGCCGGAGTGTGCTGGTTGGTTATCTGATAACTGAAAGAAAATAAATGCACACGCTATCTCTGCTTTGATCGTCACTGTTAGCTAAGCTTGACGGTTGGTCAACAGAGATTTAGTCAGGTGAGGATCTTTTTAACACTGTGGGATCAAAATTACTGCCAATAATAGCTCAGTCCAATAGTTGGCTTTAGCATGTTGCTTAGCTAGTAATGCAATACTAAAACACAATTAAAACTACATTAGACCCATTTTCTGTACAATTTGCACTATTGTATGAAAAGTATCTAAAAATCTATCAATATAAAAACTGTGCCTCTACCAACATTTTAAAACTCCAAAACCATATTGGTACGGTAACGCCTCTGTATATAATGCATTATAAAAGTATTTTCATTGCATTAATTATGACTTCTAATGCACCTTTGAATTGTATGATTTCATGACTAACTGTATGCTAAGATTATAATACTTATCTATTCACTGAAGCCACCTTTTGAAAGTATACATGACAAACAACCAATTTCAGACATGATAAGGAATCTGCAAATATTATAATGCATTTTAATATTGGTTAAAATTATTTATGATTAAAGATAAAGATATAAAGCATGTATTACAACGTATATTATGATTACTTTTATAATGCTTTATACATACACCAATCAGGCATAACATTCACTGACAGGTGAAGTGAGTAACACTGGTTATCTCTTCATCACGGCTCCTGTTAGTGGGTGGGATATATTTGGCAGCAAGTGAACATTTTGTGATCAAAGTTGATGTGTTAGAAGCAGGAAAAATGGGCAAGCGTAAGGATTTGAGTGAGTTTGACAAGGGCCAAATTGTGATGGCTAGATGACTGGGTCAGAGCATCTCCAAAACTGCAGCTCTTGTGGGGTGTTCCCGGTCTGCAGTGGTCAGGATCTATCAAAAGTGCTCCAAGGAAGGAACAGTGGTGAACCGGCCACAGGGTCATGGGCGGCCAAGGCTCATTGATGCACGTGGGGAGCGAAGGCTGGCCCGTGTGGTTTGATCAAACAGACGAGCTACTGGAGCTCAAATTACTCATGAGGTTAATGCTGGTTCTGATAGAAAGGTGTCAGAATACACAGGTGTCAGTGCATCACAGTTTGTTGCGTATGGGGCGGCATAGCCGCTGACCAGTCAGGGTGCCCATGCTGACCCCTGTCCACCGCCGAAAGCACCAACAGTGGCACGTGAGCATCAGAACTGGACCACGGCGCAATGGAAGAAGGTGGCCTGGTCTGATTTCTTTTACAACATGTTGATGGCCAGGTGTGCTTTGGGCAATGTTCTGCTGGGAAACCTTGGGTCCTGCCATCCATGTGGATGTTACTTTGACACGTATCACCTACCTAAGCATTGTTGCAGACCATGTACACCCTTTCATGGAAACGGTATTCCCTGGTGGCTGTGGCTCTTCCAGCAGGATAATGCTCCTGTCACAAAGCACAAATGCTTCAGGAATGGTTTGAGGAGCACAACAACGAGTTTGAGGTGTTGACTTGGCCTCCAAATTCCCCAGATCTCAATCCAATCGAGCATCTGTGGGATGTGCTGAACAAACAAGCCCGATCCATGGAAGCCCCACCCCGCAACTTACAGGACTTAAAGGATCTGCTGCTTGGAACTTAGTCAGAACTATTCTTATAGTACACTATACAATACCTCATTCAGTGCAATAAACCCTCATCACACAGACAATTAACTGACTCTCTTACTCTAAATCAAGATCGTAATTGCTCTTCCTGGATATGTCTTTGAATGGGCTCTGTGTTGCTTAGAAGGAAATATCATAATCACTGTATTTGATGAAGCTAATAGACATTCTAGAAAGTGGAGAATTACCTCCCACAGCAACTGAGGACAGTTGGAACGTATTTCACTTTACCAGTAATGAACTTTAATGATTGCTGTAAAAATAGAAGAAAAGATCTTCAGTATACGGCTAAAGAATTGCACAAAATATGCTTGCAATTATCGAGATCAAGACAATTTCGGAGCCAATAAATTGTTTTGGGTCTCCAAGCGGATGAGTAAATGTCTAATCATGGCACTGCGATATCGTCTGTCCGCTGTTCACAAGTCACAAAACATTCTTCATAAATTGACAACAGATATTCATAATGAACCTTTAACAAGATTTAAAGAAATATTTCAGTAAAAATAAAAAATAAATCTGCCACAATTTACTCACCCACAAGTCATTTCCTTCTTCCGTGGAACATAAAAAAGGACGTCCTTATTCACCTTTTTTACATAGTGCTTTACACAATACAGATTGTTTCAAAGCAGCTTTACAATGAATCAGTGATGCAAACAGAATTCAATTTTGCTGTAAAGACAACAGTGTCATTATTCAGTTGAAGTCAGTTCAGTGTTGAGTTTTGTTCAATTAGCAGAATGTTTTTGTTCCACAGAAGTAATAAAGTCACATAAGCTATGAACGCCATGAGAGCGAGCAATTTTTAGGTGAACTATTCCTTTAACGAGGACCTGATGCTTTTTTTACATTGACATGAAAAAGGTCTGCAAAGTCCCTTCAGCAGGAGTTATTCTCTATATCAGTGTTACTGTTTCTGAACTCGCCTCCATTTTAATCTATACGTCACAATATTCCTCAGTTAAATAATTCCCACTCAAAGTATATGAAAAATAAAGGGGCAGAACCTGGTTAAGTTAGTTAGTAGTGTGTTGAAACTTGCGGTTATGGTAAGGGACGTGACATTTACCAAGTAGTTGACCAATCACAGCATACTGGTCCAGCAGACCAATCAGAGCACACTGCACTTTTCGGAAGGAGGGGCTTCATAGAGACAGGAACTAAACGGAGCGTTACTGACAGACTGGGAAGAGAGGAGCTGTCAAATATGAGAAAAATAATGTGGCTTGCTGCGATAGTCGGTGCACTCTAAAAAATGCTGGGTTAAAAACAACCCAAGTTGGGTTGAAAATGGACTAACCCAGCGACTGGGTTGTTTTAACCCAGTAAATGGGTTGTTTTAACCCAGCGGTTGGGTTAAACGTTTGCTTAAAACAACCCAGTCGCTGGGTTAGTCCATTTTCAACCCAACTTGGGTTGTTTTTAACTCAACATTTTTTAGAGTGTGTTAAAGGTGTTCAGCCGCAACACCGGTTACATCACTTGCCCACCGCAGGACCAGCACCACTGTCATTTTGATTTTTTTGTTTTATAGTAATAAAATAATTATTACACACTACAATTAAAAGCGGAACATGTCTGCTTATTAAAGCTTGAGCCAAATGATAGTTGCAGCACAGAACAGTCAGATTTTATGCATGAATGTTAGGGATGTGACGGTGAGGATATTTTCCCATCGGTTAATCAACTTCCCATCGGTTAATCACGGTTAATCAACCGGCGGGGGCTTTTAAATAGCTAATTTGAAAGCGAAAGTAAAATGAGCACAGACATTCATAACAGTGCGTGTCCACTGGTGCGGAGCGAGCAGAGCGAATGTTTTCAGTTCATTCCTATGGAAGCTCAACTTCCATAGGAACTAATTGAAAGCGCTCGCTCTGCTCCGCACCGTTATGAAAGCCTGTGCGGACGTGCGCATTTTACTTCCGCTTTCAAATTAGTCCCCGCCGATGATACCGGTATTACCAGTGTTGTCACAAGTCAACTAACCGGTGGGAAAATATCCTCACGGTCACATCCCTAACATTCATGCATGAAAACCTAATTCTAGTAGAGCCCAATAACAAAATCATTACTTTGTAAAAAGGGATAATATGTCCTGTTTACCTGACATTAGTTTCCCTCATATCAGTAGCGATATATCTCAAGGGGGGCCTCTGAGGGGTCTTTATCCCATATGATTCATGTAAACTTAAAGCTGGGGCCCCAGGCCCGCTGACACGCCTCGTTTGCTCATATGTGTTCTATCAGTAAGACCTAGCGTAAGCAGGAGAGCGCGCACTGAAGCCACATAAACTGCTCTCATCTCTCCACCACAAGAAAAGAACTCAGAGCTTCAAGAGATTTCTACACATTGGATCCTTGGCACGGCCGCTCGGAAAATATTAGCCAAACCATTCATCATTTCTATCAAAATACTTCAGGAGCCAGACTGAAAATGCAACAGACATTTTAACTGATTTCACACAGTATTATTAACAATGTTCAAAAGGAAAAAAGCTTTTAAGATACTGCTGTCCATCACATAAACAAGCTCATAGTATGATGCTTGCAGAAGGAAGTGTCAATCTAACACCATCAGTCCTGAAAATATCTGTTAGTATAACATGGGTAGTGCGAAAACAACAGGATAAAACGACAGTCCTGTTTTTGATTATAACTGTGAACAGTTATTAAAGGTGATGAAACAAGGCTGCTAAAGCAGGCAGGTTTTCAAATATTGACTGGTCCAAATTCCATGTTTAACTTCATGAGCAATTCCAGTGGTATATAGCAGTTTGGGTTAAACTACCCATGCAAAACATTGTCGGTGATTTGACCGCACAGATGGCATCTTCTAACTGTTTTACATTTGAGCTGGTGCTGCCAAACACAAGCACACTTGACACACACAGAAACACTGTTTCACTTCCCTTTTCACAAAGCATATCGTTCATATGTTCTTCTCAATTCTTCAACAGTCTAGAAAAAGCATTAGTCAAGTCAAATGTATTTGTTTTTAATGATACACTTTGTTTTAAAGGAGCTTTACCCAAATATCATGATGTTAATGATCATAATATCTTCATGACTTATTATCACATTTAGCATACACTGAAAAAAAAGTGTGTTGGATTTACATGATTTAACTGTGTACATCGGTCCCACATGATTCAATTAAGTTCAACATCATGGAATGAATTTACCGCCACCAACTGTTACGGGTGTCGTGTCATCATTCACTTCACCAGCCACACCAAAGCAAACAGGAGAGCATAAAGAGACAGGGCAACGAGAATTGAGTTAAAAATTAAAACATACAATTCATTTATATAAACGGTATATTTGGTATCTTAGTGCTACTACGATTCCCGGTCCCGCCCACTCCCGCTGAAATTTTTTTCTCTCCCGCCCCAATCACGTGATTAATAGTTTCTCATCCCGCGGGACTCCCGAAAAAAATGTCAGCCTCTATCACTGGTGGAGAGGCTTCAAATATGCAAAAGATGCTGGAAACTGAAGGATTTGCAGGAGCTAAAGGATTTTTCTGAAGAACATTGGGCAGTTTAACTGATCAGGACAAACAAGAGACTCAAGAGCAACATCACAAAACACACATACACAGCCGTGGATCATCAGGGAACAACACACACACGCACGCACACACAGCCGTGGATCATCAGGGAACGACACACACACACACACACACACACACAGCCGTGGATCATCAGGAAACAACACACACACGCACGCACACACAGCCGTGGATCATCAGGGAACGACACACACACACACACACACACACACACACAGCCGTGGATCATCAGGAAACAACACACACACACGCACGCACACACAGCCGTGGATCATCAGGGAACGACACACACACACACACACACACACACACACACAGCCGTGGATCATCAGGAAACAACACACACACACGCACGCACACACAGCCGTGGATCATCAGGGAACGACACACACACACACACACACACACAGACACACACAGCCGTGGATCATCAGGAAACAACACACACACGCACGCACACACACAGCCGTGGATCATCAGGGAACGACACACACACACACACACACACACACACACACACAGCCGTGGATCATCAGGGAACGACACACACACACACACACACACACACACACACACACACACACACAGCCACACAGCCACACAGCCGTGGATCATCAGGGAACGACACACACACACACACACACACACACACAGCCGTGGATCATCAGGGAACGACACACACACACACACACAGCCGTGGATCATCAGGGAACGACACACACACACACACACACACACACACACACACACACACACAGCCGTGGATCATCAGGGAACGACACACACACACACAGCCGTGGATCATCAGGGAACGACACACACACACACACACACACACACACACACACACACACACACACACACAGCCACACAGCCACACAGCCGTGGATCATCAAGAAACAACACTCAATACTCAGACCGGCCCGTCTGGCACCAACAACCATGCCACGCTCAAAATTGCTTAAATCACCTTTCTTTCCCATTCTGTTCAGTTCAGTTTGGAGTTCAGGAGATTTTAAACGATTGCCCAATTGGCACTAAGGGGCCTAAAGTGTGCCAAGAAAACATCCCCCACACCATTACACCACCACCACCAGCCTGCACAGTGGTAACAAGGCATGATGCATCCATGTTCTCATTCTGTTTACTCTACCATCTGAATGTCTCAACAGAAATCGAGACTCATCAGACCAGGCAACATTTTTCCAGTCTTCAACTGTCCGATTTTGGTGAGCTCGTGCAAATTGTAGCCTCTTTTTCCTATTTGTAGTGGAGATGAGTGGTACCCGGTGGGGTCTTCTGCTGTTGTAGCCCATCCGCCTCAAGGTTGTGCGTGTTGTGGCTTCACAAATGCTTTGCTGCATACCTCGGTTGTAACGAGTGGTTATTTCAGTCAAAGTTGTTCTTCTATCAGCTTGAATCAGTCGGCCCATTCTCCTCTGACCTCTAGCATCAACAAGGCATTTTCGCCCACAGGACTGCCGCATACTGGATGTTTTTCCCTTTTCACACCATTCTTTGTAAACCCTAGAAATGGTTGTGTGTGAAAATCCCAGTAACTGAGCAGATTGTGAAATACTCAGACTGGCCCATCTGGCACCAACAACCATGCCACGCTCAAAATTGCTTAAATCACCTTTCTTTCCCATTCTGACATTCAGTTTGGAGTTCAGGAGATTGTCTTGACCAGGACCACACCCCTTAATGCATTGAAGCAACTGCCATGTGATTGGTTGATTAGATAATTGCATTAATGAGAAATTGAACAGGTGTTCCTAATAATCCTTTAGGTGAGAGTATATACACTGTATATCCATACTAATCGCTGATTTTTTTTATTTCGTTACTGTATTCTGCTGTTCAGTGTGAGTTTGGGATGCGGTTGTGAGAGATGATGTGAGAGAGATACACACCTCTGCCGAGGTCCATCTCAGTGCAGCGTTGCTCTGGGTTGTTGCGGATCCGGCACTTGTACACGGCTCCCGGTGACTGAACGGAACTACTGAAAGACGAGTTTGCTCTGGGAGCCCCAACCACAATCCTACAAACATCAGGAGGAGAAACACACAATCAACAAAACACAGCTACACACAACCTCTGAGCTCAGGAGGATACAACAGTCCATTTATACCATTTTTGGTCATTGTAAAAGAAAACAAAAACTGACATTCTTTATAGGTCTGTTTTTTGTCTGTAAGTGTCATGGATGAATAATAAGGATGCCTAATAAGTGAATTAGGGCTGGAGGTGGTTTCGCCTTGTCATTCTGTCATGGTTTGGCTCTATAATTCAGTGATGTAAGCACTACATCATTATCTCCACTGAAGCAAAAGGCAATGATTTGGGCACTGGCCAGTGTTTCCCTTTAAAATTTAGGACAGATCTTGGATGAAAGGCTTAACATCTGTACAGTCACAAGATAATAAAAAAAGTTGCATGTTTGAAATGTATTGGCAAGAGTGGGTTGTAAAAGTCAGGGCAACGCACATGTAAAGTGCGCTACAGTGCTCATGTTATGGTGCATTTTCAATAATAGCTGTTAATGCCAAAGCATGTAATGAGCTTAAGTGTGATTGTTTTGTGGTGATCAGCAAATATATGACAACAAAACATCAAACCAAGTGTCATGCTCCCTCATTGTTATGCCTTTGAAAGTGAATTTTATTGATGAAATTGGTTCAAATCACCTAATGGATAAAATTCACACATTGTAAGTATGACTTAAAGGCATAGTTCACCCACAAATGAAAACACACACACACACACACACACACACACACACACACACACGAAGGAAGATATTTTGAAGAATGTCGGTAACCAAACTTTAATACTCCCCATTGACTTCCATAGTAACCCATGTAAAAAAAAAAAAAAAAAAAAAACAATGGGGACCATCGACTGTTTTTTGGGATGAACTATCTCCTCATGTTCCACATCATTTTTGGAGCCACCTTGACAACCCGAAAACCAACGTAAACAAAGACAGGAAACGTAAATGATTTGAATTTCACCTGGCGCTAAAACGTCGAATACTCGCAACGGACAGCAACTTTTACTTAGGCTACGTATTATTTCTCATTTTATTACATATTTATGATATTCATCTACACAACACGGCTAGGGTGGTCTGTTAAAGTTGGCCTACACACAGTCTTTTAATATAACATTGAGAACAGTGACCACAAAAGTTCACTTTACAGGAGGTTTTTTTTTTTTTTTTTACCTGGCGCGACTGATGAAGACGTGAGTGACGTTTGCCTGAGGATGTATCCATGGCAACTGAAGAGCGCTGTAGCGCGTCCGTTAAGAAATTAACGGCAAACAAACGTACCGTGATTGTTTATTACAGGCCTACTTAATTATAAATCTATATTAACATTTTGTTTTTTTAATGACCTCTTTAAGACAGTTCGGCTTACTGTGGTAGGAGTTGACACACCTCAACGGACTTAAAAAAAAATTTCCTTTAAAATCTTTTACGGTCTTTCTTTTACGTTAAACACACTAAGCGATGTGTACTCACCAGCGTGTGCTGTCATGGACGTGCTCCAGGACTGAATATCCAAAAAACGTCGCATCTGGTCCCCGAAACACCACGGGATGTTGCAAGTCAATGTTGAAGGAATACGCCAAGGAAACAAAACCCAAATACACAAACACATCCAAAGCGCGTCTTTTCCGCGTAGAAAGTTCCGTCATTCTGTTTCGCATCCTCAGTGCTGAAGCCAATGTCGTGAGAACTTTATAAAAGCAATTAAATCTGTGTACAGAGTCTCACAGATGAAAGAAAAAACTACATTTAGACTATTTCCTCTTCCTAACGTGGGAACTAGACGCACGCGAGCAGGATTTACGTGTGTGAATCGGAGGTTGAGGTTAGAATAGCGGTCTCTTCCCTTCTGTCGCGTCTCTGGAGTTTCTCCTGGAGTTAAAGAGTGCTGAGCGCGAGCTGACGCACGCGGGCATCGCATCTCACGTTACAGCTGCAGCAGAGCGCGCGGCGCTGCGTCCCCCTGCCGGCGGCGCTCAGTACTGCAGCTCATTAGTGGAGTCCGTTATACTCGTTTGCAATGAAGTTTGCATAGGCTCAGCGTATTTAACATGATAACATATTGCATATATTTTTTATACGTGCAACTTTGCTTGTTCTCAGGAACAAATGTGAACCTGGACCACAAAACGAATCATAGGGTCATTTATTTATTTATTTATTTAAATAAAAAAGCTGAATAAATAAGCTTTCCATTGATGCATGGACAATATTTGGCCGAGAATGCAATCTGAGGGTGCAAAAAAATCTAAATATTGGGAAAAATCGCCTTTAAAGTCGTCCAAATGAAGTCCTTAGCAATGCATATTACTTATAATAATACATTTTTATATATTTACAGTAGGGAGTATACAAAATATCTTTATGGAACATTATCTTTACTTAATATCCTAATGATTTTTGCCATAAAAGAAAACTGTATAATTTTGATCCATACAATGTATTGTTGGCTATTGCCATAAATACACCCGTGAGATGCATGACTGGTTTTGTGTTCCAGGGTCACACATCTGAATGCGGACTAAAAATGCTGGTAATATCACGGTATGCAGTAACGGTCAAATGTTTGTAAACATACTATTTTTAATGTCTCTTATGCATATCAAGTCTGCATTTATTTGATCAAAATATTACAATTTAAAATAGCGATTTTCTATTTTAATGATGCAAAGCTGAATTTTCAGCATCATTGCGATTATGATTTATTATCAATGTTGGAAACAGGTGTGCTGCTTAGTATTTTGCGATACTTTTTTTTTCAGGAATCTTTGATAAATAAGTTTTTAAAAAAAACTTTATTTAAAATAGAAATCTTTTGTAACGATACAGTGCCATTCAAAAGTTTGGGGTCAAATAAAAATAACTGAAAATAATCAAATCCTCATATCAGAATGATTTCTGAAGGATCATGCGACACTGAAGACTGGAGGAATGATGCTGAAAGCTTTGCATCATTAAAATAGAAAACCATTTTTTTTAAATTGTAATAATATTTTGATCATATAAATGCAGGCTTGATGAGACTTTCAAAAAAAAGTAACAATAGAAATGTTTCCAAACTTTTGACCGGTACTGTATGAATATGGTAATCATTCATTACCATGATATTCCTTGACAGTGATTATAAATATTTCAGTAAGAATAAATACGATGGGTACCTGACAACCGTAATACACTCACCTAAAGGATTATTAGGAACACCACACTAATACTGTGTTTGACCTCCTTTCGCCTTCAGAACTGCCTTAATTCTACGTGGCATTGATTCAACAAGGTGCTGAAAGCATTCTTTAGAAATGTTGGCCCATATTGATAGGATAGCATCTTGCAGTTGATGGAGATTTGTGGGATGCACATCCAGGGCACGAAGCTCCCGTTCCACCACATCCCAAAGATGCTCTATTGGGATGAGATCTGGTGACTGTGGGGGCCATTTTAGTACAGTGAACTCATTGTCATGTTCAAGAAACCAATTTGAAATGATTCGAGCTTTGTGACATGGTGCATTATCCTGCTGGAAGTAGCCATCAGAGAATGGGTACATGGTGGTCATAAAGGGATGGACATGGTCAGAAACAATGCTCAGGTAGGCTGTGGCATTTAAACGATGCCCAATTGGAACTAAGGGGCCTAAAGTGTGCCAAGAAAACATCCCCCACACCATTACACCACCACCACCAGCCTGCACAGTGGTAACAAGGCATGATGGATCCATGTTCTCATTCTGTTTACGCCAAATTCTGACTCTACCATCTGAGTGTCTCAACAGAAATCGAGACTCATCAGACCAGGCAACATTTTTCCAGTCTTCAACTGTCCAATTTTGGTGAGCTTGTGCAAATTGTAGCCTCTTTTTCCTATTTGTAGTGGAGATGAGTGGTACCCGGTGGGGTCTTCTGCTGTTGTAGCCCATCCGCCTCAAGGTTGTGCGTGTTGTGGCTTCACAAATGCTTTGCTGCATACCTCGGTTGTAACGAGTGGTTATTTCAGTCAAAGTTGCTCTTCTATCAGCTTGAATCAGTCGGCCCATTCTCCTCTGACCTCTAGCATCAACAAGGCATTTTCGCCCACAGGACTGCTGCATACTGGATGTTTTTCCCTTTTCACACCATTCTTTGTAAACCCTAGAAATGGTTGTGCGTGAAAATCCCAGTAACTGAGCAGATTGTGAAATACTCAGACCGGCCCGTCTGGCACCAACAACCATGCCACGCTCAAAATTGCTTAAATCACCTTTCTTTCCCATTCTGACATTCAGTTTGGAGTTCAGGAGATTGTCTTGACCAGGACCACACCCCTAAATGCATTGAAGCAACTGCCCTGTGATTGGTTGATTAGATAATTGCATTAATGAGAAATTGAACAGGTGTTCCTAATAATCCTTTAGGTGAGTGTATAGCAATTGTTCCAAGACCTTCTGTATGCAGAGCAAAGAGCATTTGAGTGTAGTGTAAATAAAACTTTATTAGTTGTCTTAAAATGTATTAACCACCTCAAAGTGCCCTATGACAGAGATTTATAGCCTTTTTTTTTTCCATCAATGATTATTTACAATATGAAGCATGGTTCTAATTAGTCAGTTTCCCTGAAAATACAGTATTAAGTTACAAAAACAAACAAACAGAACAAGCATAGTAAACGATCAGCATACTATGAGCCTGTGTCATTATATAGTACATGTGCTGTGCAGATAGATAGTTAAAGGGTCCTTTCATCTTACCTTAAAACAGAGAAAAAGAAGAATACAAACTAAACGATTCAGGAAAAATAGAATCAACCCAACTGAAACTTACAATCAAACTTATTGCACAAGTCTTCAAATCATACAAATGCAGCTAAAAAAAAAGAAAAGAAGAACATCTAAGGAAATAAAAACAAAGAAAGCAAGAAAAATCCATGGAATAAATTATTTTCTGGCAAGCTACAAATTTAAGAATATTCTTTCAATTTTCTCTCAGTTTCTTAATCTAACCTAGTTCCCTTGTACCAGTAACCCTACGCGCACTCACGCACGCACGCACACCTCTCTCTCTCTCTCTCTCTCTCTCTCTCTCACACACACACACAGATAAGTAGGCCAGGCTCTTTCACGTCAGTAGCATCCGTCAGCAGCAGCAGCAGGAGAATCGGTGGTTTTGTCAGGCAGGTTCAGGCACGGTTCTGGTTCCACCTTACCGGAGCCAAGGCTGTAAAACACAGATGGGGAACAGAAGCACAGTGACCTCAACTATTTGCTGCAGGGACATGCATTAAAATTAACAGCCAAAGACTACAACACAGAAAGAGCGCAGGAAGAAAAAGGCTCCGGTGCTTTTGTGTTTATACAGTAGGTGGTTGCCAGGGTGTTGCTATGCTTCTATAATAATGTTTCTTGAGCATCAAATCATCATTAGAGTGATTTCTGAAGGATCATGTGACACTGAAGACTGGAGTAATGATGATAAATTCAGCTTGATCACAGGAATAAATTACATTTGACAATATATTCACATAGAAAACAGTTATTTTAAATTGCAATATTTCACAATGTTATTTTTCACTGTTTTTGATCAAATAAATGCAGCCTTGGTGAGACTTCTTTCAAAAAAAACTAATTCTTTTGATTAGCAGTGTAAACTTAAGTCTATTGGCTATTAAAAAGTCATTACAGAACTATAAGTTCCTGAGCGAGTGGTTTCACAAGAAGCAAAGAAGTAACAAATGGCTTAACAGCTGGAGAAACTGAAATAAATGTCCTGAAATAATGATACTATATCAATTTAATGGAACACTGGAAAGGAAACACTGTGAACACGCTGCAGAAACTTGATAACAAACCATAAAGTATTCGATAAGACACACATATGTGCTTCATTTAGCATTTGATTGGCTCTCTTTCTGCACACGAACCAAGGAGGAGCTGCACATGCAGACAGAACATCCGTGCACACATCTGGGATACCTGTTTCAGTCCGTTTGTTAACAGATGGAGGGCTACGGAGAGGCTTTGAAGGTTACGTTTAAACTCACAGCTGCTTCGGCATACTAAACACACTCACCATCACACGGGAATCCTCACGCTCCAGAACCTTCTGCGCCTGGTCCGGAGGAAACTTCAGCATGGATGTTATAACTTTAGCCATTGTCTGAAGAAACAAAATGCAACAAAAGGAAACTGTAATGACAGCATAAAATTATATTCATGTTACCCGTTTTTTCCCATATTATAGGGTGGGTTTAACAGTTTCATAGGAATATATTATTATAGTTGTTTATAATAATTGTTTACCCCATACTATGGAAGTCAATGGGGTCCATTAAAGTCCCCATGAAATCAAAACTGAAGTTTGTTGGCTTTTAGTATGAATATGTCAGTCTTACGGTTATCTATAAGCTAGTGTGTTCCAAAACAAGACAAAAATTCACATTTAGAAGATATAAGCATTCAAAACCTACAGTCTCTCTCTTCCACCAATAAGGATCAATGATTTTGATGACATTCTGCACACTCTGCACTTCTCATCAGATTTTCTGTCCAATCAAATGCTCTATAGAATATGAAGCCCTGTCCCCTACATTATAAACAGATGCTGAAGCTGCCGCTGAAATCGGGCACTTGTTCACAAATTTACTATTTTCTACCTGGTGACTGGGCACATAGTGCACTATATAGGGGACAGGGAACAATTCAGACTGTGCACAATATAGGTGATAGAGAACGATTCAGATAGTGTAAATTGGGGCAAATGAAGTCTGGTTTCATGTTAGTGTCACGTGAACAAGAGCGGATCATGTGATCGAGTCGGTCCAGAGACAGGACAGCACAGAGCGGATCATGTGATCGAGTCGATCCAGAGCGGATCATGTGATCGAGTCGGTCCGAGACAGGACAGCACAGAGCGGATCATGTGGTCCGAGTCAGTCCATCGACAGGACAGACACAGAGCGGATCATGTGATCGAGTCGGTCCAGAGACACAAACACAGAGCGGATCATGTGATCGAGTCGGTCCAGAGACATGACAGCAGAGAGCGGATCATGTGATCGAGTCGGTCCAGAGATACGACAGCACAGAGCGGATCATGTGATCGAGTCGGTCCAGAGACAGGACAGCACAGAGCGGATCATGTGATCGAGTCGATCCAGAGCGGATCATGTGATCGAGTCGATCCAGAGACAGGACAGCACAGAGCGGATCATGTGATCGAAGTCGATCCAGAGCGGATCATGTGATCGAGTCGGTCCAGAGACAGGACAGCACAGAGCGGATCATGTGATCGAGTCGGTCCAGAGACATGACAGCAGAGAGCGGCGGATCATGTGATCGAGTCGGTCCAGAGACAGGACAGCACAGAGCGGATCATGTGATCGAGTCGGTCCAGAGACACAAACACCGAGCGGATCATGTGATCGAGTCGATCCAGAGACACAAACACAGAGCGGATCATGTGATCGAGTCGGTCCAGAGACACAAACACAGAGCGGATCATGTGATCGAGTCGGTCCAGAGACACGACAGCACAGAGCGGATCATGTGATCGAGTCGGTCCGGAGACACGACAGCACAGAGCGGATCATGTGATCGAGTTGGTCCAGACCAGAAAATGTATCAGACCCGTTTGAATTCTGTACAGAATGATATTTTAAAGCAATATGGAGGAGCTTTACTCAGCTCAATGGCTCTGGCTGAACTGTGATATAAACTAAGCATTGGCTATTTTATAAAAAGGGGAGGAGCTGCTCGATATGCTGCGCCCTGTCTTCCGGTATCAGTGGAAATTACACCAACACTGAATAACGCTGTGTGTTCAAAGGCACTTCAGCCTGTAACTGTTTGGTTACCCATTTTTTTCAAACTTTTGTGTTCAGCAGAAGAAAGAAACTCATACAGGTTTGGAACAACTTGAGGGTGAGTAAATGATGACAGAATTTTCATTTTTGGGTGAACTATCCTTTTAAATCAGCTTTATTTCAGTTAACGAAAACAACTTTTATAATTTTAGTTTTAGCTAATGATAACAACATTGCCGGCCATCTTTAGCGGAGCTGCTGTTCTGTGAGCAATTACATCTTGCAAGGACAAAAAGCTCATTATCTGCTGCCTGCTGGGTAATCAGCCCTAGATAGATCTGCCAGCGTTCATGTGCCCGTATACAGTGCTAATCAAAACCAGCACAGCCGGTTACCCCGAGCAACTCTCTTAAAATGGCAGGCGCTACTGGGTCATGTGATGAGAACGAGCCCCTGGGTCAGCCGCCGGACATCCTCTCTGACAGGGAGGCCTGTTGTGATGTCATAAGGACCCGACTGTTTATTAGCAACGAGGGGGAATCCCGCTGGCTTTAGGGCGGCATCAACGGGGCTGTTAATTAGTCCTGGCTAAACGGACAAGTTTCGCTCATTAAGGCCCTGCCAAATGGACACGAAATTATGCTGTTGGGAGTTTTCATGGGAATGAATAATTTTATAGGGTTCCATCCGGACTCCCCGTCACACGCATTTACTGCATCCTTCCTCTAACAAATGGCATTATTATGCTGTGGAAAACGTTGTGCATTGTGGGAAAGAACAATATGATAAAATGCAAGTTTTACAACATGGAAGCATATAATCAGCAAATGGGTTGCCCTACATATGCAGTCCCCACTATATAATATTATTTGATATCAAAATTTCAAAAAATGGTTCAAAATCAATATAGCAATGGATTCTGGATTTCCTCAAATCAGTGTTATTTATGTTTATTCAGTGTTAATGTGCAATGTGCCTTCCTGATGGAATAGAAATACAGTTATTTAACAGAAAATCTTCAAAATATTGTGACATGTTTCTGCAGTTTATTTGAAACTAAACTCAACACTAAGCATAGTATATAAAATGGCATGCATGCATAAACACGCCAAAATAAATAAAAGTAGCAACAATAAACATAATAATAATAATAACACCAGTTATAAATCTTAATATTGGTGACTCGATTAGACACAAAGTTTAACAAAAATCAGTGTTATTTTAATAGTTCTTCTATACTACAGTATTTATTAATATTTTGAATTAGCTTTAATTTTTGAAATATTCTGAAATATTTATATTTAGCTTTATTTTATTTCCATTTTTGTTTTAGTGATTTAACTTTAATACTTCAACTTAAACTTATTTTAAGGCAGTTCAATTTCATTTAATATGTATATTTGTTCCAGCTTTATTTCAATGAACAAAAAAGTAAACTTTTTTTTTTTTTTTTTTTTTTGTTAACAAAAACACTGATCCTCATGTAAGTGAACTCAATCCCTAACTTTAGCTCTTAAGTCGTGTTAAAGTTAATAAAAAGTTAGTTAAAATAACCCCAAAATGTACCTTTGTCTCTCTTCCCATCATGTACTCAAACATGACCTTCTTGAGGTACTCGTATTCGGTGGGCTCGGAGAAGGGGTCCATGCTGTTGTGTGACATATCTGTAGGGACAAACAAACAGCAGATTCATCATAATCATTATCTACGAGTGCTAGAGACTTTAAGCTCAGTCTCTGTTTTTAAAGCACGGCCTGTACAAAACCCTTATTCAGTCAAGATCTGCTGAGCACTGCTCCATCAGGCCCGTAATTAAAACCAGAGCAGCCAGATGACGAACTTATAAACCCTCCAAACACTCAACACCAACCATCATCTTATAATAGTTGAACCAACAGAGTCCGAGAGAAGAGAGAATGTAAAGAATGGGGTTACACTATGGAAGCTTGTTTCAGGTCACTGCGACTTTTTCTCTCACAATTCTGACTTCTTTTCTCCGAATTGTGACTTTAAATTTCGAGTTATAGTCAAAATATGAGGAAAAAAAGACCACATAAACTTACAAGTTATAAAGCCAGAATTTCAAGATATAAACTCGCAATAAAGTCAGAATTGTAGGATATAGTCACAATTCTGACTTCTCTTCAGAAGTTTGATATAAACTCGCATTTGTGTTAATTAAGTCAGAATTGAGAGGCAAAGTCTGACTTTACAACACAATTACAACTTTATATCTCGCAATTCTGACTTCATAACACAATAGTGAGTTTACATATTTGACAAACTCGATTCCAAAAAAGTCGGGACACTGTACAAATTGTGAATAAAAAAGGAATGCAATAATTTACAAATCTCATAAACTTATATTTTATTCACAATAGAATATAGATAACATATCAAATGTTGAAAGTGAGACATTTTGAAATGTCATGCCAAATATTGGCTCATTTTGGATTTCATGAGAGCTACACATTCCAAAAAAGTTGGGACAGGGAGCAATAAGAGGCCGGAAGAGTTAAATGTACATATAAGGAACAGCTGGAGGACCAATCTGCAACTTATTAGGTCAATTGGCAACATGATTGGGTATAAAAAGAGCCTCTCAGAGTGGCAGTGTCTCTCAGAAGTCAAGATGGGCAGAGGATCACCAATTCCCCCAATGCTGCGGCCAAACATACTGGAGCAATATCAGAAAGGAGTTTCTCAGAGAAACACTGCAAAGAGTTTGAAGTTATCATCATCTACAGTGCATAATATCATCCAAAGATTCAGAGAATCTGGAGCAATCTCTGTGCGTAAGGGTCAAGGCCGGAAAACCATACTGGATGCCCGTGATCTCCGGCCCTTAGACGGCACTGCATCACATACAGGAATGCTACTGTAATGGAAATCACAACATGGGCTCAGGAATACTTCCAGAAAACATTGTCGGTGAACACAATCCACAGTGTCATTCGCGCTGCCGCTAAAACTCTATAGGTCAAAAAGAAGCCATATCTAAACATGATCCAGAAGCGCAGGCGTTTTCTCTGGGCCAAGGCTCATTTAAAATGGACTGTGGCAAAGTGGAAAACTGTTCTGTGGTCAGACCAATCAAAATGTAAAGTTCTTTTTGGAAAACTGGGACGCCATGTCATCCGGACTAAAGAGGACAAGGACAACCCAAGTTGTTGTCAGCGCTCAGTTCAGAAGCCTGCATCTCTGATGGGATGGGGTTCATGAGTGTGTGTGGCATGGGCAGCTTACTCATCTGGAAAGGCACCATCAATGCTGAAAGGTATATCCAAGTTCTAGAACAACATATGCTCCCATCCAGACGTCGTCTCTTTCAGGGAAGACCTTGCATTTTCCAACATGACAATGCCAGACCACATACTGCATCAATTACAACATCATGGCTGCGTAGAAGAAGGATCCGGGGACTGAAATGGCCAGCCTGCAGTCCAGATCTTTCACCATAGAAAACATTTGAGCATCATAAAGAGGAAGATGCCACAAAGAAGACCTAAGACAGTTGAGCAACTAGAAGCCTGTATTAGACAAGAATGGGACAACATTCCTATTCCTAAACTTGAGCAGCTTGTCTCCTCAGTCCCCAGACGTTTGCAGACTGTTAGTAAAAGAAGAGGGGATGCCACACAGTGGGAAACATGGCCTTGTCCCAACTTTTTTGAAATGTGTTGATGTAATGAAATTTAAAAATCAACTTATTTTTCCCTTAAAACGATACATTTTCTCAGTTTAAACATTTGATATGTCATCTATGTTGTATTCTGAATAAAATATTGAAATGTGAAACTTCCACATCATTGCATTCTGTTTTTATTCACAATTTGTCCCGACTTTTTTGGAATCGGGTTTGTAAAAAAAGTCAGAATTTTGAGATAAAAAGTCGCAGTTACCTTTTTTAGTTTTTATTCTGTAGTGAAAACAAGCTTCCATTGAAACAAAAAATGTGTGCGTTGCAACTAGCAAATTCAACTAGAGTTTTACATTTAAAACTTGTTTGCCTTGATTCTAGGATGGTTTAATAGTTTCAAATCTGAAGAATGAGCATCAGTAAGAGTTAATCTTTCAGAACCGGCACTGGTGATTGAGGAAAATTTTCCTCAGCTTTGACATCAATAAGATAAGCATGCATTCATACACTCGATACATTCATTAAGCACCCCCCCGCGACCTCTGCGTGGCAATAATCAGTCCGTAAATCAGAGCGCTAGACGCGCCTCACTTCCAGTCACAGTAGTTAAGGGTGGCAGCTCGCAGCAACACTGGAAACACTATAATGACAGCATTGTGGTTAAATACAAGAAGCTTTGGCTCAATCTAGGTGGGGGCCTTTCCGTTTTCCACCCTGATTTTAATGGATAAAGAAGTGAGAGCAGAAATGTAACAGGAGACGTTGAGGCCGTGAATGAACAAAAAGTAACTTGAGGTATTTTTAAAAAGCATGTCATAAAGCCGGCGATGGGTGTGCAGGTTTCTGCCCTGTTGACACCATGGAAAACATGACGCAAAATACCTACGAGAACACCACAACTTTAGAATCACGCGTCAGTACAACCTCCATTCTTAACAATAAAAAAAAAATGCATATCTTAGAGACCCCAAACTTTTGAATGGTTTTTGCTATATAGAATGTGCACATGTGGTAAACATCATAAGCATTCAAAGCACCCCAGATGTACAGTAAATCTTCAGTAATGTCTCATAGCAGTGATGTAAGGATTAACCAATTTTGAAATATGCATTACAGTATCTAGCATGCACAAACAGCACAGAAGGCACAGCGATCTGCTTGTATTACGACAGCCATCTTGCCTCATTAAATCTGTGATTGACTGACAATTAGCAGAAGGAGCCATGTGTCTCTCTGGAAAGTCCATTTAACCAGTGCTGAAGGCACTGGGGTGGCTGAACATCCAGGAACAGACAGCTTGATCGAGAGAGCTGGAACTCAAGGTGCCGCTGAAACCCAAACAGGCCTTTGATCAGGAAGCATGGAGAAATGAGGGGCTAATAAATAACCCGACCTGTCTGACTGACCTCAGGACAGCCCAGCTGGGCCAACAGGGACGAAACACGAGCCACATCGGTTGCATCTCCAGAACAATACAGAGGGCCTGGTTTACGAACTGTTAACACATGCTTAAACTGTTGACTGGATAATCAATAAAATCCATAAATAAAATAGAAATCGATGAATAGTCCCTATAAATCAGTTCAATACTCTATCAAAGAGTTATACACAAAACAGGTAATCTCTGGGCAGTTTCTGAGGCAGTGTGTGTCTTGTGAATGAGCATTTATGGCAGGGTGAGGCAGTCAGAAGGTCAAACACACTTCATAAACTACTGTCCCTTTAATGTAGAGGCCACACAGATACGCTAAAGGATAAATGGACGGGGATTGTTTGTGTATAAACAGATGGTTTGTATAGTTGCATATCAAAGGAATGCCTCATTTGGGAATTCATTTAGGATATTTAATGTTGTTTATGAGGAAAGATGAAGATTAGAGCTCAGTTTCAAAACCTAGGAACTTACTTTCTAAGGAGTGTTTTAAGACGATGTCATCTTTGGGACAAATTCAGCATTTTATGTTTATTTTGCAGATACAGTAACCGCAGGACACATTACAAAAAGCTCTGAAAAAATCATGATGCTAAGAGAAAGAGTTGATTGAGTATGTTTTTTTTTTTTTTGTTGTTGTTTTTGAAAAATACTTTTGCTCACCAAGGCTGCAATTATTTGATAAATAAATACAGTAAAAACAGTAATATTGTGAAATATTATTACAATTTAAAATAACTGTTTTCTATGTGAATATATTGTAAAGTGTAATTTATTCCTGTGATCAAAGCTGAATTTATCATCATTACTCCAGTCTTCAGTGTCACATGATCCTTCACTAATCATTCAATACGAGGATTTGATGCTCAAGAAACATTTTGATTATTATCAGTTGAAAACTGTTGTGCTTTTTTTTCCAGGATTCTTTGATGATGAAAATCTTTACTGTCACTTTTGAACAATTTAATGCATCCTTGTTGACTAAATGCATTGATGATTTTTAATACAAAAATAGACCCTAAACTTTTGAACAGTAGTGTGTGTATGTATGTATGTGTATGTATATATGTATATATATGTATGTATATATATGTATATATATATATATATATATATATATATATATATATATATATATATATATATATATATATATATATATATATGTATATGTATATATATATGTATATATATATATATATATATATATATATATATATATATATATATATATATATACACACACACACACACACACACACACACACTCACCTAAAGGATTATTAGGAACACCATACTAATACTGTGTTTGACCCCCTTTCGCCTTCAGAACTGCCTTAATTCTACGTGGCATTGATTCAACAAGGTGCTGAAAGCATTCTTTAGAAATGTTGGCCCATATTGATAGGATAGCATCTTGCAGTTGATGGAGATTTGTGGGATGCACATCCAGGGCACGAAGCTCCTGTTCCACCACATCCCAAAGATGCTCTATTGGGTTGAGATCTGGTGACTGTGGGGGCCATTTTAGTACAGTGAACTCATTGTCATGTTCAAGAAACCAATTTGAAATGATTCGAGCTTTGTGACGGTGCATTATCCTGCTGGAAGTAGCCATCAGAGAATGGGTACATGGTGGTCATAAAGGGATGGACATGGTCAGAAACAATGCTCAGGTAGGCCGTGGTATTTAAACGATGCCCAATTGGCACTAAGGGGCCTAAAGTGTGCCAAGAAAACATCCCTCACACCATTACACCACCACCACCAGCCTGCACAGTGGTAACAAGGCATGATGGATCCATGTTCTCATTCTGTTTAAGCCAAATTCTGACTCTACCATCTGAATGTCTCAACAGAAATCGAGACTCATCAGACCAGGCAACATTTTTCCAGTCTTCAACTGTCCAATTTTGGTGAGCTTGTGCAAATTGTAGCCTCTTTTTCCTATTTGTAGTGGAGATTAGTGGTACCCGGTGGGGTCTTCTGCTGTTGTAGCCCATCCGCCTCAAGGTTGTGCGTGTTGTGGCTTCACAAATGCTTTGCTGCATACCTCGGTTGTAACGAGTGGTTATTTCAGTCAAAGTTGCTCTTCTATCAGCTTGAATCAGTCGGCCCATTCTCCTCTGACCTCTAGCATCAACAAGGCATTTTCGCCACAGGGACTGCCGCATACTGGATGTTTTTGCCTTTTCACACCATTCTTTGTAAACCCTAGAAATGGTTGTGCGTGAAAATCCCAGTAACTGAGCAGATTGTGAAATACTCAGACCGGCCCATCTGGCACCAACAATCATGCCACGCTCAAAATTGCTTAAATCACCTTTCTTTCCCATTCTGACATTCAGTTTGGAGTTCAGGAGATTGTCTTGACCAGGACCACACCCCTAAATGCATTGAAGCAACTGCCATGTGATGGGTTGATTAGATAATTGCATTCATGAGAAATTGAACAGGTGTTCCTAATAATATATTCAGGTATATATATATATATATATATATATATATATATATATATATATATATATATATATATATATATATATATATATAAACAACATGAATCAGTGTTCACAATGCATTTAAAGGTAATGTGAATTGCTCTAACTTGTTTACAAATAAATTTCTGGCATCTACATTTACTCACTTTTGTATCCAAAAACCCAAATGACATTCTCCATGTAACACAAACTATGTTATTTTGGTGCTGATGTTGACGCTGCTCTTGTCCAAACAGTGCAAGTATAAAAGACACAGCAGATCTTAGAGACGACTGTCTGAATCTGGGGTCATTTGTGGGAACTGGGGAGAAACGCAGTCTGTGAAAACCATTAGATCCAGAGATGAGCTCTTTATTACACCAGCAGGGAAGGGCTGTGGAGGGGCAGCTTTCTCTACCCCGGCCTCTAGCTGCCCATATGTTTAAGGTCTGCATATGTGCGTGATTGATAGTGGGGTGTTAAAGCGCAGCTCTCCTGCGGTGACTGATCGCTCTGAGCCAGTGAGAATGAAGCTGAGGTTTGTCTGCCAAGGGTCAGTGTGCCACATCATTCATTAACCTCTGGGAGCTACAGGAGATACTTGACAAGCATTTTACAGTCACTAGGCGGCTAAAAAAAGCCCAAATACATATTACAAACAGATAAATAAGACAGTAAATGACATCTGGATAACAGCTGGCTTTAGAACCATTGTTCTGCTTACCCCCAGATGATATAGCCAACTTTATAGAAAATTTTTATTATTATTATGTACCTCTATATGTGCTTCCCAGGTGAGTCACCACTGTGTTTTTATGGGAGCGTCTTATTTTGTCTTCCAGAGCATGAATCTGAAAATAAATTAAGAATAAATACCATTATCAAAAATAAATACAGTGTAAAAGTGATCTTTTGAAGTGAACTTAAAGGTCCAATGTGCAATATTTATGAGGATCTGTTGACAGAAATGCTAAGCTACATAACTATGTTTTCAGTGGTGTATAAAGACCTTCCATAATGAACCGTTATGTTTTTATTACCTCAGAATGAGTCATTTCTATCTGCATACACCGCGGGTCCCCTCACAATGAAATCGCATTTTGCGCCGTCATGTTTCTACAGTAGCCCTAAACGGACAAACTTCTCTACAGAGCGCTAGTCACTCTCTGCTGTCTCAGACGACGGCATCTTTGTCCTGCGACAGCCACCATAGCTTCTCTATGTGCTCGTTTAGTCATGTGATGCATATTGTACCCATGTTTATACCGGTGTGTCCCAGCTCTGTGCTATTCACTTTCAGTGTTGCTAGAGATAAACCTTCATAATACATTCCTGCAAAGATGACAGAATGTTAATTTGCAATTGCTCTTTAACTAACTAGCTAACTAACTAACTAAAAGTGGTAAGATATTTTGCTAATAAAATGATCACGACAGAAGAACATGAGAAAAACTTTATTATGTCTGGTCTTTCTGTATCATCTCAGTGCATTTTTATTACGTTTTATGGATGCACAGTTTGATGATTAAAGGACTTGTCTTTTTTTGGGGGGAAAACGCTTGAAATGCTAATATGGACGGAGAGTGCTTTGAAATGAAAATGCTGCTTTCAAATGCATCTAGATTAATGTAGACATAGCCTTAAACATTAGCCATTTCTGGAGTAACTTCCCCTAGTCCTCAAATTAACAACAATGTATGGCCCAGGATGAAGCCGGGTTATAAAAATAAAGGCATGTCCAGTGTGTTCACCTCCTCGTGTGAGTTTGCATTCGTGTGGGGTGAGAGAAACAGCATGAGCATTGCTGTAACTGTTTGTAAAGTTTAAATAAGAGTAAACAGATGTGCGGTGTAATGAATCTAATCTGATTTCGGTTTTACACAGCTGAAGGGGTGCAGGAGCTCTGGGAATGTGACGGGTTGCTAAACGCTCCTCTCATTCTTTCTCTTTGCCTTCTACATTGTCTTTGTGTGCTAAACACTTCTTAGGCCTGCAATCATGCAGACACAAGCTCGCCATTCTGAGCAATGTCTTCTTCTACGGTCAGTTTTCTCATTCAGGTCAACTACTGCAAGAGAATCCTGCTGAGCTAGCTAGTTAAATTGAGTTAAACTGTCAACACGGTTTATAGCTAGCTACATGGAAAATAACACATCCGGTTTAGCGGTGCAGACCCCCACGCTGCTAAACTCTCTGTCTTTCTGTTAGTATACCTCTTCACTTACCCTGTCATGGTATTCCTGCTCTTTTAGCCTGGCCTCGCTCAACATGGTTGTCTTTTCTGCCAGCTGAACCTGATTGGACAAAAGACTAGAGGTCAAAATGTAAACAAAATAAGAGCAACATGTGGAGGAACACCAGCATTCAGACATATGTGGTCTCCTATGTTCACCAAGGGTTATCAAAAACAAAACATAAGCAAAAATAGCATCATTACTCCAGATCCTTCAGAAATCATTCTAATATGCTGATTTGCCGCTTAAGAAACATTTATTATTGTCAATGTTGAAAAAAATTTTTTTGTGGAAATCATGCTACTTTATCAAAATTAGTTTATAAATAGAAAGTTCAAAAGAACAGCAATTTAATGCTGTGTTCTTTTAAAACCAAGACACTGTGTATGCTAGCCTTTTTTTCTTTTTTTAAATAAATTACGTTTTATTCAGCAAGGATGCAGTCTCTGGCTGTATAAGCCGACAAGTAAAACTGCCATTGGAGTTAATCAGACAAACAGATGAAAATAAAACCTACCTTTAACTCATCAAGACCCTGAAACACAAAACAGAATCAGCAGGTCACATGACTGCATCATTGCACATAAATATTAACAAACAAACAATTATAACTGGAATTTGTGGTGTTTGCCCACAGAAAACCGGTGACATCAGACTGCAAAAATGCAGCATGGGCTCCAGAGGTGCACTGCGTGTTTCACGTCTCTGAAAGCAAGCGCTTTGTATCTGCACCGAACACACAAGGACCGCTTTATCCTGAACAAGGCTCAACTTTTTGCCTCTTTCCAAGCATGCACTGCTCGCCTGAGAGCGCACTATGGCATAAATCTAACAGTTCAGGATGCTCTCCGAGGGGTTAATTGAGAACAGAGACTGTTTAAGGCCTCTTTCTCAGGGATGCATTCCAAACCTTTTCAGGAAATTCATTCCTATGGCCTCTTCTGGAGTGAGACTATCCTACTGCAACTGCGAATAATGTCTTATATAATAAAGACTGTAGCTTTTGTAAGGCTTGGCAGTCAAGGTTAACTTTTGGGGTTAATTCAATATTTAATGCAATGAAATTTAACAAGGGTAAAACTGATTGTTAACGTTCTGATTCTGTGATTTACATTTACATTCATTCATTTATCTTACAAATGAGGAATACAACAAAGTATTTCATCATAAGAAAGCAATAACAGTTCTAAAGATTGGTCTCATTATGAGCAGCAGCACAGGTGTCTGACATCCATGAACATGCATAGATGAGCAGAAAAACAAAGAAAGTGAGAAGCTGATAAAGAATTACCTTCTTAAAGGAACAGTTCGGTCAAATGTGACTTTTTTTCCTTTTTGCCTTCATGTGCTATTGGAAATTTCCTACTTCCCACTTCGGAAGTCATGATTATGAGCTCATTGTGTTTAAATGCTTTGTTGTCAGAATGGAAGATACCACGTTTATTTTTGACTAATTCTTGGGGAAATCTAGCCTAGAAACCTAGACGCACCCTAGCGGCAGCAAATCTAATTTGCCGCGAGTGTAGTCTAGCAACTTTCGGTAGACCTGCGAGCTGGAAAAACCAAACTCTGGTCAGACCAATCACATCGTGTATAGAGTCGGTGGGCGGACTTAACATAATGACGGCAGAGTTGCCGCGGTTCCGCGTGCTACTTAAAAACAAAGACGCTGGCGAACAGCGGTCTTTCGAATCGGTTTTGGCCGCGACTCTGGAAGACTTGTTGTTAAACTTTTCTTTGAGAAAAGAACAAAGAACGGCACTGAAGTCATTCTTAAGAAAGGAAGATGTGTTCGGAGTTTTGCCGACCGGAAACAGCAAAAGTTTAATCTATCAACTAGCTCGGCTCCACCTTCTTCATTGCTCTGGTTGGTTGTAGCGCTATCCTATTGCGTGCAGAGGGAATCTGAAAGACAACCGTTTATCCCGCATCTCGGATTGAGCCCTGCCAACGGTGAGTTCCCAGACCCAGTATCTTGATGTGGATCTGGCCTGTCAGGCTAGGGGAAATCCTATTAAAGTCTGAATGTATTGAAGGTATTTAATTTAAAATAAAATATAGCATCCCATTTTTTAACAACCATATAAACAACGCACTATCTAGATAGTCAGCTTGTTGACTGTTCTGGAATTTCGGTCAAATACATGCTATTTTTGCTGTGCATAATACACACAATATGCTTCAAATAACTTAAAAATAACTAACGAGAACCTTAGCAGTTGTGGAATGAATAAAGAATACCAGTAACAGCGGAAATCGTTCTGTTGGAAACTTGGGTATCAAAATTATCTCAGAGTTTCCCAGAAGCAAATACGACCACATTCCAACAAGGAAACTATTTACGATAATTCCAATAGAGTGCAGCATTCATTTATTTACAAATTAAACCCATAAACAGTAATTTGGAGTCAATTTGTATGTCAGAATTATTGTCAAAGCTCATAACATGAGCAAACACTGATGGAAAAAATCATGCAAAAAAAAAAAGAAATCTATTTTATTTATGGCTGTCAGTTTTATCATTTAAAAAAAAATGTGCATGGTCCCCAGAATATTTTGTTGTGTGAATATCTGAACATGCAATATATCAAAAGAAAGAACAGAGTCTCTGCTTTTTAAAATTCTAGCTTCATGCATTCTTTATCAAAACCTGAATGTGGATAAGTTTCATAAAAAGCAAAATTTTGAGCAAAGAGCAGAGAAAATTGTGTTTTTTGCCAAAGGCAACATCCAGATGGGATTCAGAACGATGATCAATACACAGGTGGAGTAGATCGAGACTATCAACACCCAAAAGCTTCACAGTCCTGTAGCTCGTCCTGGGTCGACATTAGGCAGTTTTGATTTATACGCTGTTTAATGTTGATGATTGCATTATTTTACATGTGCATAGCAATGCGTCAACTGATTTTTTCTGCTTCTTTTTTTCCTTTTTGAACAGGAGATTCTGTACCCTTTCAGAGGAAGCGTAATAGCGCCCCCTACCGTATAACAGTGAAAACATGGATTGCCAGAAAATTCCCTCAATGCCGGGGAAAGAGTTAATCAATTTAGTTAATTAAATATAAAGTCATTTAGCAGTGCAATTTTGAATCCCTTTTACTAAAATGTAATTAAAAGCGACAACTCATGGTGTGTAAACTCTGAGGCTGTACCTGTGGGCCGCTGAGACTCCTCTGCTGTAGCTCCTCTAACTCCTTCTGCACCTCCCACACGCGGTCGCCCATCTCCACCTCACGACTCTACAAGAACAACAAACTCTGAGTCTGAGCAAACATGCAATTTCTGTCTGAAGCATTTTACAATGCTGTCATATTGCATTCATTTTCAGGTAATAAACTTTGGTCTTAAAATGCTCGGTAAACAATTAGATGTATAAGATAATCCTATTATAAATAGTTAGCATTCTTCTCTTCCAGGATGGATGTAAGCAGCATAAGGTCTACATCATTCACTACAGCTCTAGGGGGAGTTTGAGGTGCTAGTTGACTGAGGTAAGTGTTTCCTGATGATATACACACTATTAGCTGAAACCTGAATTTAGTGACTTTATGTGGTCGAATTAGCAAAAGCTATAAACTCCTCACAAAATTATTCCTGTGCCAATGTCTTTCTATAAAGTATTATTATCTGCCGCATCTGCTGGCCATTTATCAATAACTTGCAATTAAATACAAAAGCTACAGTTTCACTTTATTTTGCTGTACCTGAAGGACCTGCTCGTAACGCTGAACCATTTTGTTTAGGTCTTCGTCCTTCTGAGCGATTATTTTCTGAAGTTGACTGAGTTCTTCTCGATGGCTAGTCATAAGCTCAGATTCAACACCTTGAGCTTTCTCTGTGTGGAAGCAATAAACAGGAAAGTACAGTAAGAAGACGTGAAGAATGTTACCATCACTGAATGTAAAACACTCATTTCCAGACTGGATGGATCAAATGTCAGGATTGAAAACACATGGTAAATCAGTTATGAATTTCATATCTTGCATTTCCTGAGGCCAGTAAATCAGCAACTGTGACCAACTATGAAAACACAGTTTGTTCATTTCCACAATGCTTTCCAAGACTTGGTACTTGTTTTTTTCCAGTATTTTTAACAATATTTGTTTTACTCAAAGGAACACTCCACTTCAAAATTAAAATCCCATCATGTACTTCCTCCTATCTAGTGTTGTCAAAAGTACCAATTTGGTACTGAAATTTTAAAAATGTGAGAGTACCAGCATTTCCATTTTGAGCGCTGTTGAACGGATTCATAAACACCTCTGATTGGACATCATGTTCAAGAGTTCAACATATATGTCTGTGATTGGCTACAATGAGCAACACTCTTCACCGAGCGCTTACACAGATACACACAGGAGTGTTTGAAAGCAGGCGTCTTTCTGCGGATTCCTAATGTCAGACTTGCAAACTGAACAAATGGTGAAAAAGGTGACGTTTCCGAATTAAATACTTTTAGGGGGATCTGGGACATTGCCTCCCAGTAGAACATTTTTGTGATTTTAACATGTAAACGAAGCATTTTGGTGCACTCTGACAAGAAAATAAGGGTAAAAGATAACATTTGCTTCAAGTAAAAAACATTTACACTATAGCGCTGGGCATTGTCACAAATTTCACAATTTGATTTGATATTGATTAACTTCGGGCCTATCAGGTAGAGTACATAGCACATTGTATGGGGGGATTTTTGGTGGTATAAATATATTGATTCTGAAGTATTCTCATCTATCAGCTTTTACATAGGCCTACTTAAATCTGCATATTTGTGATATTTACCCCAGGGCGTTATTTAATTTTATAAAGACCTTTTTTTTTAATCTTATTAAATGTATGCATCATCTTTCATGTCAAATTTTTACATTTGATTAATAAATTCAGTTATAATAGTAAGACACTATAGGGCTGTTACCAATCAAATTAAATAATTTAAACTGCAAAAATAAAACTGCAATAAACAATGTTTATTCAATCAGATTGTGAGATTGATGTTATAAATGTTTGAATATAGAAAAAAAAAAAGAAAAGAAAATGCAATGATACTTAAACATGAAACTAAACCGCCAATAGGAGGCAGCAAGTGACCGACTTAATGAGTGAGTTATTAAGTTGTTCATTCAAATGATTCATTCAAAACACTGAATCAATAAGTAACAATACACAGCACTGAGTGTTGCTTTCCTTTGGAACTATTTTCATGTTGTGCGTGCCGCGCTGCCGTTTGCTTGAGCTGAGGGCTAGTGATCTGTGAATGTCACGACCATAGACTGTAAAAAAAAAATAGGTCACGATACATTAGAGCGCCAAAAAAGATTGCGACAGTCTATGATGTCACTACAGTCTATAGGAAATTAGCGCATTTCCAGTTATTATTGTGAAGTTAACAATGTGTTCAACTTCACCACCCACCCCCGAAAGAAAATTCATCGGATCTACACGATTCACGCAAAATGGCATATTTTGATTCAAAACGGTGAATTTTGCTGAAAAGCGACTAGTTTGCAGGTATGTAATATATCTGCTGATAGACGAATCCGCTGATAGACGCCTGCTTTCAAACGTTCCCGTGTGTATCTGTGTAAGCGCTCGGTGAAGAGCGTCAAAGACATCTATTTACAACATGTTTTTGAAGCGTTGGTCATTGTAGCCCATCACAGACATATATGTTGAGCGTGTGAACACAATGGCCAATCAGAAGTGTTTATGAATCCGTTCAAAATGCTAGAGGGAAATGTTGGTATTGTCACATTTTTTAAATTTCAGTACCGACTTGGTACCAAAGTTAGTACTTTTGATAACGCTGCTCCAATCATTCCAAAAAAATATCAAATTCCTTTGTCCATCTAACAGAAAAGGTCACAATGAATGTTCACAATGCAAATTTTAATTAAACTGATCAATGCAACAAATTTTCATTTTTGGGTGAGCTATTACTTTAAATATTTAAATTACCATATTCATATATCATGATATTTGCACCTTACCACAAGATTCTTTAAAGAATGCCATGGTATTATACCTAACACAGTGGTGTCCCGGAAAACACAGTATTATCATGGTAGCATGAGCAATAAACTGTACTTTTGTACTAGTAAACAAGTAATATGCCCCTCTTACCAATGGTCTCCTTCACAGAACCTTCCAGTTCCTTTTCCTTCAGGGCCATTTGGGTGTTGAACTCCCTCATTAACTGCTTAAGAGAAGAGTTGTGTTTCATTTCCATATCTTCCATTTCAAGCCTGTTAGAAAAACAAAAAAGAGATTACCAACCATATGAACCCTGGGAACAACGATGTAGCAGAATATATGCATCCTTACATCAAGGAGAAACATAAAATACTCCACACCTGTTTCTAAAATAAAACATAAATCTTACTTGAGCTTCTTCTCGTTTTCCTCAGCCATCTCCTTTTTCAGGAAATCCAGCTCCTTCTCATGCTCTTTCCTTAGAGACCGAAGGTCTTTTTGTAGTCTGGTGTAATCTTTGTGGAGCTTCTGCTTCTCGTTCTCAGCCTCAACCAGTTTTCTCTGAAGATCATTCTCTGAGGTGTTTGCATTGTTGATTAGGCACTCACTATCAGTCTCCCCGTTTCCTTGAGGTGAACTCTGTTGTGTTTTTAGCTGATTTTCTTTTTCTTCAAGTCTCTGCTGTAAATCTTGGAGCTTCTCCTCGTATTCCTTCACCAACAAGTCCTTTTGACTTGTCCAATCGTCTTGGTCCCTGACGGTGTCCTTGCTTTCCATAGCCACTAACATTGCAGGCTCCATTCCTAATCTACTACAGCTCATTTGCACTTCAGAAACATGTTCATTCTGTACTTCATCAGTCTGTTTCTCCTTAATCTGTTCTTGAAGATCCAGGCATGTCTGTTGAAGCTCTTGCACTCTAACAGTCTGTTCAAGCAGGTCTGCTTTAAGGCGACTTACCTCGGTTTGGTAGTTTGTAATCTGTTCATTCGATTCCGAAAGTTTGGTCTCAAGCTCCTCGAGTCTGGAAGAAGTTTCTCTCATAGCAAAAGCAGATTGCTCCTCCTTCACAGACGCATCTTTGTGAAGAACAGCAAGCTTCTCTTCATACATATCTTTTAAGTTTTGCAGAGAGGCCTGTCTTTCCTCATTTTCTTTCTGCTGCAATTCTTGTAGATGCTTTACATGCTCTTCCTTTAATTTTGCAGTGGCCTCCTCCATTGTCTTCTCAATTTCCTCTAGAGACTTTATACGCTCTTCTTTTTCAGTCTGGGTTTGCTTAATATCTTCCAACTGCATCTGCAGGTCTTTGATAGCCTGCTCCTTTTCTTCAATTTGTGAAGTCAACTGTTTACGAATCATGCCAATCTTCTGCTCCGCTTTCTTCTTCAACTCAGCTACTTTACCAGCCGTCTCAGAGGATGCCTTTTCCTGGGCTGCCTTCACAGCCTCTTCTTTTGCATTCAAAATCTCTGCCTTCTCCCTCTCAAAGTCGTTCCTCTGGGCTTCCAGTTCCTGCTTGGCTGTTTCAACATCTTTCTGTAAAGACTGAAGATTTTCCTTCGTTTTTTCTATTAGGGCACCACTTTGAGAGCTCTGGTCTTGAGCTTCCTGCACCCGTTTCATCAACTCCATCTTTTCACTCTCCCTAATGGTAAGGTGCTGCTGCAAATCAGCTGCAAGTTGTTCTCTCTCTTTTTTCCGCAATTCCAGCTGCTCCTCCAGATCACAAACTTTCTTTGAGCAGCTTTCCAGCTCTGAGGTCAAGGCATGAACCCTCTGTTCTTTCTCACTAAGCACCTGGTCCATCTCGGACTTACTAACGGAGTGATTGTCAACGCTGGCAGTGAGCATCTGAAGTTGTTCATCCTTCTCCGCAATCTGCCTCTCCATGTCAGCAACTTTATCTTGAAGAGACTTAACAGTGCTGTGACTCTGACTGAACTTCTTTTTCAGCTCAGAGAACTTATTCCTGAGTGAGTCTACCTGCTCTTGAAGCGAGGTCTTTTCTTTTTCTAGCCTTTCCACCTTCTCCCCCATTTGGCATGTTACCCTCTCCTTGTCCTCGCTGTGCTGCTGATTCAGCAGAGATATGGCTTCCTCTTTTTCAGTTATGCAACTTGATAACTGGGTCTTCAAGTCATTTATGACAGATTCTAGATGGCTGATTTGCAAAACATTTGCTTTGAAATTTTCTGATATGTTTTTGTTCTCCTCACGAATCTGCTCAATGTTAAGGTCTTTCTCAGAAAGTACTTGAGAGCGATTCTCTGCATCGGTTTGCAGAGACTCCATTTCGGTTTGTAAGGCTTTAAGAGTCTCTGAACTTGCACTAAACTGAAGAGTTACCTCATCAAGAGAGCTCTTAAGATTATGGCTCTCATCCAAAGTCCGCTGAAGTTCTTTCTCTAAAGTGCTGATTCTGTTGTCCTTCGTCATGATAATATTTTTTAGATATGTAACCTTATTCTGATTATCTGCAACCCGGTTTTGTAATTCCCTAACTTGTTCCTCAACTTTCTTACACAGCACAACAGAGAAAACATCTAACTTATCATGGGCTTTCTGACAACACTGTTCAAACTCTTTTGTGATGGTACACAATTGTGTCTGGAATTCGTTTTCTTTATTTTTAAGTTCATCCATTTTTTCTGCAAGTTTCCTCTGGAGATCTTCACCCTCTTTACACTTGGATGTTTCAAGCAAACTCAATTTTTGCTGGGTGTTTATCAACTCTTCAGATATGCCCTGCAATTTCTCTTTATTAGTATCCTCAGCCTTTCTCAGTTCGTCCTGCAGAAGGTTCCGTTCATTCAAGGCCTGGTTTAGATTCTTCTCCATAGTTTCGACTTGTCTTTTAAGGATAACTTCCCCTTCAGACAAACTTTCCAGCTTGCTTGCTGCTTCCCGGAGCTCTGTCTGTAGTTTCTGCACAGTGGTTTCCCTCATGGCAAGCTCCTCCCTGAGGTTCTGGATGTCTTTTATGACCTGTTCCTTTTCTTCCCTGCTGGCCGAAAGCAGCTGAGAGATCTCCTCCAACTCCTGGGCTTTCTCTTGCAAAGACTGGGCATGTTTTTCATGCATCTCCTCCTCATGCTGGTTGAGTTTCTCTTGCCAATTACGATCAAGCTCTTCCTGTTCCTGTTTATGGGTCATCTGAAGCTTGCCTAATTGCTCCTTGTAATTGGCCTCCAAATCAGACATGGCAGTGCCGAGGCCCTCAGAGCTTGCGTGTGCCATCTCAAGAATCTTCTCCTTCAGTTGCTGGTCTTTCAGTTCTAACTCTTTAACTGTCTTGGATAACTCTGCTTTGGCATTCTCCTCTTGATCCTGAAGCTTCTTCTTCATCTTATCATGTGCTTCTTTGGCTTTCTGCCTGAATTTCTCCATTTTGTTTTCCTGGGATTTCAGTTTACAATCCAGGTCTTTCCTAATGTTCTCAAGTTTCTTCTCGTGAGAACTCTTCTGGTCATCAATCTGCTTCCTCAACCGGTTTTGCTCCTCTTGCATTGTTTTGCAGGTTGCAGAATGCAAATTCTCTTTTTCAGATAGGTCCCTCTTGACTTGTTCCATCTTCTGCACTAGTTCCTGAAGTTCATTTGTCTTCTGTTCAAGACACACTCCTTTCTCCTGACAATCGTTACGCACTGCCTCAAGGGTTTGCTCAAGATCTTTCACTTGATTCTTGGTTAGCTGGAGTTCTTCTGTAAGTGTGCTAATCTGAGATCTTGATTCCTCAAGGGCCTCTTTATTCGACTCTGCCCTGAGACGAAGTTCCTCCAACTGAGCACTTCCATTTTCGTGCAATGTCTTTTCCTTGAGCATATGCTCCTCTAGTGCTTTTTCCTTCTCCTCCAACACAGTCTTCAGCTGATTTATCTCTTCTTTCAGCATTTTCTCCATCCCTGCAAACAACTGTTGATTCTGATTCACAGCTTCAATCTCAGCCTGATATTTTGCTTTTTCTTCCTTGAGTCTTTCCTCAAACTCTTGTCTTGCGGTTTCGCTGGCGGCCTCCACAGAAGACAGCCTCTCTTCTAACTGTTGTCTACTATTCAGTACTTCACTGAGATCAGCAGACAGGGTCTCAATCTCTGTCTGTTTGTCACTCAGTTTATCAAACATCTTTTTGTTCATGTCTTCCACATGAAAATGGAACTGTTCCTCCTTGTCTTTCAGAATAGATTCAATCTCTGCCTTGTGTTTCTGCATGAGCTCTTCCATAACAACATCATGCTGCTGTTTGAGGTCTGTTATTTGCTCTGTCTTTGTCCTTTCCAGTTCTTGCTTATGTGCCTCTTCTAGAGCAGCTATTTCAGCCTCATGTTTCTTTCTCTGCTCAAGTTCATCTGACTTGGCATCATCCTTCTCCAAGCTACCCAGACAACTCTCAAGTTCTTGAATTCTCTATAAAACACAAAAAACAACAATTTTAAAACAGATGTCCATTGCAAAAATATGGCATTGCTTTTAATCACATCCTTATACATGCTGACTCTATGGTTCAATAGCTTAATTTGGCCATGCAACTACAATAAGGATATCCTGTTGATCTATTCCACAGATAAAGTGGCATATAAACTCACCGTTCTGGCAGACTCCAAATCTAGCTGTAGTTCCTTGGCTTTGTTCTCCCCCTCAGACTGAATTGCAGCTTTCTGCAGCTCTGCTTCCTCCAGAGCGAGAGATGCCTGCTGTTCTCTTTCCTGTGCTGACTGCAACAGCTCCTCACGACACTGCTCCTGAGGTTAAAAAAAAAAAGAAGAAAAAAAGAAGAGCATTAGTGCAAATAGCTTGGAAAATGTCTACATCCAAATAGCTAATATTTAAATGAACTGATCACAGGTTATCACAGAAATGAAAATCAGGGCATACCACCGCCTGTTTGATCTGGGCACTCAGTTCCTGTTCTTTGCTAGCCATAGCCTCTGAGTGTAACCGCTCAATTTCTGCTATCCTGTCCTCGTTGGACTTCTGAAACGAAAGAAAACATGGCAAAATATTAACATTTGTCAAGTTTGATGGACAATTTAAAAATACTATAACACCGCATCTACACCGGCCACAACAGCTACAAGCTGTCTACACTGGATGCGACAAAGCGACCGTTGCAAAGCATTTGTCCTTCATGTCAGTACGTCAAAAACAGAACGAGGCATCAGTTTACTGTCAGCGATTTGTCATGTCTAGTCGTGCCGCATCCAGTGTAGACAACATCACTGATTATGATGGGTTATATTGTCTTTTGTCGCATCGCACCGCTCCAGTCCGGTGTAGACACGGTGTAACATCCACAATGAAAAATTCCTCCTAATCCATCTAGACCAGGGATGGGCAGCTTCGGGCTTGGAGGGCCACTGTCCTGCAGAGTTTAAAACACACCTGAACAAGCATTTCCAGGGCTTTGGGACTACTAAAAAAGCTACAGGGCGGTAAGTTTTATAAGGGGCTGGGGCTAAATTCTGCAGGACAGTGGCCCATCCCTGATCAAGACCATGTATTGGAACTATGGTTGCACAAACAGGCTGCTTAATTCTAAAGGTCAGAGGATGGGGAATTATCACCATTTTATTTAGTTTCATTTGTTTTTTTATTGCCACATCAGCATCAAAGGCTATATATTTGTATTATTATTTCTTTTTTTAAATAATATTACAAAATACAATTAACAAAATAACACTATCAAATCGGTTTAATGTTTAATAAAAACTAATTCCTATAAGAAATGTAAAATATTCCAAAACGCAACCTTTCTAAAAATATCTATTAATGCAATTTATGCTGAAAAATTACATGATGACTTTAATAGAAAGTGGGCTATATATAAAAAATAATTATAATAAATATAATAAAATGATTGATGATCCCACATTGCATGAATTCACATTCAAACAGAGTATCTTTAAAATGTTCTTATGAATAAACTCAATGGGTTCACCATAAGAATTTGTAATATCTCAGTTGACTAGTCCCCAAAGCATCACGATTTGGTGAAATAATCAACTCACTCTTCAATGAATAATTGGCAAGCAAAACTGTATTCATCCTTGTTATGGCATTGGTTATGGTCCTGATGAATGAAACAGAACTGAATGTCTGAATTTCTGAAAAATGAAGCCTCTCTCAGATACATGCAGAAAGAATGGTGGGCTGTAAATGTGGCATCAATTTGGTCAATTTTGATTTACTATTGCCATTTAGTTAATGAGTCATAATCCAATGCACAAAGGAAGAGACTAAAGGTGTGCATATCTATAAAAACACACAGCCTTTGTGGGAACTTTGCAGTCATGGACGTTAAAACGCTCATCCAGACAATTCTCAGGATGAATGTGACACTGTGAGTGGATTGATGGCTTTTCCAGGCAAAATAACTTTAAACAGGTCGAGTACAAATGAGGACAGAGAAAAGGCAAAAGGAAATGCAAAACCAAATGTTTTGAATCCTGTATAACTGCATTCATGATGCTAAACTCATCTCAAACAACACTGATGTGTGTGAAAAACAGTTGCATGATTGCATGTTTTACAAACACTGAAATTGTCTATTTTTTGTGACACAAACTGTCAACATTTAGTCCCCTTTTACACTCTCAATGACACTATCTAGGGATAGTTCACCCAAAAGAAGCATAACTGGTGTGATGTATGACGTAAAGCGTTTTTAACTGCGAGAGGCGTTACACTTTCTGCCTAAGTTGAATACATACGGAAGGCGGTCTGACGGGAGCTAGATATTTTACTTTATAAAGTTTTAAATATGGATATTTTTCTTTCACAAACCATCGATTTGCTTCAGTCGGCCTTTACTAACCCCCCCAGAGCTGTGTGGAGCACTTTTATAATGGATTGATGCACTTTTTTGGGCTTCAAATTTTGGATTGCCATTCACTGCCATTATGAATGATTGTATTCGTCTGAAAGAAGAAAGTCATATATACCTAGGGTGACTTGAGGGCGAGTAAATCATGGAGTAATTTAAATTTTTGGGTGAACTATCCTTTTAACAAGCACTCTGTGATAAAATAAGTGATCAAATAAAATGTGAAAAGCATGCGCACCTTCATAATGGTGACCACTTCTTGTTTGACCCTGGTCAGCTCCTGTTGCAGGCTTCTCCTCTCTTCCTCGCTGGCCTTCTCCACCTGCTTCACCTGCTCCTCCATGCTTACCTGCAGTTGACGGCGTGCCTCCTCCGTCCGCTGAGCCATACCCAGGGCTCTCTCCAGCTCTTCAAACGCTGGGAAAGAGTCACAATGGTTAGGACAAGCAGAAACAGAGGTGGGAAAAAGAGAAAGGAGATCATCTCACAACACCTGCTTTCTCCGATTTCTCTTTCTGTTCCTGCAGCTCATCTTTCTGTGCGAGGGTCTGCTGGAGTCTGGAGCGCAGCTGAGCGATCTCGTCTTCCTTCATCTCCAAAGTCTCATGCATCTGACGCTTTGTTTCAGCAATAACCATTCCCTTTAAAATGATGCCGTAGGTGAGCATTAAAGGGGTAGTAATATAAAAACAAATGAAATGTACTCTTCCTTGATTTTTAAGGGGTAGATTTTCAATTAATAAAGACTATATTTTGTTCTGATTGTCAAAAAAAGTTCATTATATGATGTCAGTGGGGTTGGGGATTTTTAAAAGGCCCCTCAGACATTTACATTTACAGCTACATCCATTACGGATTATGTCCAAATAGTACAGCACAAACGTCCTGCTCCTCTACAGCAGGTTCTGTGCTCAGTTTGAGGATGCACCGCTAATCGTTTCTGACATATGTCTTCATTCTTTCACATTCCATACAAGTGACCCAAGAGGAAATCATCTCTATCCTGCAGGGTGAAGGTCAAATGCTAAACACAACACGACTGATTTGATCAAAACTCCGTAGCAGACAGACAGCGCTCCATATTTCAAATGAATCCAACCTAGATGACATCTCAAAGACTACTGCTTGATCACAGGGTGCAAAATAAACACTCAACCAAGACCAAATGAAAATAAATATAACAGATTGAAACTGATAATTGATATTTTCGTTTGTGTTATATATTATATAATAAATGTATATAATATTTATTTTATAAATATACACACCGATCATGCATAACATTATGACCACTTTCCTAATATTGTGTTGGACCCCTTTTGCAGCTCCATAGCAACAAACTGAGATGCTCTGTGTATTCTGACACCTTTCTATCAGAACCAGCATTAACTTCTTGACCAGTTTGAGCTCCAGTAGCTCGTCTGTTTGATCGGACCACACGGGCCAGCCTTCGCTCCCCACGTGCATCAATGAGCCTTGGCCGCCCATGACCCTGTGGCCGGTCATAGGCGGCCTGTTCCTTCCTTGGAGCACTTTTGATAGATCCTGACCACTGCAGACCGGGAACACCCCACAAGAGCTGCAGTTTTGGAGATGCTCTGACCCAGTCATCTAGCCATCACAATTTGGCCCTTGTCAAACTCGCTCAAATCCTTACGCTTGCCCATTTTTCCTGCTTCTAACACATCAACTTTGTGATGTTCACTTGCTGCCTAATATATCCCACCCACTAACAGGAGGCGTGATGAAGAGATAACCAGTGTTACTCACTTCACCGGTCATAATGTTATGCCTGATCGGTGTATATATATTAGGGCTGTCGAAATTAGTGTATTAACGCTTGCGATTAATTTTTTCAATTAATTAAATTAATGTAAATCAAAGAACAAAAGACAGAAAATCACTCACTGCTCTTGACTGAACTTTTGTAGCTTTAATAAAGATTAATCTATATTAAATTTATAATTTATGCAGTGAAGACTGTGAAGTGTTTGATAACTTTATTACATTTCTGTCTATTTCCTACCTGTAAGATCAAATGTTTAAAATATACTGTATGTTGTTTCTACATTAATTTGGAGATTCATCTTTGTCTTTTGCTAAGAGGGCCAGTGGAATTTGTAATCTGTTCATGCTGGCTCATAAACAGTCCTGTGGCAGACGCACAACATAGCTGAACCCTTCTAAGGAGTAAAATGAAGCGTGTCCTGTTAGCGTCTCTCTCACCTTGTCCTGCTCCAGCTGCTCGATGAGGTTCTTGGCGTCTCCCAGCTGTGTGATCAGCTTCGTCTTCTCTGTAGTGTGGAGTTCCTGGTAAACAGATCACGATGAGTGCGTGACGTTGGATCTTAATACATTATGCTCAGAATAATAATCAACACTTATTGAGCATCTATCATAAAGACCCCAGAGCCGGCTGGTCTAGACAACCTGGATTAGAGTTACTTTGAAGCGTACTGGCCAGCTGGAACTGTACTGACCTGAAACTTTGATTTCCACAATGTGGAAAAAATTTTCAGCACTTTTTGCACATACAATAAGTCCGTCACAAAAACAGTTAAGCATATAAACTATGCTACTTGCAGTCTTACATCAGATTTCTGTTCCAATGTGCCCTAAACTGTGGAAAAAACACTGTAATGCACAGATTTACTCTATCATAAATGCCATCACACTGATCTTCCAGATTACTATAACATATATTTAATGACCAGGCGATTAAATTAAAACAGCAACCAAGAAGCTGTGAATAATTTTCAAATGTCTCCGCCGGCTGCGCTGAACTCCCGCCACAGATAAACACACACACACACACACACACACACACACACACACACACACACACACACACACACACACACACACACACACACACACACACACACCAGGCCACATCCACATCACAGAAGCCCTTGGAGTCTCCACACCAGACCAACAATCAAACCTCAATTACAGCCCAGGACAGCAGCCAGTGGTTGTGGCGGCAGCACCTCGAACGCAGAACGGCACTCTGTTAGGGAACGGCGGTTACTTCCTGTTTCCTGCTGGTTTCCCTGAACTGGAGAGTTTGACACTAACAACTCAAAAAATAAATAAACTAAAACAGTATAGAATAAATGGGAGTAAAATCACATAAAAAGCTTTTTTTTAATATAAATTTTAACTGTTTGCTGAAATCTGAGTAAACTTCTAATAAACTTTGGTGCATAACTTAGTGCTTCAGAAATAATGATACCTCTAAACTTCACGGCTTATTGAGAAGAGGTTTTACAAAGTGATCTAACTTATAATTTTGACCTGGTGGGAGATAAAATGAAATCATACACTGCAAAAAATTTTTATTTTATTTTCTTTCTTTTCCAGTACAAATATCTAACCAGACTAAAATCAAGATGCATTTACTTTGAGAAGCAAAATAACGTTTTATATTAAGATATTAAAAACGTTATGCATAAAACAAGACAAAATATCTGCCAAAGGGGTATGAAACAAATCAACTTCATTCAGAGGGAAAACGATTCTTTCAAAGAAATTCTTTCAAAGTTTTATTATCAGACATGCAAAAAATATAAAATCTCTCCAACGCGTTTCGGCCCATGCCTTCCTCAGGGAGAGCAACACAACAAATAGAGTCGTTGGAGAGTTTTTAAATTTTTTGCATGTATCCGTCTGATAATAAAGGCTTTTTAATCTAAAACAGTGCCATGGTCATCCTAAAGTTGTCTTTGATGGACTATTAGACCCTAGACCATAGAGCACCTAGGCTGTACTCTTTTCCCTAAGATGCGCTCTCTTCTATTGAACTTTGTTTGGAAAATTATTCTTTTTCTAACCCCATTGGCATCTTTGTTCTTATTTTAAGCATTAACTAACTTAATTTAAAAACTTTCAGAAAAGCAGACTTCGAAGTCCCTTTAAGGCATTTCACCAGGCAAGTGCGGCTCCCATCTCTTTGAGTGGAGAAACATCATATTTGAAAGCACGGGGAAATCGTGGGAGTGCGTGAGTGTGTTTCTAAAGCAACCGGACTGCAATGTCTTTACCAATTTCTGATTGGCTCTTTTATTTAGAAGGTGGGACTTATTCTGCCATTCATAGTAATATCAGTGCGCTGTCATTTTAATTCTCAAGTAAATATATCTTGATTCAAGAATGTTTAGATATTTGTACTGGAAAACAAGACAAAAATACTGAGGAAGAAAATAAGGTCACACTTTAGTTTAGGGTCCAATTCTCAATATTAACTACAGTGGGTGCGGAAAGTATTCAGACCCCCTTAAATCTTTCACTCTTTGTTATATTGCAGCCATTTGCTAAAATCATTTTTGTTCACATTAATGTACACACCGCACCCCATATTGACAGAAAAACACAGAATTGTTGACATTTTTGCAGATTTATTAAAAAAGAAAAACTGAAATATCACATGGTCCTAAGTATTCAGACCCTTTGCTCAGTATTTAGTAGAAGCACCCTTTTGATCTAATACAGCCATGAGTCTTTTTGGGAAAGGCGCAACAAGTTTTTCACACCTGGATTTGGGGATCCTCTGCCATTCCTCCTTGCAGATCCTCTCCAGTTCTGTCAGGTTGGATGGTAAACGTTGGTGGACAGCCATTTTCAGGTCTCTCCAGAGATGCTCAATTGGGTTTAAGTCAGGGCTCTGGCTGGGCCATTCAAGAACAGTCATGGAGTTGTTGTGAAGCCACTCCTTCGTTATTTTAGCTGTGTGCTTAGGATCATTGTCTTGTTGGAAGGTGAACCTTCGGCCCAGTCTGAGGTCTTGAGCACTCTGGAGAAGGTTTTCGTCCAGGATATCCCGGTACTTGGCCGCATTCATCTTTCCCTCGATTGCAACCAGTCGTCCTGTCCCTGCAGCTGAAAAACACCCCCACAGCATGATGCTGCCACTACCATGCTTCACTGTTGGGACTGTATTGGACAGGTGATGAGCAGTGCCTGGTTTTCTCCACACATACCGCTTAGAATTAAGGCCAAAAAGCTCTATCTTGGTCTCATCAGATTAATTCTCCCCTGATAGCTCAGTTTGGCCGGACGGCCAGCTCTAGGAAGGGTTCTAGTCGTCCCAAACGTCTTCCATTTAAGGATTATGGAGGCCACTGTGCTCTTATGAACCTTAAGTGCAGCAGAGTTTTTTTTTGTAACCTTGGCCAGGTCTGTGCCTTGCCACAATTCTGTCTCTGAGCTCTTCAGGCAGTTCCTTTGACCTCATGACTCTCATATGCTCTGACATGCACTGTGAGCTGTAAGGTCTTATATAGACAGGTGTGTGGCTTTCCTAATCAAGGCCAATCAATATAATCAAACACAGCTGGACTCAAATGAAGGTGTAGAACCATCAGAAGAAATGGACAGCACCTGAGTTAAATATATGAGTGTCACAGCAAAGGGTCTGAATACTTAGGACCATGTGATATTTCAGATTTTCTTTTTTAATAAATCTGCAAAAATGTCAACAATTCTGTTTTTCTGTCAATATGGGGTGCTGTGTGTACATTAATGAGAAAAAAAATTAACTTAAATGATTTTAGCAAATGGCTGCAATATAACAGAGTGAAAAATGTAAGGGGGTCTGAATACTTTCCGTACCCACTGTAACTATTAACTACGACTTCTGGCTCAATAAACTCCTAATTACTGCTTATTAATAGTTAGTAGTTGTTAAGTTTACATGTGGTGTAGGGTCAAGGGATGTAGAATATGGTCATGCAGAATAAGGCATTAATATGTGCTTTATAAGTATGAATAAACAACTAATATCCTATTAATATGCATGCTAATAAGCAACTAGTTAATAGTGAGAAATGAACCCTAAACTAAAGTGTTACTGAAAATATTTTTTGACGTGTACAGACCTGATGGTAGAGACTTAACCACCTAGCAACGAAAAAAGAAACACCCTAGAATTGTGTTTCTAGTTCAAAACTCACTTCAATTCAAATCTAGTTTTATACTACCACTTTAATTTAATGCAGAACTTCAGTTTTTCACAAAAATCTGAAATGATTTAGTGGTCAAGCAAAGCAAAGAAGAGTAAATCACTGAGCAGAGTGTCAGCTGGTGTGTTTTAGTGTGAGTGAGTGTGACGGTGGGTTCGGAGGGGCTGTAATGTGTGTCCGTACGCTGTTTGAGCCAGGGAGGGGTGGGCTGTTGACCTCTGCTCTCCGCTGAGCACTGTTCCCACACACAGCACAAACGCATCGCATCCACAGGAAACACACTCACAGGACATCGCATCCACAGGAAACACACTCACAGGACTCCACCACACACACACACTCACACACACACACACACACACACACACACACACACACACACACACACACACACACACACACACACACACACACACAATAAAATAACCCACGTATGAATAAAATAAAAAATAAAATAAAACAAATAATGTACAGATAAAATAAAAAATAAATCAAATAAACAACGCTTGAATAAAACGAAATAAAATAAAAAATAAAATAAACCACGTAAGCATAATAAAAAAATAAAAATTATGAATAAAATAAAAATAAAAATCATGCATGAATAAAATAAAATAAAAATGAATAAAATAAACCATGTATGAATAAAATTAAAAATAAATTAAAACAAATAATGTACGAATACAAAATGTATAAAAACAAAAAAACACGTTTGAATAAAATAAACCACATATGAATATAATAAAAATCAAATAAACCATGCATGTATGAATAAAATCTAAATTAAAATAAAGATACTATATACACTATATACACTAACTATACTATATACACTATACACTAATTATACTATATACACTATATAATATATATATACAAACTATACTATATACACTATATATACTAACTATACTATATATACACTAACTATACTATATACACTATATACACTAACTATACTATATACACTATATACACTAATTATACTATATACACTATATACACTTACTATACTATACTATATACACTATATATATATATATATATATATAACTATACTATATACACTATATATACTAACTATACTATATATACACTATATATACTAACTATACTATATATACACTAACTATACTATATACACTATATACACTAACTATACTATATACACTATATACTATATACACTAACTATACTATATACACTATACTATATACACATATATATATATATATATATATATATATATACATATATACACAAACTATACTATATACACTATATATACTAACTATACTATATATACACTAACTATACTATATATATACTACTATATACTATATATACACTAACTATACTATATACACTATATAATATATATACACAAACTATACTATATACACTATATACACTAACTATACTATATACACTAACTATACTATATATACACTAACTATACTATATACACTATATAATATATATACTAGCTATACTATATACACTAACTATACTATATACACTATATACTACATATACACTAAATATACTATATACACTATATAATATATATACAAACTATACTATATACACTATATACACTAACTATACTATATACACTATATATACACTAACTATACTATATACACAATATACACTAACTATACTATATACACTATATACTATATATACACTAACTATACTATATACACTATATATATATATATATACACTAACTATACTATATACACTATATACACTAACTATACTATATACACTATATACTATATATACACTAACTATACTATATACACTATATATATATATATATATATACACTAGCTATACTATATACACTAACTATACTATATACACTATATACTACATATACTAAATATACTATATACACTATATAATATATATACAAACTATACTATATACACTATATACACTAACTATATAATATATATACTAACTATACTATATACACTATATACTATATATACACTAACTATACTATATACACTATATATATACTACACTAACTATACTATATACACAATATATACACTAACTATACTATATACACAATATACACTAACTATACTATATACACTATATACACTAACTATACTATATACACTATATACACTATACTATACTATACACACTAACTATACTATATACACTAATTATACTATATACACTATATACTATATATACACTAGCTATACTATATACACAAACTATACTATATACACTATATACACTAACTATACTATATACACTAACTATACTATATACACTATATACTATATATACACTAACTATACTATATACACAATATACTATGTACACTAACTAATAAATCCTGACCAAACTCAGCTAAGCAAAATCTAGATGTTCTTCAGTTTGTGTGTCATTTGTTTTTTCTCTACCTTCATTTTCTCAAGCTCTTGCAGCCTCTCCTGCAGCTGCTGCTGTAAAACCTCGTTCTCACTGCCCAGCTGAGCGGAGCGCTCTTTACTGGAGCGAATCATCTCTTTACATCTCTGCAGGAGACTCTCTTGCCTTTTGATTCGCTTCTGGAGCAACTCAAGGTCCACCGTGTCACCCGGCTCTCCACTGCCCTCTGCTGGCCACAAACACAAAAGACAGACAGGTTAAAGAGTCAAGACAACTTTTGTGTAGAAACATGTTACGCACTAGAAAACCTGCACACACACCTGTGTTAAATGACGAGCTGTCGTCTTTCGAGGGGCTCTGAATGTCAGAGGTTGCGTCAACTGTATCCGTGGACTGGGAGGTCTCAAGCTCTGGTGATACCATACCTCCAGACGCCTGTAGTCGTTTCTTCAAAAGAGACACCTGAAGACAAACAGCTTCAGTATCACCTCCGTTAACATGGGAAATGAGCAATACAAAATAAACACGTACTTGAGTCTGAAGCACAGTGATCATCTGGTCCTTCTCCTCGAGAGCAGCATCAAACTCCTCCTGCAGGTGTTTCTTGGTCTGCTGGTCCATCTGGAGCTCCTGAGGACGAGATATGAGGCTCGCTATCACATTAAGAGTTTTACAGCAGATTCCCAATTCTATTGGCATTTTCGCTTTTGAGTTTTGGTAATCTAATACTTGGGAACTGTGACATGATCCAGATGCAAAAATAGCCTACTGGTGGTTTAAGGATAAATGAAAAACACATTAAATCATTTCAATATAGAAAAGCATGGGGAATATAGTGCACATATTCACTATTAACTACAACTTTTGCCTCAAACTCATAGTTAATAGTTAGTAAATTAGTTAAGTTCAGGTATTGGGTGGGATTAAGGAATATAGAACAAGGTCATGCAGAATAAGGTATTAATATAGTATGTGCGTTATACTAATAAACAGCCAATATCCTAGTAATGCTAATAAGAAACTAGTTAATTGCGAGAATTGAACCCTAAAATAAAGCGTTACCGAAAAAGTTTATATTTTTAATGTTTTTAAAGTAATTTCTGCTCAAAAATAATGCATATGATCAAAAATACAGTTGTGAAATATTAATGCAATTTAAAATAACTGTTTTCTATGTGAATATTTGTTAAAGTATAATTTATTCCTGTGATCAAAGCTGAATTTATCATCATTACTCCAGTCTTCAGTGTCACATGATCCTTCACTAATCACTCTCAGATGATGATTTGCTGCTAGGGATGCAACGATTATAGATTTTGTTGATACGATTATAGTCTGAGAAATAATCACAGTTTCACGATTATGCATTCATTAATTTCACAACAATGTATAAAATCACATGAACACTTTAGATTTTGTAGTGTTATTTTTTGCTACCTTTTGAACCAGAAATAACACAGTAACCAAATAATACAGCACAAAATAATAAGACAAAAGTCCATCTCTCCCTTTGGAATTAAAGAAAGACCTCTGCTCTGTAAGCATCCATATCAGTGTGAGGGGAATAAACTGAACTCTTACTGTAATTCATCTAATTTTACATGTGGCAGGAGAAAGTCACGTCTATTATTTTGGTTTGTTTGCGTCACTGATAAATTCAAACGTGCTTCTGCGCTTTGGCTGGCGCTGAGCCAGAGACGACGTGCTCAGTGCTTTTCATACTATTCATCACTATTCATATAATATCACTATTCATATAATATCACTATTCATATAATATCACTACTCATATAAATGTCACTACTCATATAAATGTCACTACTCATATAAATGTCACTACTCATATAATGTCACTACTCATATAAATGTCATATATCACTACTCATATAAATATCACTACTCATATAAATGTCACTACTCATATAAATGTCACTACTCATATAATTGTCACTACTCATAATTCACTCATATATCACTACTCATATAAATGTCACTACTCATATAAATGTCACTACTCATATAAATGTCACTACTCATATAAATGTCACTACTCATATAACTAATCACTACTCATATAATAATCACTACTCATAATTTCATATATCACTACTCTTTCATATATCAGTACTCATATAAATGTCACTACTCATATAAATGTCACTACTCATATAAATGTCACTACTCACTATAAATGTCACTACTCATATAAATGTCACTACTCATATAATATCACTACTCATATAATATCACTACTCATATAATATCATACTCATATAATATCACTACTCATAATAATATGTCACTACTCATATATCATATGTCACTACTCATATAAATGTCACTACTCATATAAATGTCACTACTCATATAAATGTCACTACTCATATAAATGTCACTACTCATATAATATCACTATATAAATAATCACTACTCATAATTTCATATAAATGTCACTACTCTTTTCATATATCACTACTCATATAAATGTCACTACTCATATAAATGTCACTACTCATATAAATGTCACTACTCATATAATATCACTCATATATATAATGTCACTACTCATATAATATCACTACTCATATAATATCACTACTCATATAAATGTCACTACTCATAATTTCATATGTCACTACTCATAATTTCATATGTCACTACTCATATAAATGTCACTACTCATATAAATGTCACTACTACTCATATAAATGTCACTACTCATATAAATGTCACTACTCATATAAATGTCACTACTCTATAAATGTCACTACTCATATAAATGTCACTACTCTCATATAATGTCACTACTCATATAAATGTCACTACTCTCATATAAATGTCACTACTCATATATAATGTCACTACTCATATAAATGTCACTACTCATATAAATGTCACTACTCATAATATGTCACTACTCATATAATGTCACTACTCATATAAATGTCACTATGTCACTACTCATATAAATGTCACTACTCATATAAATGTCACTACTCATATATAAATGTCACTACTCATATAAATGTCACTACTCATATAAATGTCACTACTCATATAAATGTCACTACTCATATAAATGTCACTACTCATATAAATGTCACTACTCATATAAATGTCACTACTCATATAAATGTCACTACTCATATAAATGTCACTACTCATATAATGTCACTACTCATATAATGTCACTACTCATATAAATGTCACTACTCATAATTTCATATGTCACTACTCATATAAATGTCACTACTCATATAAATGTCACTACTCATATAAATGTCACTACTCATATAAATGTCACTACTCATATAAATGTCACTACTCATATAAATGTCACTACTCAATATAATATGTCACTACTCATATAAATGTCACTACTCATATAATGTCACTACTACTATAATGTCACTACTACTCATATAAATGTCACTACTCATATAAATGTCACTACTCATATATACTACTCATATAATTGTCACTGTCACTACTCATATAATTGTCACTACTCATATAAATGTCACTACTCATATAAATGTCACTACTCATATAAATGTCACTACTCATATAATATCACTACTCATAATTTCATATATCACTACTCATATAAATGTCACTACTCATATAAACTACTCACTACTCATATAATATCACTACTCATACAATATCACTACTCATACAATATCACTACTCATACAATATCACACTACTCATACAATATCACTACTCATACAATATCACTACTCATACAATATCATACAATATCACTACTCCTACAATATCATATAATATCACTATCATATAATATCACTACTCACTATAATATCACTACTCGTATAATATCACTACTCGTATAATATCACTACTCATATAAATATCACTACTCATATATTATATCACTACTCGTATTATATCAATATCACTACTCATATCAATATCACTATTCATATAATATCACTACTCATATAATATCACTATTCATATAATATCACTACTCATATAAATGTCACTACTCATATAAATGTCACTACTCATATAAATGTCACTACTCATATAAATGTCACTACTCATATAAATGTCACTACTCTCATATAAATGTCACTACTCTCATATAAATGTCACTACTCATATAATAATCACTACTCACTACTCTCATATCACTACTCTCATAATATCACTACTCATATATCATCACTACTCATACAATATCACTACTCACTATACAATATCATATAATAGGAGAAAGGAGAAAGTCACGTCTATTATTTTGGTTTGTTTGCGCCACTGATAAATTCAAACGTGCTTCTGCGCTTTGGCTGGCGCTGAGCCAGAGACGACGTGCTCAGTGCTTTTCATACATCACTATTCATATAATATCACTATTCATATAATATCACTATTCATATAATATCACTATCATATATCACTACTCATATATCACTACTCATATATCACTACTCATATATCACTACTCATATAAATGTCACTACTCATATAAATGTCACTACTCATACTCATATATCACTACTCTCATCATATCAATGTCACTACTCATATATAATATCACTACTCATACTACTCATATAAATGTCACTACACTACTTTCATATATATCACTACTCTCATAATATAATATCACTACACTACTCATATAATATCAATATCACTACTAATATCATATCATATAATATCACTACTACTCATATATCACCACTACTACTCATCATATACTATATATATATATATCACTACTCATATAATATCAATATCACTACTCATATAATATCATTATCACTACTCATATATAATATCACTATCACTAATATCAATATCACTACTCATATAATATCAATATCACTACTCATATAATATCAATATCACTACTCATATTATATCAATATCACTACTCATATAATATCAATATCACTACTCATATAATATCAATATCACTACTCATATAATATCACTACTCATATATAATATCACTACTCATATAATATCACTACTCATATAATATCACTACTCATATAATATCACTACTCATATAATATCACTACTCATATAATATCACTACTCATATAATATCACTACTCATATAATATCACACTCATACTATCACTACTCATATAATATCACTACTCATATTATATCACTACTCATATTATATCACTATATCACTACTCATATAATATCACTACTCATATTATATCACTACTCATATTATATCACTACTCATATTATATCACTACTCATATTATATCACTACTCATATTATATCACTACTCATATTATATCACTACTCATATTATATCACTACTCATATTATATCACTACTCATATCATATATATCACTACTCATATCACTACTCATATATATATCAATATCACTACTATCACTACTCATATGACATCACTACTCACTACTCATATAACATATCACTACTCATATAATATCACTACACTACTCATATTATATCAATATCACTACTCATATTATATCACTATCTCATATTATATCACTACTCATATTATATCACTACTCATATAATATCAATATCACTACTCATATAATATCACTTATATCACTACTCATATATATCACCACTACTACTCATATAATATCATTATCACTACTCATATAATATCATTATCACTACTCATATAATATCATTATCACTACTCATATAATATCATTATCACTACTCATATAATATCATTATCACTACTCATATAATATCATTATCACTACTCATATAATATCAATATCACTACTCATATAATATCACTACTACTCATATAATATCACTACTCATATATATCACTACTCATATTATATCACTACTCATATATCATACTCACTACTCATATTATATCACTACTCATATTATATCACTACTCATATTATATCACTACTCATATAATATCATATAGGACTACTCATACAATATCAATATCACTACTACTCATATAATATCACGTACTATCACTACTCATATACATATCATTATCACTACTCATATAATATCATTATCACTACTCATATAATATCATTATCACTACTCATATAATATCATTATCACTACTCATATAATATCATATATCACTACTCATATAATATCACTACTCATATAATATCAATATAAATGTCACTACTCATATAATATCATAATTTCATATATATCACTACTCATATAATATCACTACTCATATAATATCACTACTCATATAATATCACTACTCATATAATATCACTACTCATATAATATCACTACTCATATAATATCATCTATCACTACTCATATAATATCACTACTCATATAATATCACTACTCATATATATATCACTACTCATATTATATCACTACTCATATTATATCACTACTCATATTATATCACTACTCATATTATATCACTACTCATATTATATCACTACTCATATAATATCACTACTCATATTATATCACTACTCATATAATATCAATATCACTACTCATATAACATCAATATCACTACTCATATAACATCAATATCACTACTCATATAACATCAATATCACTACTCATATAACATCAATATCACTACTCATATAACATCAATATCACTATATAATATCAATATCACTACTCATATAACATCAATATCACTACTCATATAACATCAATATCACTACTCATATAACATCAATATCACTACTCATATAACATCAATATCACTACTCATATAACATCAATATCACTACTCATATAACATCAATATCACTACTCATATAACATCTATATCACTACTCATATTATATCACGACTACTCATATTATATCACTACTCATATTATATCACTACTCATATTATATCACTACTCATATTATATCACTACTCATATTATATCACTACTCATATTATATCACTACTCATATTATATCACTACTCATATTATATCACTACTCATATTATATCACTACTCATATTATATCACTACTCATACTATATCACTACTCATACTATATCACACTCATACAATATCACACTCATACTAATATCACTATATCACTACTCATACAATATCATACAATATCACTACTCATACAATATCATACAATATCACTACTCATACAATATCATACAATATCACTACTCGTATAATATCACTACTCATATAAATGTCACTACTCATATAATAATCACTACTCATAATTTCATATATCACTACTCTCATAATATCACTACTCTCATAATATCACTACTCTCATAATATCACTACTCATATATCATCACTACTCATATATCATCACTACTCATACAATATCACTACTCATACAATATCATATAATAGGAGAAAGGAGAAAGTCACGTCTATTATTTTGGTTTGTTTGCGTCACTGATAAATTCAAACGTGCTTCTGCGCTTTGGCTGGCGCTGAGCCAGAGACGACGTGCTCAGTGCTTTTCATACATCACTATTCATATAATATCACTATTCATATAATATCACTATTCATATAATATCACTATTCATATAATATCACTACTCATATATCACTACTCATATATCACTACTCATATAATTGTCACTACTCATATAATTGTCACTACTCACTATAATTGTCACTACTCATATAAATGTCACTACTCATAATTTCATATATCACTACTCATATAAATGTCACTACTCATATAAATGTCACTACTCATAATTTCATATACTCACTAATATCACTACTCATAATATCACTACTCTCATAATATCACTACTCATAATATCACTACTCTCATAATATCACTACTCTCATAATATCACTACTCTCTATAATATCACTACTCTCATAATATCATCACTACTCTCATAATATCAATATCACTACTCACTAATATCACTACTCATATAATATCACTACTCATATAATATCACTACTCATATAATATCACTACTCATATATATATCACTACTCATATTATATCACTACTCATATAATATCACTACTCATATAATATCACTACTCATATAATATCACTACTCATATATTATATCACTACTCATATTATATCACTACTCATATTATATCACTACTCATATAATATCACTACTCATATTATATCACTACTCATATAATATCACTACTCATATAATATCACTACTCATATAATATCACTACTCATATAATATCACTACTCATATAATATCACTACTCATATAATATCACTACTCATATTATATCACTACTCATATTATATCACTACTCATATTATATCACTACTCATATTATATCACTACTCATATTATATCACTACTCATATTATATCACTACTCATATTATATCACTACTCATATCACTCACTCATATTATATCAATATCACTACTCATATAACATCAATATCACTACTCATATAACATCAATATCACTACTCATATAACATCAATATCACTACTCATATAACATCAATATCACTACTCATATAACATCAATATCACTACTCATATAACATCAATATCACTACTCATATAACAACAATATCACTACTCATATAACAACAATATCACTACTCATATAACATCAATATCACTACTCATATAACATCAATATCACTACTCATATAACATCAATATCACTACTCATATAACATCAATATCACTACTCATATAACATCAATATCACTACTCATATAACATCAATATCACTACTCATATAACATCAATATCACTACTCATATAACAACAATATCACTACTCATATAACAACAATATCACTACTCATATAACAACAATATCACTACTCATATAACAACAATATCACTACTCATATAACAACAATATCACTACTCATATAACATCAATATCACTACTCATATAACATCAATATCACTACTCATATAACACTCATACTCATACTATATCACTACTCATACTATATCACTACTCATACTATATCACTACTCATACTATATCACTACTCATACTATATCACTACTCATACATATCACTCTCATACAATATCATACAATATCATACAATATCACTCTCATACAATATCACTACTAGATAATATCACTACTCATATAAATGTCACTACTCATATAATAATCACTACTCATAATTTCATATATCACTACTCTCATAATATCACTACTCTCATATCACTACTCTCATAATATCACTACACATATATCATCACTACTCATACAATATCACTACTCATACAATATCATATAATAGGAGAAAGGAGAAAGTCACGTCTATTATTTTGGTTTGTTTGCGTCACACTGATAAATTCAAACGTGCTTCTGCGCTTTGGCTGGCGCTGAGCCAGAGACGACGTGCTCAGTGCTTTTCATACATCACTATTCATATAATATCACTATTCATATAATATCACTATTCATATAATATCACTACTCATATAATATCACTACTCATATAATATCACTACTCATATAATATCACTACTCATATAATATCACTACTCATATAATATCACTACTCATATAATATCACTACTCATATATCACTACTCATATATCACTACTCATATATCACTACTCATATATCACTACTCATATATCACTACTCATATATCACTACTCATATAAATATCACTACTCATATAAATATCACTACTCATATAAATATCACTACTCATATAATATCACTACTCATATAATATCACTACTCATATAATATCACTACTCATAATATCATACTCTCATATAATATCACTACTCATATAATATCACTACTCTCATAATATCACTATTCTCATAATATCACTACTTCACTATCATATATCATCACTACTCATAATATCAATATCACTACTCATATAATATCAATATCACTACTCATATAATATCAATATCACTACTCATATAACATCACTACTCATAATTTCATATATCACTACTGTATAAACTGTTTGGGTCCTCTGCCACAGTTAATCCAGTGTGTACAGTATCCTCCGCGGCTCTAAGCACGGCACTTTAACTGGTGCACCGCTGGAGTAACTTTGATTTCGTTTTGTGCAAGTTGCAACAGTTCCGTTCCTAGTAAAAGAAACACTCGGTGTAGCAGAGCCTTTACGGTTAATTAACCGTGACGTTTTTAATGCGGTTAATCGCTGCATCCCTATTTGCTGCTCAACAAACATTTATTATTATCATCAATGTTGAAAAGCATCTTAATATTTTTGTGGAAAATATATCTTTTGTCAGGATTCTTTGATGAATAGAAAGTTCAAAAGAACAGCATTTATTTGAAATATACTTGTTTTGTAACATTATAAATGTTTTTACTGTCACTTTTGATCAAAATAATGCATCCCTGCAGAATAAAAGTATTAATTTCTTTAAAGAGTGATTAATATTTCAGCAATAGTGTATATTAAATATTTTATACATTACGCCTAATCTCGATCCAATCAAACCCAGAGAGACAAAATCATGAAATGTCTCTGAAACATGGCACATTACAGACGTTAGCTGCATTGCGAATGCCGTTTCATGCTGCCTTTGAGTACGCAGTGTGAAGCGAGGAGTAATAGAGATATCAGAGGTGGAAAAACATTGACGGTAAAGCCTGTGATGAAGTATTAATGTGTGTGCCAGATGAACAGAGGAAGTGAACAGCAAAAGACGAACCTCCCTGAGCTCTCCTATTCTTCGCAGGGCTTTATCTTGACTCTGGCTGAGGATGGCCTGAGAGACACACAGACAGAGATGAATGACAGACTAATATCAGTGCCAAACCTCACAGCACAAATACAGCAACTCATTAAAGGAAAAACATTAGGAAAACATCCCTCGAGCTGCAAGGAAACTACATTCATTGATTCTGCTGCATTGGCTGAATATGAAATTACCTGAGTTTTCTCTTTATCTCGCTGCACGGTTCTGTAGGCTGTTACCAACTGAGAGAAGAAGAGGAGGAAGAATACATCAGTCGAGTAATAATGATCAACTCGTTTCGCAAAACAAACTGTCCCATTCCCAAATCAGGAATTCTGTGAGAAATGATCAGAAACATCTCAATAACACAGAGATTATACCATATGTCCATCTTGAGTGATCCAATGTACACTTTTGACTAGTTGATTAGTTCTGCCACTAGTCAATGCATTGGGTCTGTCTCGACCAAGCCTGCCGCACACATCCTGAAAAGTCAAGCCAAAGCGTCTCGATCGCCCCCAGGTGGTTGATCGCAGTATAGCTCATTAACCCCGCCCCCTCTATGTAATCTAATGGGACAAACTAAACAATCAAATTACGCTTCAAATAATTTTTTTCCAAAGATGGTTTCTGTCATTTTAGGTCATTTTTATCACGTTGATGTAAGTTCAAGTGTTTGGTTTTTTAAATAAGTTTGGTTTTAGTTAGTTATTTGATGCTATAAAAACCGGGGGGTGACGCCATGATTGACAGCTTCTCTGAGCTCTGAAGTTGTCACTGAGGGACCAACAGACTTTTTTCGGGATTTTCGGGAGGAGATTGGAGCTTTAGCTTTAATTTCTGATTTTCTACATTTCCATAGCTGTTTATTTCACACCGGCATAATGAGTTGTTCTGCTGTAAACTGTACTAACAGACATTGCGTGAGTGTGGGCGGGGTTTTGATATTGCTGCTGTATTTCCTGCTATTTACTGTGCAGACGGAGGTCCCGAGGTCACTACTGCACAGACGGAGGTCCCAAATCAGCACAAGATGTCAGCGCCATATTCGGACGTTGACGGCTTCACTTCTCTACAACGGAAGATGGTGAAGGAGAGTCGTCCATCGTTTTTTACAGTCTATGGTCTCGACTAGTTGTAGGTCATGTGACGGCAGCATGAGGACTATTGGTCCAGCTGTGGGCAATAAGGATATTGATAAAAAAATAAAAATAAAAAAATTTTTATTGTATTGTATTGAAATTTAATTCTAAAACTACTGGAAAATGTTTAAATAAATAAATATTAATTAATTAATATAAATAAATACATAAATATGTATAAAAATATATGCATAAAAATAAAATATATTATAATATATATATATATATATATATATATATATATATATATATATATATATATACAAAGTATATAATACATAATAAAAGTCTTTTTAATTTGTTTTTACGTATTTAAAACCATTTTAAAAATTAAAAATTACACTGCAAAGACAATATGGCATCAAACATGCCTGACTACTTCCTAAGGTGGTTTGGGTGCCTGGATCATTATAAATAAATCCTAGTGTAAACAGTTAATAATCCTCACAGCGTCAGCGCAGTGCATTATCTCAGATATCTGTTCAACTGAGGCAGCGCTGACGTGTCATGTTTAGTATGCACAGTCTGTACTAGAGAGCTGAGCTCTTCTTGAACAAAACAGACATGTTCAAATAATCTCTTAATGAGAGCTTAACCATAACCATGTTCATGCCGCAAGGTTTATCGATCTATTACTTCGCTATTATCTCGGGACACATCCTACAGCAGAGATCACAAATGAGCCAAAGAGCTTTCCTTCAAGCACGAAAACTTTCATATGTTTAACATGCGAGTTTGTGCTTTAATTTGCATTGAACAAATTGCATCAGGAATAGGAGAACCTTAGATTTGGATGTGGGTTGCTACCAGACCAATAAATCAGACAATATTTGGCCATTTTAGGAATATTGCAAATGGCCAGCGGTTTATTCAAATACCTAATGAGCAATACTAATACTTCAGGAAAAAATTACTAAGACCCTGACGGCTAACAAATATTGCGGTTTCCATCTCAAATAAGCATGATTTAGGGGAATTATCCCTGGAAAAAGTGTACTATATGCCATTTTGAATTAACACAATCTGCTATTATATGCCAAGTAATTTAGAAACAAATCTGTTGAATTAGATGATCAACAATACTAGAAGCAGCAACAATCTAAAATTGTGCAACAATACGGTTGCATTTGACGTATCAGTCTCCAACATAAAACCTTATTAAAAATGCCTGGAGCAGACCTGTTATACAGATCACAGACAGTCAAGACAACATCTGACAGAAACACGCGCAGATATTAATGCACTGCTCACTTTGGTTCACGCTTATATAATTAACAATATAATAATAACATTAAACATTTCATAAAGCAATAATATCAGCCATTTTTCCAAAATCATGAACAATGGCTTTGCTGAGATGAAGTGAATGTAACGTGAACATGACGGCACCAAGTAAGATCATAAATGTAATAAATATAAATATGAATCAGAAGCAGTTACTTTTAAATAAATAAAATGCATCAATAAGTCAAAATTTTACTTTTAAATTAAATTACTTTTTTTTGCATTTTGTGACCAGAGGTGATCAGCGCCACATATGTCAAAAAACATTTTTTTGTGTAATTGTGCCAAACAATTGTGCCAAAACAAGAGTTTTAAACTTTATTTATTAGAAATTAAGCATCTGACTACTTGCAGAAGTAATATATGTAATTCTGAGATACTCCCCTATAAAATCCCTGCAAAACTGATCATAACTGGATCTGGTCTGACCACAAGCGATTGGATCACCTGAAATGTTTACACCAAGGCCGCTCACCTCCGAGTATTTCCCCCTGTAATTGCCGAGGCTTCTCTCCACCCTGTGCAGGCGGTTTAAGAGCTGCTCTTTGGACAGACTCTCCACGCTGCTGGGCGAGTCTTCCGCCTCACTCTCGATGTCTGACGGAGGGTCGTACGCCGGGGACGACTGGGCGTCATTCTCTCCGATGAGAGTCAGGGAGTCTCTGGAGGAGCTTCTAACCAGACTGTCCCGCGAGCTGGAGCGGAAGAGCCCTTCACTGCGACCCGAACCCCGGAGCAAAGACTCCACAGAAGATACCTTCTGCTGCAGCTTCTGGGCCAGAGACTGAGGCTCCTCTTTCTGGAGGACAATGAACACTTTGAGTATACAAACATTTCAGAAAAATAAGTAGAGCCTATTTAAGATCAAATATTCAAACTTTAATTAGGCCTATAACTCAAAAATGACACCTTGCAATGAAAAAAAGTTTCAGACCAACTGAAATCCAACAATGACACTCCTCCAAAATAGGACATTTAAAGGGGTCATGAACTGGTAATCGGCTATTTTCTACCCTGGTTTTGAGCCTCTCTCCTGAAACGCTCGTTTTTATGAAGCTTCATTCATTCATGCAATCTCATCCTGTCTGCAAATCCAGTCTCTTGTTTACAAACGAATCCGTGGTGAAATGAAGGAACAAACACGCAATGTCTTCCCCACGTGAGCTGGATATTCATTAAAAATAAAGTTCATCCATGCATTCATAATATTGGAATCTGAATGAAGCTTATGCGGCATGTTTATTGCTTGGAAGTTCGATCCGGTTTAGCTCTATGACTATGTCATGTCAGGCACGAGTCGGTGGGCGGGGCTACAGAATCAGGTGTTCTTCGTTTCACCACACGATGACGTCACAGCCTGGCATATTCTGAGATCGAGCGTTTGCTGGGCATGGTGTCAATAAAAGCTTTTCTTTGACTAACAAGAATGTTTTCAGCTCTGAAACTTACAGGATATTCTTATAGCACAATGAACTTTTATATATCAAAGGCTCAAGGTAAAGTTGATTTCTCAATTCATGACCCCTTTAAAATGTGAAGTGCTGAAAAAGGGAGATTCAAAACTCATTCTTTACAAAACTATTTGTTTTATTTACTGTATACCTTTTGCTTTAGTGACTTTCACACAGTACTGTATGTGCACAACCAGTCTTACACTCTTACATTTATTTGTTAAAAAGCAGCAAAAACTGTAATATTGTGAAATATTATTACCATTAATAATAATTTTTATTTGAATATATTTTAAAATGTAATGTATTCCTGTGATCAAAGCTGAATTTTCAGCATCATGGCTCCAGACTTCAAAGTCACATCCTTCAGAAATATGCTGATATGCTCAAAAAACATTTATTATTATTATTATCATCATCATCATCATCAGTGTTGAAAACAGAAACACTGTTACTTTACACCTAGGATGACTAGGAAGGATGACTATATGTCTTCTTTCAGCCAAACACAATCAGAGGTCTATTAAAAAATATCCTGGCTCTTCCACACTTTATAATGGGAATGAATGCCATACATTTTGAATCCCAAAAAAAGTGCATCCATCCGGAACTATAGACTCGTGTACGGCCATTACCAAAAGCAAGTGATTATGGTTTATAAAGTTATAAATATGGATTTTCAGAAGGCCTTTATTAACCCCCTGGAGTCGTATGGATTACATTTATGATGTATGGATGCGCTTTGGGCTTCAAAATCTCAGGTACCATTCACTCCCATTATAAAGCTGGGAAGAGCCAGGATATTTTTTAATGTAACTCAGATTGTGTTCTGCTGAAAGAAGAAAGTCTATTTACACCTAGGATGACTTGAGGGTGAGTAAATTACGGGCTAATTTTAATTTTTGGATCACTTGCCTGAGGAGAAGCGATTCCATCCCCGTTGACACTGCCTCTCGGAGAGCTGCCGGCTGCTTTAGCAATGCTCTGCATCAGAACAGAACCAACAAACATGAGTAAAACAGTGTCTCGCCGGTCAACTTCAGGCCCGGTTAGTATTCCTCCAGCCATCGTGCTGCACCCCGATTACTCTGGGAGCAATATTAGTTTTTGCTACGAGAAATGCAGGGGCTTCTGGTTACACCCACCCTAACCTCATGCAACTCGAAGAGGAACACAGGGGTTAAAATACAAACATAGACAGCATAACTACTGCGTTAAACAAACAAGGAGTTAAACACAGCAGCACTACACTAACAGCTTTGTCAACTGCAAACAGTCCAAACCCACTAGAGGAGCTGGTTACTGAGAGCGTGTGCATTTGGCATTGAGGAGATCTGCAGGAGTTAGATGGCCACAGCGTTCTCCCTAAGGTAGATGAAAGAAGTCATGGGTAATGTTACTCTGTTTGTGTTCATGGACATGAGAATGTATACAAATCTCATCCTATTGTACAGAATTTGTACAGAAATCAGAATTTAATGTTTTTTTTTTTTTTTTATATGAACAGGTTAACAAAATCTGTATATTTCTTTTTTGCACGTAAACCAATGCTCAGTGTTGACCTAGATTTAGCTAAGATGCACATAGTTTGACATTAAATATAGTAATATTGCATAAAATTAAAAATGGAAGAAAAAAATTGAATGCCATTAAAAATTGATGCATAAATCATAATAATATGAAAAATTGACCTCGGTGACCTCAACAAGATGGGTTTAGATTTCCTGTCAAAATGCAATATGCTCAAAGCTTTTACATCAAAATCAGCAACAACTGAAGCTTTCTTTCTGTTTGCTGTTTCTCTACACACTTAATCAGACATTTTTCACTTTGATAACCTGAAACAAGGACACTCAAAACACAAGTGTCCTTCAGAACATTATACACAAGTAGGTTTAGCGATAAATACTCTGTATTTACTGAGGGAGGAACTAAACACATTTGCATATGCCGATGTAATGGAAGAAAGTACGATGTAATGTCACATTATAAGCACAATCTCTAACAACACCAGCAGTGTATTTATGCAGTTATCATTGCACCTGTCTATAATATTGATCTACTATACAGCATCAATTCAAGACTAAATTAATGAAGAATACTACAAATAGCAGCATCAGAAATTGACTTTTTATTAACACAATACTGGTCCCTAGAATTGATTTGCAGGGGCATTTTCAACTTTATTATAGCATTTTTTTTCTCTAATCATATAGCTTAAAAACACAGTTTGATGCAATGCTGAAGGGAAAAAGCAAATGCAACGCTTTCTAACAAACACCAGAGTCTCTGATAAACAGATTAGGGTCAAGATTTATAACTAATTTGGTGCAGAATGCAGATACAAAGTATGTTTATTTAATAAAAAATATACCCTTAAACATTCATATACATTCCAACCTAATCCCATTATGCTGAAAAACAAAATTAAGTCCCCTTTACACATCAGAATGTTCTTGTAAATTTCATTTTAAAAGAAATGTATCCACAGAATTGCATCATCCTTTTGTCCATTTCTACCAAATGTGATGATGTGGCCAAAAACACACAAGATCACATGAGCAGTGTGTTTGATCTGATTAAGCGGGACTGTATGTCAGCTGATGTGTGTGTAATGTGCTCAGGTGCATGAGGAGGGATTATCCGTATCTAGAGATAATGAGCAAATCCTTCTGTCAGAGCTGAGCCTCTACCGTCTCCACAAACACAATATAACTGTAGTGGAAAGAGGTAACGTGGCCTTAATGTAAAAATGTGCCTCAAGTAAATAAAGCTTGGGGTAAAAACATATTATTGTGATTTTAACTTTTTTGTTATTGTCAATACATTACATTATTATTGTATATTATGATAATAATACTTCATTATTACATAATCATATTTTATATTAGATTACTTAACCAATTAGCCATTAGATCCCCCTTGTGTCAGTTTCAAATAAATAAATAAAAACATTTTTCAAAAGAAATTAAGTGTAAAATAAGGCGTGCACTGGGAAATATTGGCGCATGTCATGCGAAAGCCCTTCAGTAATCCAAGTTTAGAAGCACAAAACCTTTAAACAAAGAATCTGAACGTTTTTGTAAGGAAATCACAAGAGCTCTCAGGGAACAGCAAGCGAACATTCAACATTGTTTAACCGAGGGGAATCTATGAGGATACTACTTAGGGAAAGGGACAGGGAATCCATGGCAATTTCTAACACTACGGGAATAGCATTCATTCCTTGAGGTGCCAAATTAGAGGATCTAGGGCTGGGCGGTATGACGATATATATCGTTACTTACCACGGTATAAAATGTCTATTGTTAGAGGTTTTGCTACATCGTGCACAGTGATGAAAAGCATGAATGAGAATATAAAGAGCGGGAAGTGCTTGATGTTAAAAAGAGTTATAAGCACAATATATCCTGACAAAGTAACTCAGAAAGCGAGCACGAATTTGGGACGTGCTTGGTGTTAAAAAGTGTTATATCAAGCACAATAAGCAGTGAAAAAAAGCTCAATGCGGTGCATGCACTGACTGACACACAGTGTAAAGCGTGCACACAGAAAGCCACATCTCTGAGCATGTGATCGCAAATTCAGTTCTTTTTCAAGTCTTACTGCGCTTGAATGGTGAAATACACAAACAAATGCCCATCGTGTGGAGTATTCATGTAAAAACAACCGGTTATGTCTTAAGAGAAAGTAAATAGTTGAATGCAAACTATTTGGATAATGGCTCCGTGCACTTGGTCTTAAAGTGACAGCAATATACAGTCAACTCCAGAATTATTGCCATCCTTGGTAAATATGAGCAAAGGCGGCTGTGAAAATAAATCTGCATTGTTTTGTCTTTTGCTCTTATTGTGAAATAAAATTCTAACCTATAATTGGGGGGGGTTCTCACATTATGAATAAATGTTTTTCTCCAAAACACGTTGGCCACAATCATTGGCACCCCTAGAAATTGTTATGAGTAACATCTCTAATGTATATTCCTACTCATATTTAGTTTTTTTTAGTGCAACAGGGTGACTAGGAGCATGAAATTGTCCAGCCATGACTTCCTGTTCCACAGTATAAATATATGGGGAAACACAAAGGCCACATTCCTTTGATATAGATGTGTGTGATGTGTCTATATCATCCTAATATAAGGAGGAGAGTTTGAGTGGCCAAAGACTCTCCAAGGATCACAGATGGAGAATTGCAGAGATTAGTTGAATCTTGGGGTCAGAAAGCCTAAAAAAAAAAAAAACAGCACCTACAGGAGTGTTTCAAGAAAAATCCTCCTCGCTCATCCAGAAACAAACTCCAGCATAATCAGCTGTGGTCAGGAGAAACTTTAAAAAAAAGAGCTTTTTGGGTTTAGTGCAAACAGGGATTAAAAAGTCCCCCATATCCAAGGTTAAATATAACCATGCTGGATCTTTAATGTTGTGGGCCTATTTTTCTTTTGCTGGACATCTTGTTCAGATACATGGGATCATGGATTCTAGCAAATACCAACAGATAAAAAAAATCAGAACCTGATGGCCTCTGCTAGAAATCTTATAATTGGCTGTGGTTGGATCTTCCATCAGGACAACGATCCAAAACAAACATCAACACAAAAAAATGTGTCAATGAGCACAAAATGAAGCTTCTGCCATGACCATCCCAGTTCCCTGAGCTGAACCCTATAGAAAACGAGCTGGAAATCTGAAGGATCTGGCGAGATTCTGTATGAAGGAATAGTCTATGATCCCTTGTCAGGTGTTCTCCAAACTCATTAGGCATTAGACTCGGAGCTGTTATCTTGGGAAAAGGACGTTGCAATAGGTGGGTGCCAATAATTGTGGCCAATGTGAACTTTTATTCTCATTTCTCATATTGTGAAATAATCATTTGGTCATATCGCCCACCCCTAAGAGCAACCATTCTGAGGTACAAAAACGGAGAAAAGCAACTGCCATCCCACAAATCAGGCCTATCGAGGAACGCAAGATATTAGATGCAGGGGTTAGGAGCGAGATGCCTTTGAGTTATGCAGAGCGGCTAGTGAAACGCTCAGTGAGAAAAGCTGCAAGCAGGTGTTACTGGCCTCCTCTAGCCCATAACCTCCAAAGGCATCACAGAGGGACGGAGGAGGAGGAGGGTTTGTAGTATTTCTCGAGGGGTGAGGAAGAGGAGGCGATGTGTGAGGACAGACTCACCGCACTGGGCACCTGGGCCGCTTTGGGTCGTTTTGAGTGGTCCAGAGCAAAGATAGTATACTCAGAGAGAAAAGCAGGTTCTGCTATCATCCCAGCCAGCAGCTGAACGACCCCCCCATACGAGTCAACGCATTAATGACGGGGACCAAGGAGTGAAGAGCAATGAGAAAACAACACAATGAGTGAAACGACAGAAAAAGAGCCAGAGGATGAGAGAATGACATCTGTGGAAACAGAAAGAGAATTGAGACAGCGGATCCACACTGAGGCTTACACTATTTGATGTCACTACCAAAGCTGATTTTGTGTCTTGAATGTGTAGAGGTCCATGATTGGCATCAAAGCATGATATGTCATTAGTAGAGACATCAAAAAGATAATTCTAGCCGTCTTGGCACAGAAGAAATCAGGGCTCAAAAATAAGGATGGGTCAGTGAGATGACAAAGCTGCGTTGTCACTTTATCTTATCTGGTTTTTGATGATGTACATGAGTTTTTGTGTCTATTCCTTGTGTCAAATTAAATATGTCACCAAGAATCTTGGAATCAAAACTCTAAACCATTTTTTTATTAAAACATAAAATCATATCATACTGTAATATAATGAAAATAGTATATATAAATACACTTAAAATATTTATTACATTTAATATATATAACATTATAAAAATATATTGTTTATATTATTTTCTAAATATTTAAATTAATATATATATTAAATAAAAACATGAAGTGCTTATATAAATATTATATAAAGTATTTAGAAAATATAAAAAGAGTTTTTATAATGTTATATACACACACACACACACACTCTCTCTATATATATATATTTAGAAAGTAAAATTCTGACAGACATCAATTTAGGTTTTTCCAGATATTAATTGTGGCAGTGGCCAGTGAAAATGTTGGCAGTGCTAGTAAAAAAACTAAACAAAAAATCCTTATTGTTGAGCCCTGGAAATGCTGAGATGATGTGGAATTCATTCTGAGATCTGGTGGAAATTTCAAAAAGAAATGCAAACAGAAAATGTGACAGACAAAAGTGCAATCAAAACCTCGGCTCACTGGTCACTCACACGGTTCACCCGCAGTGGTGATATACTTCATTCTAAGATGCATTCTGTCTGAGCTATGATTCATAAAAGAGGACAAAACCATCAAAAAAAAAAAAAAAAAAATTAGTAACTTGTTTCATGCTACTTTGATGAAACTCCCAAAGATAAACCAAGCAGAGCGTCTGAAAGGTGTATTCATAAGTCATTATTCACCATGTTTAAAGGTTCATGCTTCAAAGGGGTCTAATGTCACGGTCCAGAAATGACAAAACTGAATCATCTAGACTATTATTAGCTCGTATTAGTACAATAATAGCATGTCATGTGTTAACCAACCAGCTGGACATTATCAAACTGATTTTATATCTCAGCACGTTCTCTGTAAAACAAGAAGTAGATCATTTAAGTTTTAATTCACAGATTATTATTATTATATCTCATTTAAAACAGATTAACTTATACCAGTATTTAGACACTTAAGTGACACTTTATATTAAAAGTATAATTTATTAAATTAGCACAAGCACACTTTTTAAGCTAAACATTTGGTGTTTCTTGGTTTTAAATTACAGATATACTGTATAATTTACTGTAAATACTTTAATCCTAGTATGGGACACATTGCATATCCCACACCTCCCATGTAAAGCAATTAGCAGATGTGACCTGAAGCCATTCATTAAATGTACTGTGGCTGTAATCTTGTGAAAAGCATGTGTTATGATAGTATTGTGTATTCTTATGCATAACAGTTCAGATATTCTAGACGAGTTAAGGGGCATATCTGGCACATGGAAGCAGTTGCTGCTCATTTACATGCACTCAAGACCAATGAGAAGAAGGACTGTTTCCGTTTGTGCGCTCACCTCTCTGTCGTTGGGGGAGGCCGGGGCATCTTGGTGCAGGAAAGGGGGTTGAGTACGCCTCTCTCCTGAACTCACCTGCTGGACACGGACACGTGCGTTACACATCCAGACACAATAATCACTAGCAGTGGACCAAATACATTAGAGTCAGAGGAAACTACTGCTCTTTAAAGTCACCATGAAATCAAACATTGATGATTCTTCAGTATTTACTGTAAATGATTTACCTGTGCACATCATTATTTTTGATAAATTAATTTGCCCTCATAATCTTGAATCAAAATAACTTCCTCTGCCTCTTGCAGCGACATCTCTCCTCTCTGATGACGAGGGCGGGGCAACCTGTCACTCACATGAGAGCCACCAATAGCAAACCACAACCATCCAATTAATGCCCAATGAACAAAATCAAGCCACGCCCTACATTCTGACTCCTAACCGCCGACTTTAACCTCGTGTTTTACTGTACTGATTTCAACAAGGACACAAGAGGCCAAACTCAAAATAAATGGCATACGTAAATAATAAAATTAAGAAATTAAATTCTGCATGAAGAAAATGTCAAAAAAAAAAAAAAAAAATTTTTAAGGAATAATGAGATAATTTGCATTATGACATTATTTATGCAATAAAAGCATTTCCCCCTCAAATTTTCATTATTGCACTAAAGAAAAACTCATTATTATAAGTAATTAAAGAATGAATCCGGTTTAGCTGGCTAGCCAGATATGTTTAAGCTTAGTTTGTGCCAATCCTGGGTTTTAGACGCCATTAAAGTAGTTTGGCTTTTAGCAGTGTTCATCTCCATAGTAAGTTACCCGCCACGGCTAACCTGCTCCAGGGCAGGTTATGTTCTGGATAAGAGATCTCAAACTGAAATTGGACCAATCAGCTGTGAGCAAAGTGACACACCTCTGATGCAATAAAGCCACTCCCCCTGTTTCTACTCCAAATTAAAGGTCACAACATAGAAAATGGTTTTTAAAGACTACAGCGTCCGGCTTTTAACAATGCTTATTTATAATAATAACTTTGAATGATTTAGATATAATTTATGTAATTATTATACCCTTAATCAATTACACATGTATCATTAGTTAATCATTAATAGGCACTTAGTTCAAATTAATATAAATAGCCTATATATAAAAATACGCTTTAAAATCAATAAATAAAGCTATAAAAATGACTACACGTGAGCTTAAATGTTCAATTCTCTCTATATATCAACTAAACTAACTTCATGACTTTAACTTGCATTGACGTATAAGACTTTTCTTTAAGTTGTCCTCTTTCATAGACAGCTCTTTTCTTGCTTCTTAAATGTTTAAATTCTTAATATTTTTCAATCATGTAATATTTTGCAGAAGAGAGAAGTGAATCTGTTTCGCTGATCCACAGTGTGTGATTGGCTGTTCGCTACTGACGTCACGTCACTGATCCAGAGCGTGTGACTGGCTGTTCGCTACTGACGGCACGTCACTGATCCAGAGCGTGTGATTGGCTGTTCGCTACTGACGTCACGTCACTGATCCAGTGCGTGTGACTGGCTGTTCGCTACTGACGTCACGCCACTGATCCAGAGCGTGTGACTGGCTGTTCGCTGCTGACGTCCACGTCACTGATCCAGAGTGTGTGACTGGCTGTTCGCTACTGACGGCACGTCACTGATCCAGAGCGTGTGATTGGCTGTTCGCTACTGACGTCACGTCACTGATCCAGTGCGTGTGACTGGCTGTTCGCTACTGACGTCACGTCACTGATCCAGAGCGTGTGACTGGCTGTTCGCTACTGACGTCACGTCACTGATCCAGAGCGTGTGATTGGCTGTTCGCTACTGACGTCACATCACTGATCCAGAGCGTGTGACTGGCTGTTCGCTACTGACGTCACGTCACTGATCCAGTGCGTGTGACTGGCTGTTCGCTACTGACGTCACGTCACTGATCCAGAGCGTGTGATTGGCTGTTCGCTACTGACGGCACGTCACTGATCCAGAGCGTGTGATTGGCTGTTCGCTACTGACGGCACGTCACTGATCCAGAGCGTGTGACTGGCTGTTCACTACTGATGTCACAGCTAAACTCCTAAACTCAGGATCAAAGCCTGAGTTGACAGAAAGCTGATGATCAGCATCATGGGACCAACAAAGCCTGATTAGAATGGTTTGGTTTTGTCAACTGGAAACTAATCCTGTAACCCTGAGTTTGTTAAACTACCATCATGGTACAGACCCCAGTACTGTGTGTGCATATATATAGTTTCACAACAACAAATTAATAAGAATTAAAAAAAATTCAAATTCTGTTTTATATTTAGGTTTAAATGTGCTTAATTGTTAGAAAAATCCTGCAAATGCAAATAAACTGTGTAAAATAGGTTTGAATAATTAGAAATAAATAGATAAAAATCTGTTTATATCTGTCAATTTTTTTTTTAAATGAAAATATGACACAGACATGTCATTTTATTATAATATAAGTTTTTATTTACAACTGTGCTTAAATCAACCAAACAGACTTGAATTTCAACTGAAGTAGCAGTTTAACCTTTCGTCTGTTTAGGGAAATGTGCTCTCGGGTTAACAGATCAGGTTGGCTTGTGGTTCAATAAGTAGTTGACAGATCAACACTTAAAATCCCAAAACGACTGATCTGATGAAGTAAACCTTCTGATGGGCTCTGAAATGCCATCACATATATATCCTAATAGTAATACCATGGTAAATACACAAAACAAAACCTGTGACACCCATTTAGAACAACAAACACTTAGCAAAAAGTACCAGGGTATTACCTTGCTTTTAGGACATGTACCACGGTAGTAGAAGTAATTAATTAATAATTAAGCAATTCATTTCAGTACCATGTAAATTTCATACTACCATAGGATCATCACCATGTATTAAACATACAACCGTCAACCAATCCTACTAGTTTACTAGTTATTTAAAGAGCTCATGGTGTAATATGACTCTATAACACGGTAATAAGTGTGTTAGAATGCATCCTTGTAGTATATACTTGATGTTGTGTTGTGTTTTGTTTTGTTAGCATACATGCTACATGAGCAAAGTGCACTGACCTGCGCCTGCGCGCTGCTCCTCTGAGGCGACTGCTCCTCTATCACCTTCTGCTTCAGCTTCTTAAACATCACTCCATGCGATAATTGTCACGCCAGGGGAAGATTTCACTGTCCGATCACCAGTGTGAGAAACTTGATGTATGTGTGGATGAGAGCAGTGCGCAGATGCAGCTGACGTGGAGGAAAAGTGAACTGCTACGGGTCCACGAGAGGCTCAGAAAGGACGATCGTGAGATATTGAATACTCGCATATTTCAATGTCGCCAGAATAACACGCCGTGTGACACTTTAAGCAAATGTACTTTGATATATACAGTGCTAATAAAATTCAAGTACCAGGGTATTTATGTGGTAATAATGCCATGGTAGTATTGTGGTACTAAATCATTTTAGTACGAAAATTAACAATTAGGTTAGGTTAATTTGTGGTTACCGTGGTTACAGTAACCATGGTGTTCTTGGTTTTATCTGTAGTAAAACCATGGTTAATTTTCATAAGTAGTACTTTTTTTTTTTGTATGTAGATACAATATCATAATATTATGCAAAAATATATATATAAAACTAACTTAAAATATGTATTGTATGTAATTATATGTAATTTTAACATATACGTTTAGGTTTCTGAAGAGGTCTTATGATCAAAATATATAATAAAATTTATAATTTAAAAGGCCGATTTTTCAGTTACATTACTACATTGATTCGACATACAGATAGTTGTTAAAATTACAAAGTTGATTATATTTTATTAACCTTTTACATTTAGCATTAAATGTTGTTTCAAAGCTTTTGTTTTATTTGTAGCAAAACTATGGTTAATTTTCATAAGTAGTACCTTTTTTTTATTACGCATATATAGTTATTAAATAAAAACAATAAAACTATACTTATAGTCAATTAAAATATGTAATTATTATTTTTATTATTATTATATTATATAACTTTAGCATATACATTTAGACATGAAGAGGTCTTATGATCAAAATATAATAAAATAATAATTATCATATAATTTATCATTTAAAAGGCAGATTTTCTGTTGTATGTTATTGAAGACATCACACTGATTCAACATGTTTGATTATAATTTATGAAGTATTTGGCATTTAATTTTGTCTATGCAGCCAAAGTTTAAACGATGTCCATATTAGCAAAATAAAAGTGTGTTTTGTATTATTTTGTATGAATGAGCCGTTGCCTGTGTGTTTTTGTCATGTAAACCCACTCACTGCACAAACAAACTGAACCTGGCAGGACATTTAACCTTAATTACACACTTTTTATGATCAAAAATATCCTTTCAACTGTTTTTCATTATTTTCCAATGTCTTCATTATAGGAATAAGAGTCTGGCCTTATTCTTCTTTGTGTTCTCAGGCTGTGCTCTTGGGTCAAAGGTCACAGTGAATTAACTCTTAATGGTTAGATATCTGGGCTGGTGATCAAATCCCAGAATTAAGGGAAGCTACTGGAGTTTTACTCTTACAACCGTGAGCAAGGCGCCAGGTTTCTGGACTGTCACTGTAGAAACTGCATTGTATAATTCACTTCAGATAACAAGCGTCCGCCTAATGAGCCATAAATATTTGATTACTGTGGGCTGTACGATTAAAAAACAACACATTATTTACGGATGAGAAGTATTGAATATTCACACATGATCTGTTCAGTCACTGTTTCTTGTGCTTTAAAGCATCAGTTTTGCTCTCCATTTGATCTCATTGCCATCTAGGCGAAACAAATGAGATATTAAAGAGACTGATTTTTTCTTTCTTCACAACTCAGTGTTGTACATAGTCTTGAGAAGCTCTAGAGGGCGCTCACTGTAACCATAAAGCTGTAGAATCTGTGAGAAAGTCAAAGGAAACACAATAATTAAACATTAGGCTATAAGGGTGTCGTCGAACAGGCTATCGATTCTGTTATAAATCCCTTTTGATCATTATATTAAATATTGTAGGGAAGTTTCTCCCTCAATATATGTATGATATACAGCATAAACCTTCCGTGCAATATCAAAATGCTCCTGTGATAATCAATGCACAATGTTTATATCTTATTTGATGTTCATATTTAAATACACATCTTGTGTACTCCTTCCCACACATCCTGTACAGACTGATACCTCATTGCATATACTTTTTGCCTGTTTCTATGAAGACTGGAAGCATCTGTTACCAAACCAAATTTAATTTGTGCATGAGCCAGTGGAAATCTTTCTGATTCTGATGGTGGTTACAGCCATGTATTATATTACAAGTCTTGTTCCACAAGTACAGTAGTGTGTTTTACATAACCTGAGTTTGATTAGTCATATTGAAGCAGATAATGCCGTGAGCATCAGTGTAGAGATCTGTGCCAGCATCATGAGCGATCATTGATCAGGTTTCTGCCAGGTTGCAGGTCTGTGTGCATCCTTCATCACTGGCCGTATACAGAAAACAATCCATCAATGTCTGAAGTCACCATGTTCAGGATGCTGTATCCAGGAACACAAGCTTAGATTCAATATCTTGCATAATGTGGTTATTTTTTTTATGTATCAGATGTTATGACAAAAGATTATCATGTTACAGTTTTTAGGTTATCGTTTTAATGTATTTTTGTAGCATGTCAAGTTTATTGTAAATACATCATATTATAGAAGTTGAAAGCTGTTGAAAGAGAAGTTCAGAAAGGAACTCTCAATTATTTATAACAAAATGGAAGCAATTGGGAACAACAGCAACTCAGCCATGAAGTGGTAGGTCACGTAAAATCACAGAGCGGGGTCAGCGCATGCTGAGGGTCACAGTGCACAGAAGTCGCCAACTTTCTGCAGTCAATAGCTACAGACCTCCAAACTTCTGTGGCCTTCAGATGAGCTCAAGAACAGTGCGTAGAGAGCTTCATGGAATGGGTTTCCATGGCTGAGCAGCCTTACATCAGCAAGTGCAATGCAAAGCGTGGGATGCAGTGGTGTAAAGCACGCCGCCGCTGGACTCTAGAGCAGTGGAGACATGTTCTCTGGAGTGACCAATCATGCTTCTCTGTCTGACAATCTGACTGCATTGTGCCAAGTGTAAAGTTGTCACATGCCTGTCCTGTCTCGTGTAGCACATGTGGTGTTTTGTTATTTTGGGCCATGTGCTCCTGTCTCTGTCTGGATCCCAGGTTTCATTTGCCCCACCTGTGTTCCCTCAATTCCCTGCTTGATTTGTCCCCTTTATTGCTCCTTGTGTTTGTTAGTCTTCGTCGGATCGTTGTATTCTCTACGTCTCCTGTTTCCCCGTGATTTCCTTTTGGTATGTCTTGAGTTTCTATTTGTTATTTTGATTATGTGTTTTGTCCCATTGTGGGTTTTGTTTTGTGTTTATCTTTCATTTTGTTTAATAAATTCACTGTTCACTGCACATGAGTCCTCACCTCAGTTTTCCTTAGTTTAAACGTGACAAAAGTTTGGTGGAGGGGGGATTATGGTGTGGGATTGTTTTTCCAGGATTGGGCTTGGCTTCTTAGCTCCAGTGAAAGGAACTCTTAATGCTTCAGCATACCAAGACATTTTGGACAATTTCATGCTCCCAACTTTGTGGGAACAGTTTGGGGATGGCCCCTTCCTGTCCCAATGTGACTGTAAACCAGTGCACAAAGCAAGGTTCATAAAGACATGGATGAGTGAGTTTGGTGTGGAGGAACTTGACCTTTGATATAGATATACCAATCAGGCATAACATGATACCTCTGACCCAGTCGTCTAGCCATCACAATTTGGCCCTTGTCAAACTCGCTCAAATCCTTACGCTTGCCCATTTTTCCTGCTTCTAACACATCAACTTTGAGGACAAAATGTTCACTTGCTGCCTAATATATCCCACCCACTAACAGGAGCCATGATGACGAGATAATCAGTGTTAGTCACTTCACCTGTCCTAATGTTATGCCGGATCAGTATATAAACTAACAATTTTTCAACCAAATTCGCAGTCATCAATTACCCTATAGTCATATTTTCATCTAAACAGCTTATATCATATTGTATTGTTCTGTAATAGTGATCTATGAAATGATTTATTTATTTATTTTTACTTTTATTGGACAGGAAAGGAAATGTGAGGGAAAGAATGAGGAATGGAATTGAAACATGACACAAGCTAGCCTCAAACTCGTGTCCCCAATATTGTATGTTTGCATTACTGCACATCGGTATGTCAGCTTTGCTTAATTCAACCCTCTACCCGTCTATTTGACCCTTTGTACCCTATTCAAAGAATGAAATCACCATGCCAAATATCATCCATCCTCAGGAAACCGCAGGGCATCCATGCATCTCCACTGCAGCATAGGCTACTGTACATGCAGTGATTTCAGTGAGTGACATGCCGTATAAGCCTCACTGAGCCTTGTGATGTGATCATGTGACATCAGACCTTCTCTGAGGTGCCACAGCTGTGCTATTGGTTCTTGTAAAACCTCTTGCACTGGGTCTAATAACACACAGGTTCATTAAATCATATTTCCTGCTGATTTGTGTCAGAAATCTAATAAATGCAGCATTCACAGGCAGATTACAAAGGTCATGGCCACAATCAATGCAATGTTTGCCAAACGTCCAGTCAGCGAGGAAAGGCAGGTGTAAATTATGACTACATTCAATACAGCCAATACAGTTTTCATATATATACATATTTGATATATATTTAATAGAATTCAAACTTTATTTCAAGATGCCCAAATATATACAGTGCAAATTCAATAAAATTGTGTTAAACCAGCCACGTTCTAGCCACAAAATCTCATCTCAGCACTTTTGATGAATGGCTGGGCTATTTTTAATTTTGGTAATTCCCTCTTAATATCAACATTTGTGAGATTTAGTCTATCAAAGCAGTTTTGAGTTAAATTGATCTAATTTTATGTCTCTGAAAAATAGTGATGACAATGTATTATGCTGAATATCAAAGTTTGTGATTTGTTAATGAGGATTTGAGGACAAATCATTGTTTTTGGATTTGTGGAGTAAAAGTCAAAATATTTTATTTTGAAGTAAAAAGATAAAATTAGACCGTTGGGGTAAGATGAGCCACCAGAATTGGCACAGAACTGGCATGTTACTAGTGTTTTTTTTTGTTTTTTTAATGTAATAATTATATTAAATAATTGGGTTATTATTCAGCATTTCCATGAATTATCTGCACATTTCAGACATCTTTGCTTAGGTTAGTTGATTAAAATAATTACATTTGCATTCATAGTGTTGCTCCTAGTGCTGTCAAATCGATTAATCGCGATTTAATTGCATCTAACATAAAAGTTTGTGTTTATGTAATGTATATATATTTTTATATATATACATATACATACACTCACCTAAAGGATTATTAGAAACACCTGTTCAATTTCTCATTAATGTAATTATCTAATCAACCAATCACATGGCAGTTGCTTCAATGCATTTAGGGGTGTGGTCCTGGTCAAGACAATCTCCTGAACTCCAAACTGAATGTCAGAATGGGAAAGAAAGGTGATTTAAGCAGTTTTGAGCGTGGCATGGTTGTTGGTGCCAGACGGGCCGGTCTGAGTATTTCACAATCTGCTCAGTTACTGGGATTTTCACACACAACCATTTCTAGGGTTTACAAAGAATGGTGTAAAAAGGGAAAAACATCCAGTATGCGGCAGTCCTGTGGGCAAAAATGCCTCGTTGATGCTAGAGGTCAAAGGAGAATGGGCCGACTGATTCAAGCTGATAGAAGAGCAACTTTGACTGAAATAACCACTCGTTACAACCGAGGTATGCAGCAAAGCATTTGTGAAGCCACAACACGCACAACCTTGAGGCCGATGGGCTACAACAGCAGAAGACCCCACCGGGTACCACTCATCTCCACTACAAATAGGAAAAAAAGGCTACAATTTGCACAAGCTCACCAAAATTGGACAGTTGAAGACTGGAAAAATGTTGCCTGGTCTGATGAGTCTCGATTTCTGTTGAGACATTCAGATGGTAGAGTCAGAATTTGGCGTAAACAGAATGAGAACATGGATCCATCATGCCTTGTTACCACTGTGCAGGCTGGTGGTGGTGGTGTAATGGTGTGGGGGATGTTTTCTTGGCACACTTTAGGCCCCTTAGTGCCAATTGGGCATCGTTTAAATGCTACGGCCTACCTGAGCATTGTTTCTGACCATGTCCATCCCTTTATGACCACCATGTATCCATTCTCTGATGGCTACTTCCAGCAGGATAATGCACCATGTCACAAAGCTCGAATCATTTCAAATTGGTTTCTTGAACATGACAATGAGTTCACTGTACTAAAATGGCCCCCACAGTCACCAGATCTCAACCCAATAGAGCATCTTTGGGATGTGGTGGAACGGGAGCTTCGTGCCCTGGATGTGCATCCCACAAATCTCCATCAACTGCAAGATGCTATCCTATCAATATGGGCCAACATTTCTAAAGAATGCTTTCAGCACCTTGTTGAATCAATGCCACGTAGAATTAAGGCAGTTCTGAAGGCGAAAGGGGGTCAAACACAGCATTAGTGTGGTGTTCCTAATAATCCTTTAGGTGAGTGTATATGTGTACATACACACACACACACACACACACACACACACACACACACATATATAATAAAAACACACCCATATATAATATATATAATAAAAACACACCCATATATAATATATAAACATAAACTTTTATGCTAGATGCGATTCATCACGATTAATCAAACTGACATTACTAATGACATATCTTCGATTAAAATATGGGCAATTATATACGTAAATATTCATATGCCTGTACATAAATCACAAAATAATTTACCCTTCAGATGAACCTCTTTTACTGTGATTCTGCTTCGTCTGTGATCAGATTAAATTATTTTAATTATTATATTTAATTATATTAATTATTTTAAATACAATAGCTGATTTAGTATTTTGCATTAGTGACACTTATAAAATAAAATATTAAAATATTAATAAGAATTACATCGAAAGTCATTTATATATCCTGTAAAAGTTTAGCCAGGGGGGTCAACTTACTCCAGGAAGGGGGCCAAATTATGACATTTGTGGGGTAAGATGGCCTCTTTGAATAATTTTACATTTTGTTCTATAACTACTAAATTAGCAAATGTTTCTGTTTATTTCCTATAATAACACATTCTTCATGCACATGCTAAACTTATATATAAATATTTTTCCATTTAAAAGTAAATGCACATTGTATTTAAGGAGAGCATCATCCCCCATGTTACCCTATTTTAAATCTGAATTATCTGTGATTTAAGTAATCCAGCACCATCAGCAGATTTAGAAACACTTGTGGGAGACGTCAGCCTCTCCACTGCATAAAGTCGAACATTTGTGAACTTTTTTTGACATTCTCCCCATGCTATCAATCCCACAATCCCCAGCGCGAGCCTCCCATAGAGAACGAACTGTAAGCGTCTGCTCCTCTGCGCGCCAGTGGATGTGCATCGTTAGCCTGATCTGGAAGCAAAAACACTTTAATTTCCTCCTCTACTTTAAAAAAAAAAAAAGATCTTCTGTGTGTCCTCAAGGAAATGGCCTTTCACATTATTCATTGTTTTCATCACCTTCTCTTCTGGGCCCATGAAATATTCATCCAATACAAAGTGTCAGTTTCAGCAGCAGGGAAAATCTTGAGCGAGCTGCGAGGTGACTCGTTATTTTGAGGTGAATCGATCGTCCCGCTGTCAGGCGGATGATCCCGTGGTGACTGTCACTGCATATGGAGAGAAAACAGGCCAGACCTGAAGCACAATGAGAATCTTTTGTTACTTACTAAAGCAAGTTTATACTCAGGGTTAGTGATTTGAATAAACCCCAAACCCAAATATGACAGAGCAAAATATCACAGAGACCTGAGTGCTTTTCAATCTCTTTTAGCATAGCAACACTTAGAACACATAGAACAATGTTGCATAGCAACACCCTAGAAACCACCCACAACACCCTAACATCATACGGTCAAATTCTGCATGAGCACCACTTCTTATTTATAATACGTTAAGTGCAAAAATTATATGTTGCAGGTTATTGATCTGTCCAGCAGTTACGCTATCTAACTCCATATAAGAAATTATTTGAATTGAATTATAATTAATTGAATTTAAAAACTGAAAGGAAACATACATGCTTGGAATTTGATTGGGAAACTGAATAAGCATGGAGATTTTATATGGAAATGAGATATGCATGACCCAAATAAATACACTACACTGTAAAAAAAGAATTGATAAGTTATTACAACATTTGTTTTTACATTGCTTTAACTCATCAAAATAAGTTAAGCAATTTTTCAAGTTATACAATATTCAGCTTTTTCAGTCAGTTTAATGTAATTTAAGTTCAAATGACTTAAACATTTAAGGCAGGAACTTTAATTTACAGTGTAAACATTTTTTACAATAAAACATTAAAAAAGAAAGATTTTTAAGTAACAAAGTTAAGGTTAAGGTTGTTTCAACTTCAAAAATTCATGTTTCAATGAGGAAACCAGTTGCCTTAAAATTATCAAATAAACTTTATGCGTAATTGAAAAAATAAGTTATGTGGAGTTGTCAAGTTCACATAACTTATTTATTTCAATTACGCATAAAGTTTATTACTTAATTTTAAGGCAATGGGTTTAAAATACTGATAATTTTTTACAGTGAATGTGCTACTTAACATTATTTGTGCAATTTCAACCATCATTTCAAAGTAAATAAAACATTTTCAGTGTAGGTGTGGTAAAGTTGTGCATGAATAAATGGTAGATACTCTCTCGGCTAAAGTCTCGCTGAAAAAGTGATCCATGCTTTCCGCTGGCTTCTCAACCTCTAATTTCACACAGAATATCTTTAAACACCTACACACTCTCTCTTCAGCCCCGGAATGAGGAAAGGTTCCTAGCTAGCATTAGCATTTTCCCTCCATTGAGTCAGAGATGTGCGGGAGACTCTAGAGGGACGGATGCATGATGGAGATCCTTCTTTATCCTCTGCAACCCATTCAGAAGACATTCAGAACACACTCGTCTCCTCATGCATCTGCAATGCAAAAGAGTGTTCATGAAAACATTTTAGTCATATTAAAGCACAGGACTTGACTAGAAAAGGCTTAGGGCCTGAAACTCTTAAAGGGCTCCTATTATGCCCTTTTAGTTTTGATTTTGTTTTTGGGGTTTACTAGAATATGTTTTCATGCTCGACTGTTAAAAAATAAAAAATAAAACCTGCATTATTCTTCTATAGCAGGGCTATTTAACTGGTGGCCCGCGGGACACATGCGGCCTGGAAGCAACCTCCGAGTGGCCTAGCCTGTGGTCCCGCCCATAGACATAATACATTATTAATACATATATATAAATGATCTTATAAAGTATTTATTATGTCTATGGTCCCGCCAAAAACGCACATTCCTACGTAAATTCATTCACAGACCATGTAGCCTAGCAACACACAAACAAAGCAGAGCGTGCCGGTAGTTTACTATCAGCATGTCTTTCTCAACACTGAAACGTAAAATTGCCAATGAAAACTGTAAGTTTAACCCTGCCTGGACTGACAAATACTTGTTTATTTTACATCCACATCCAAACGCCAAACTGACATGTTTAATTTGTAATGAGTAGGCTACGCTGCAGTACTTAAAGATATGCCTAGGTCAGGGGCTACCTCAGATTCTGTTCTTTTAGCTCTTTTAGCTCTTTTTTTTAATGTACCTTTTGCTGTGCAAACTGACCAAAGTTAAAAGAGAAACAATGCATAAACCTTATGTTTTTCAATAAATTTGTTTGTGTTGGTTTTAAAATTTGTCATTACGAGCTGCTCTGCCGCTGAAATGACTGGCCCAACTAACCTTCTTGGTTTGAAAATGTGGCCCAATGAATATATATATATACTGTTTATGCAACTATATATTTAACATGACAACAAATCTTCATACTTTTTCTTACTTTAAGGATTTTACTTTCTATCTTATTTTAAGGATGTTTAGATGTTTTTTTACTGGAAAAAGCCAAAAATAGATTAAAACTTGATTTGGAAAGGCAATTGTAATTTTTATTCATGACTGCATTCAATAAAGTTATTATATATGCATAATTTAAACTGGAAAATGCAAACTCTATGAAGTATACAGAGTAAATTCAATACACTGTTTTTAACCCATGCAGCCACAGTCAAATTGTGAAACCTAAACTTAAGCACAAAATCACATTGTTGGCATTTTGTTTATTGCATAGTTGTTGTCAGCTCTGTAATATTTCAGCGTTTTCATTGTAATATGGGACAGTTGCATGGCAACACTATAGTAACACCATAAATAAACTCCTCTGCATCTCAACAAGTCCCTCTGAAAGATGCACGATGGGTCACACATTGACCACTCTGCCTGAATCAGAGGCTGGATGTATTGTTGCCTAATTCACATGTTGTGTTTTCATTTCTTGGGGGAATTTTCCATAGACATAATGATTTTTATACTGTACAAATTGTATATTCTCTCCCCTTACACTAACCCTACCCCTAAACCTACCCAACACACAAAACTACAGGCATGTTAACGAAAAACATCACTTAGTATTTACAGTATATGCTGATTTCCTCATGGGGACCAAAAAATGGATTTTGGAGATTGCCATCATTGTGGGGACATTTTATCCCTGTAATGTAGGGTTTACCAACACACACACACACACACACACACACACACACACACACACACACACACACACACACACACACACACACACACATTATCATAATAAAAAGCCTTTTAGAGCTGACCTGTGTCGAGATCTCATGCATAATAATGTGCTCAGGAAGAACAGAGCGGGTGAGTTTTTCATACGCAAGCAGATATTAGCATTAGAGGAATAAAAACAAGCACACACTCTTGCCAAAGCTATTGTTATCTGAGACCTTTCACAGAGCATCTCTTTTCCATTATTACTGCTGTAAATGTGGAATGGATATATGTCTGCTTTAATTGATTATTTTAATTTATTTTACACTGGTCTTTCTGAGGACTTGATGGTGCGTGTAGATTATCCAACAAAACAGAGAGAGATGCGTGACACAGGAAGACAATTCAAGATACTTTTAATAAACACTAAGACTAAACAAAGCACTGCACACTAGTGTAACATTAACAGAGGACCAACTGAGGAAAACCAAAGGCTTAAAGTCGCACTGAAGTGCATTGAAATGCACAGCATTATTCAATATGTTGATGTAGCTAATTTCCACTAAAACAGGAAGACAGGGCTGGACATAACGAACAGCTCCTCCCCTTTTTAAAAATAGCCAATAGCATTTAGTTTATATCACAGCTCGCCCAGAGCCATTGAGCTCAGTAAAGCCGCAGTTTCCTCCTAATCTCTAACCGTCTCTCCTCCTGATCTTTTTCACATTGCTTTAAAATATCATTCTGTGCAGAATTCAAACGGGTCCGATACATTTTCTGGTCTGCGCCGACTCGATCACATGATCCGCTCTGTGCTGTCCTGTCTCTGGACCGACTCGATCACATGATCCACTCTGGACCGACTTGATCACATGATCCGCTCTGGACCGACTCGATCACATGGTCCGCTCTGTGCTGTCCTGTCTCTGGACCGACTCGATCACATGATCCACTCTGGACCGACTCGATCACATGATCCGCTCTGGACCGACTCGATCACATGGTCCGCTCTGTGCTGTCGTGTCTCTGGACCGACTCGATCACATGACCCGCTCACTCTGTGCTGACGTGTCTCTGGACCGACTCGATCACATGATCCGCTCTGGACCGACTCGATCACATGGTCCGCTCTGGACCTACTCGATCACATGGTCTGCTCTGTGCTGTCGTGTCTCTGGACCGACTCGATCACATGATCCGCTCTGTGCTGTCCTGTCTCTGGACCGACTCGATCACATGATCCGCTCTGTGCTGTCCTGTCTCTGGACTGACTCGATCACATGATCCGCTCTGTGCTGTCCTGTCTCTGGACCGACTCGATCACATGATCCGCTCTGCTGTCATGTCTCCGGACCGACTCGATCACATGACCCGCTCACTCTGTGCTGACGTGTCTCTGGACCGACTCGATCACATGATTCGCTCTGGACCGACTCGATCACATGGTCCGCTCTGGACCGACTCGATCACATGATCCGCTCTGTGCTGTCGTGTCTCTGGACCGACTCGATCACATGATCCGCTCTGTGCTGTCGTGTCTCTGGACCGACTCGATCACATGACCCGCTCACTCTGTGCTGACATGTCTCTGGACCGACTCGATCACATGACCCGCTCACTCTGTGCTGACGTGTCTCTGGACCGACTCGATCACATGAACTTGTTATAGTTATAATCTTTTTATTTATTTATTTAATTTTTAGTCTGAGATTATAATTGATAAACCTAAATTGATTCTGTGTTATTAAACTGTCTGTAGTGTGACTGTTTGAACACTGAACTCTATTAATTCTATTAAGCGTTCAATACTAGAACTAAAAGTCATGCAGCATGTCTTCTCATTAAAGCTGATCAATACCTGCTTCATGCCTCTCACCGCCCACCAGAGTTTCAACTAGACTCCATCGATATTTCAGAAACTACATCTCACATGTGCTGAAATAATGTCCATCTGCTTTTGATTCACTACAACAACAGATGAATGAGAATCTTAAGACCTACTGGAATGTAAGAAGTCATTTTGCACATACTTATTATGCTTGTAAAAAGCTTTGGAATCTGATAATCAATTAAACAGTCAGTCATAATTGCAAGCTTTTGAGGACCTCAAAATCTGAGGGGCATTCAAATGATTGTTCACTCCAAAATGACAGTTTACATTAGCTTTGCGATCTCTTTGATGCTGAAGTAGCAGCACTAACATTTCATTTTCTTCTTTTTTTATGGTGAATCTTTACTTCATATTTAATGTTTGCTTTTATATTAAAAGAGTGATGTGGATAGACCAGAAAATGCATGAGAATAGTCACAAAATTTACACTAATGAAGGGCTGGAACTTGTAATTAATGAATAGACACATTCATCACCACATACTGGTGGTGTTAATTCCTAATATAACAGCTAGGTTAATTAGCTTAATAGGTTAATTCCTAATATAACAGCTAGATACTGTTTTGAAAATGCAAGTGCTGCAAAAACTAAATCAATAAGAGGTGTTTGTTAGGTGACTGCAAGGGTGTTCTTGTAATTGCTAGGTGGTTCTTTACTATAGTAAAAAGAACTCACCCCGATTCTCTACCATATTCTGGAGATATGCAGATGCAGATATGCATTCTTGAAATACTGTAGATATCCTTGCCTTTGGCCAAGACACCCCCGGTGAATAAGTAAAGCAATAAGCCCTGTGAAGCCATGATTTATGCTCTGCGTCGTGCCCAACAACACAACTTAAGCTGTTATAAATTCACTGTAAACCACGGCTTCATGGGGCTTATTGCTTTTGTAAAACAGTTACTACACAATACAAATATTAAAGCCAAAATACACTATATTGCCAAACATTTTGGGACGCCTGCCTTTACATGTACATGAGCTTTAATGACATCCCATTCTTAATCCGTAGGGTTTAATATGGAGTGGGTCCACCCTTTGCAGCTCTAACAGCTTCATCTCTTCTAGGAAGGCTTTCCACAAGGTTTAGGAGTGTGTTTATGGGAATTTTTGACCATTCTTCTAGAAGCGCATTTGTGAGCTCAGGCACTGATGTTGGACGAGAAGTCCTGGCTCGCAGTCTCCGCTCTAATTCATCCCTCCACACCAAACTCACTCATCCATGTCTTTATGGACCGACGCTTTGTGCACTGGAGAGCAGTCATGTTGGAACAGGAAGGGGCCATCCCCAAACTCTTCTCACAAATTGTCCAAAATGTCTTGGTACGCTGAAGCATTAAGAGTTCCTTTCACTGGAACTTTTACACTGGAATTTTTATATATATATATATACACACTCACCTAAAGGATTATTAGGAACACCTGTTCAATTTCTCATGAATGCAATTATCTAATCAACCAATCACATGGCAGTTGCTTCAATGCATTTAGGGGTGTGGTCCTGGTCAAGACAATCTCCTGAACTCCAAACTGAATGTCAGAATGGGAAAGAAAGGTGATTTAAGCCATTTTGGGCATGGCATGGTTGTTGGTGCCAGACGGGCCAGTCTGAGTATTTCACAATCTGCTCAGTTACTAGGATTTTCACGCACAACCACTTGTTACAACCGAGGTGTGCAGCAAAGCATTTGTGAAGCCATAACACGCACAACCTTGAGGTGGATGGGCTACAACAGCAGAAGACCCCACCGGGTACCACTCATCTCCACTACAAATAGGAAAAAGAGGCTACAATTTGCACGAGCTCACCAAAATTGGACAGTTGAAGACTGAAAAAATGTTGCCTGGTCTGATGAGTCTCGATTTCTGTTGAGACATTCAGATGGTAGAGTCAGAATGGCATAAACAGAATGAGAACATGGATCCATCATGCCTTGTTACCACTGTGCAGGCTGGTGGTGGTGGTGTAATGGTGTGGGGGATGTTTTCTTGGCACACTTTAGGCCCCTTAGTGCCAATTGGGCATCGTTTAAATACCACGGCCTACCTGAGCATTGTTTCTGACCATGTCCATCCCTTTATGACCACCATGTACCCATTCCTTGATGGCTACTTCCAGCAGGATAATGCACCATGTCACAAAGCTTGAATCATTTCAAATTGGTTTCTTGAACATGACAATGAGTTCACTGTACTAAAATGGCCCCCACAGTCACCAGATCTCAACCCAATAGAGCATCTTTGGGCTGTGGTGGAACGGGAGCTTCGTGCTCTGGATGTGCATCCCACAAATCTCCATCAACTGCAAGATGCTATCCTATCAATATGGGCCAACATTTCTAAAGAATGCTTTCAGCACCTTGCTGAATCAATGCCACGTAGAATTAAGGCAGTTCTGAAGGCAAAGGGGTCAAACACAGTATTAGTATGGTGTTCCTAATAATCCTTTAGGTGAGTGTATATATATATATATATATATATATATATATATATATATATATATATATATTGTTCTGTCCTATGTGTTCTGTGCTAGATTAACTGAGACTTGTTACAGCACTTGCATATTGTTGCCCTTGACTGTTTTTAGTTGCTTCTATTGCTCTCATTTGTAAGTCGCTTTGGATAAAGGCGTCTGCTAAATGACTAAATGTAAATGTGGAACTAAGAGGCCAAGCCCAACCCTGGAAAAACAACTCCACACCATAATCCCCCCTCCACCAAACTTTACACTTGGCACAATGAGGTCAGGCAAGTACCGTTCTCCTGGTAACCGCCAAACCCAGACTCGTCCATGAGATTGTCAGACAGAGAACCGTGATTGGCACTTGCTGATGTAAGGCTTGGATGAGCTGTTCGGCCATAGAAACCCATTCCATGAAGCTCTCTACGCACTGTTCTTGAGCTCATCTGAAGGCCACAGAAGTTTGGAGGTCTGTAGCTCAACCGGAAATGGCGCCGCTGTGTTTGGTCGCCGTTCAGGTCGCTCCGCGAAGACTGTGCTTTTATTTACTATTTTACTTTCTTTTACTCTCAGTTTTTACAAACTTATCATCTGCATTGATCTACTATGACAGCAAAACTCTTTTGGACATTGGTTACCTCTACACTGGACTGTTTCAGGACACTTACGGCGATCCTCTGTGGCCATCTGAGATCCTTCGGAACGCCGAGTTGAACAATGGACAGAGCCAGCGGCGTAGAACAAAGAAACACCGTGGGAAACGTGCTGGTATCCGTAACAGACTGAGGAAAAGGGCATTCAGCCCTCCTCTCCCGAGCATTCTTCTAGCAAATGTTCAATCCTTGGATAATAAGATGGACGATCTTAGAGCCAGGATAAGTTTTCAACGGGACATGAGAGACTGTAATATCTATTGTTTGTCCGAAACATGGCTCACGCCCGCAGTCCCGGACACAGCTGTGACGCCGTCGGAGAACTTCTCTGTTTTTCGGATGGACAGAACAGCCGAGGCCGGTAAATCCAAAGGCGGTGGAGTGTGTTTCATGATCAACAAGAAATGGTGCGATCCCAGGAACATCACCATTCTCTCGCGGTCCTGCTCGCCTCATCTGGAACATTTAACAATCATTTGCCGCCCATTCTATCTGCCGAGGGAGTTTTCTGCGGTTGTCGCGACCGCCGTTTACATCCCACCACAGGCAGACACAGCGCTGGCTTTATCTGGCCTTCATGATGTTGCCAGCGGCGTCATAAACCAACATCCCGGCGCGCGGCATTCATTGTCGCGGGCGATTTTAACAAAGCAAACCTAAAGAAAGTCCTGCCAAACTTTCATCAGCACGTCTCCTGCCCCACACGAGGAGCAAACACACTGGATCACTGCTACTCTCCGTTTAAGAACGCCTATAAAGCGCGGTCACTTCCAGCGTTTGGCAAATCGGATCATGCCGCCATTTTCCTCACTCCCGAATACAAACAAAAGCTCCTCCAGGAACCCCGGTGAGGCGGGAAGTTAAGCGTTGGTCACCCCACTCAGAGACCGCGCGCTACAGGCAGCTCTGGGCGATGTAGACTGGGACATGTTCCGAGCGAGTTCAGCTGACGTAAGCGAGTTCACAGACGTGGCGCTTTGCTTCATCAACACGCTTACAGAGCAAGCCACGCAAACAATAACAATAACGTCCTTCTCAAATCAGAAACCGTGGGTGGACAATTCAATCCGCGCGGCAGTGAACGCACGCACTGCTGCTTACAACACCGGTCTCCATTCAGGGAATATGACTGAATACAGAACGTCCTGTTATACTCTGCGGCGTGCAGTTAAAGCCGCAAAACTCCGTTATAAAGACCGAGTGGAGTCTCATTTCCAACTCAACGACTCGCGGCGCATGTGGCAAGGTCTGAGGTCCATCTGCTCCTTTGGATCTAAATCCTCTGCAGAGGCAAGCGTTGATCCGTTGCTCGTGAATGAGTTAAACTCTTTCTATGCTCGCTTTGACTGTAACCGCGGCAACGCGACTCTGCCAAGTGGCGCGTTAGAGGAAATTACTCAGAGCAGCAACAATCACGTGATCTCTGTCTCAGAGGATGAAGTTCGGAGAGCACTCAAGCGTGTGGACGTTAGGAAAGCTGCCGGGCCGGATGGTATTTCAGGTCGTGTTCTGCGGTCCTGTGCTGATCAGCTCGCCGGGTTGTTTACATCTATCTTTAATGAGTCCTCGCTACATCTGTGGTCCCCACCTCCTTCAAAAAATCCACCATCATCCCTGTCCCTAAGAACAGTAAACCCTCTTGCCTAAATGACTATCGTCCAGTGGCTCTCACGTCTATAGTCATGAAGGTCTTTGAGAGACTCATTAAAAACACCATTTGCGCCTTCATTCCTGACACTTTGGACCCTCTTCAGTTTGCCTATCGTCCCAATAGATCGACTGAAGATGCCATCTCTCATGTCCTCCACTCCTCCCTCACTCACATCGACAGCAAAAGTGGGAACTACGTAAGACTGCTATTTATTGACTATAGCTCAGCCTTTAACACCATAGTTCACACCAAGCTAACCTCCAAACTCCTGGATCTCGGCCTGAATCCTTCTCTCTGCCACTGGATTGAGGACTTCCTCACTGGCAGGCCTCAGGTGGTGAGAATAGGCCAGTCCACCTCCACCTCCATCACCCTGAGTGTGGGAGCTCCACAGGGCTGTGTCCTGAGCCCCTGCTCTACTCTCTCTACACGCATGACTGTTTGTCCACACACAGCTCCACCTCTATCATCAAATTTGCTGATGATACTGTTGTCCTGGGCCTCATTTCCAACAACAATGAGACGGCATACTTGGACGAGGTGGAGCATCTAACATCATGGTGCCAGGACAACTGTCTCTCTCTGAATGTTGGCAAGACCAAAGAAATGATTGTGGACTTCAGGAAGAGACAGCAACGGACATACTCCCCCATGATCAGCGGGTCACCAGTAGAGAGAGTGAGCAGCTTCAAGTACCTGGGTGTAAACATCTCCGAGGACCTGACCTGGACTGCTCACATTCAGACACAGGTGAAAAAGCCAGGCAAAGACTGTACCACCTGCGCCAGCTGAGGAAATTCAGGGTTTCACCAGCTATCCTGAAAACTTTCTATTTAGGGGCGATAGAAAGTGTTTTAACTCAGTGCATCACAGCGTGGTATGGGAACAGCACCAGTCATGACCGCAAAGCCCTGCAAAGAGTAGTGCGCTTATCCGGCGTATCTCAGGGTCAGCTCTCCCGTCTCTGCAGGGCGTCTACACCAAACGCTGCAAAGGTAGAGCTACCAAGATCATCAAGGACTCTAATCACCCTGCAAACCCTCATTTCACGCTGCTGCCATCTGGTAAGCGCTTCCGAAGCCTGATGGCCAAAACTGAGAGACTCAGGAGGAGCTTCTTCCCCAGGCCATCAGACTCCTGAACTTAACATCACGTGACTTCACGTCCAGGATAAACATCGATACACTGTCATTGGACTGCACTTTCTGTTCTCGTTGTTACTGTGTAACAGCCTGTTATAAACCTGTTTGCACATTATACTCTTATACATTTGTTAACCACATATTTATAAGTCTACAGTTTACTCACTGCAAAGTCTACTTCAATTATTTTATTCCACTTTATCCTTATTTGTTACCTTTTTTTCTCTTGACTTGATTATTTATAATTCTACAGATATAGACATATATATATATATATATATAGATAGTACTTTTTTTTATATCCTATTTCTATTATAATTTCTTCCTTGTGTTTTTAACTGTGAATTTGCACTGTCCATGGAGCGGACCTGTTTACATTTCACTGCCGGTTGTATATTCTGTATATAACTGTGTATGTGACAAATAAAACTCTTGAATCTCTTGAGCTATTGATTCTGCAGAAAGTTGGCGACTTCTGCGCACTGTGACCCTCAGCATGCGCTGACCCCGCTCTGTGATTTTACGTGGCCTCCCACTTCATGGCCGAGTTGCTGTTGTTCCCAACTGAGCGTGGAATATTTAGTAGTGAGGAAATTTCACGAAAAATAAATCAATAAATAAATGACATATATCACCATGCATCCCCAGTTAATCAATTACATAAACAATTTTTGAATTACAAGTTTTCCCGAAATGTTAGTTTTCAATATGCAAATAATGCATTATCTAATTAAATATGCACTGATTTGCATAATTTTACGGAACAGAAATCTAAACATTGGATTAACATTAGAGTCAAAGGTTTTTACAGGAGAGACTTTTTTTAGAGATTTCTTTTTATCACTCCATTAATCAGAAAAAAAACTGTCAACAGCCAGAAACAAATACATTTATCACCACATTGTAGGAATAAAATATTGTATAAAATCAGGCAAATGATATATGAACAAACTCCTCTGTAAAAAACTTCAGAATAGATAGGAATAAAACTGTAAAGTCTGTTGTATGCACGTTTCTGACTATGAACTAGTTGTTTATTAGTATGCATATTACTAGGATATTGTCTGTTTATTAGCACTTATAAAGCACATATTAATGCCTTATTCTGCATGACCATATTCTACATCTCTTATACCTAACACCCAATACCTAAACTTAACAACTACCTTACTACCTATTAATAAGCAGTAATTAGGAGTTTATTGAGGCAAAAGTCGTAGTTAATAGTGAGAATTGGACCCTAAACTAAAGTGTGACAAAAAAACTAAATCAAACCTTTAGGAAACAGCCTTTAAAGATATGCATTGTAACTGAGATCTACAGATGCAAATAGATGAAGTGCAATAAAGTGTATTTTGCATGCTTTCTTTCCACTATTCACTCTAAAAATATGTGTTGTCTCAACAACAAAAACAGTTTGCCTACATTTTTTTGAGTCATGACAACTTGTTACGTTCAACCAACAAGTTACATTGCGTTAGAGGAACTTAATAATTTGTAGCATAAACACAAATCTTTAAGTTGATTACTCAAAAAAATAAAGAGTTGTAGCCATGGAACCAATTAATCTAGTCTATTTCAGTTCAAATCAACACCTATCATATATACTGGCATAACTTATATAACATAATGAACAAGTAAGATAATTCTTGTCACTGGCATTACAGCACAGTCAATGCTTAGAGTCAATGTAGTGTTTACCTTCATGTTTCTACTCTTCCACAAAAACTTCAACATTACAGAAACGCATGTCAAACATAACAGCATTAAACACCAACAGGTCTCTGTCCTTCACTAAAAACAAATAAATTAACATTTAATTTCAGCATTTATTCTCCTTATCCAGTCCTAAGCATGCTGGGAACTAGATTTCTTTTTTAAAACCGACGATATTAAGTTGATGTAACAATCAACATTAGTATGTCAACAGAACTCTACAAAATAATCTTTGCAATTTAAAAGGTTTAATTAAAACAATAAATTAGAATTTTTAGCTTGCAACCATGCATTTATTTAAGTTGTGGTAACAGGTCCCCTGAATTACTTTTTAGAGTAGTTATGAAAACCCAAATAGCCCAAAATCTCAAAATTGATCAGTGCATGAAAAAACTGTTTTGCCTGCAAAAACAACACTAAATATATATCTTGAATAATGCATGTACATATAGAGAGATGGCATGTGAGAAGGTTCTTTGTAAAGCAGATACATAGCTGAAAAAAAGCATCATGTTTGTTCAAAAGGGTATAGAACAATAAAAGTGAATGTTATGACTCTGCTGCCACTCAAAGCAACATCACAGTAACTCAACTGATGCATTGGGGGAAAACTCTAAGTAAAAGAAATAAAACAAGGGGGTTCTCTTCTTCGGTGGAGAGGAATAAAAACTCTGCCATGCTTGTGTTTATTTATGTGTATCTCTTGTGACAAATGCTGTTTGTTCCCAGTGGCCTTTGGCACAAAAGCCCCATCATTCAAACCTCATGCATTCTCAGCAATACAACACACAGACTTCATCCAGAAGAGCAGGAGCTGAAGTGATGAAAATGATATAAAGGACGAGAAAGCGGGAGCATTCAGGGAACACAGGACAATAGTGTGATGTATACTGTTGGAAAACACTTCTCAAAAGATGTAATGACATACTATTTATCTGTGATCTTCTAGTCTCTAGATACTGCATGGCTCGGGTTCCTCCTTCAGATTTTTTTTCCAGCTGTTTTATCGATAGTGAGGGTGCAATTTTAAATGAACACAGTTCACCTGGTGAATAAATAGGTTTAATTGTATTAATGTTTAAGTGCAGGTGTTCTGGCATGCGTGTGCAGGCTATAAACATGGTTTATTTCACAATCTCTTGTAGCTGCACCTGGTTCAGCCCCAGTGGAGTTGTAACAGGTTTATTATTATCAACTCAAATTAAAGGCATGTTCACACCAATAACGATAACTGTAATGATAACAGCGTCCACACTAATGCACAATATTGTTCCGTTTATTATTGAAACACTAAAGCCTCAGGTCTCTTGTATCAACCCCAGAGGTCAAGCTTTGTGTATGCATGATTAACCCTATAAAGCCTACCACGTTATATTTGATATGTAATTTCCAAAGTTATCTACATGATCAAAACTTTGCTGAAAAACCTTGTACACAATACAAACCCGATTCCAAAAAAGTTGGGACACTGTACAAATTGTGAATAAAAAAGGAATGCAATAATTTACAAATCTCATAAACTTATATTTTATTCACAATAGAATATAGATAACATATCAAATGTTGAAAGTGAGACATTTTGAAATGTCATGCCAAATATTGGCTCATTTTGGATTTCATGAGAAGCTACATATTCCAAAAAAGTTGGGACAGGGAGCAATAAGAGGCCGGAAAAGTTAAATGTACATATAAGGAACAGCTGGAGGACCAATCTGCAACTTATTAGGTCAATTGGCAACATGATTGGGTATAAAAAGAGCCTCTTAGAGTGGCAGTGTCTCTCAGAAGTCAAGATGGGCAGAGGATCACCAATTCCCCCAATGCTGAAAAAAATACTGGAGCAATATCAGAAAGGAGTTTCTCAGAGAAACACTGCAAAGAGTTTGAAGTTATCATCATCTACAGTGCATAATATCATCCAAAGATTCAGAGAATCTGGAGCAATCTCTGTGCGTAAGGGTCAAGGCCAGAAAACCATACTGGATGCCCGTGATCTCTGGCCCTTAGACGGCACTGCATCACATACAGGAATGCTACTGTAATGGAAATCACAACATGGGCTCAGGAATACTTCCAGAAAACATTGTCGATGAACACAATCCACCGTGCCATTCGCCGTTGCCGGATAAAACTCTATAGGTCAAAAAAGAAGCCATATCTAAACATGATCCAGAAGCGCAGGCGTTTTCTCTGGGCCAAGGCTCATTTAAAATGGACTGTGGCAAAGTGGAAAACTGTTCTGTGGTCAGACCAATCAAAATTTTTGAAAACTGGGACGCCATGTCATCCGGACTAAAGAGGACAAGGACAGCCCAAGTTGTTGTCAGCGCTCAGTTCAGAAGCCTGCATCTCTGATGGGATGGGGTTGCATGAGTGCGTGTGGCATGACCGCAAAGCCCTGCAAAGAGTCGTGTGCTTATCCGAGCGTATCTCAGGGTCAGCTCTCCCGTCTCTGCAGGACGTCTACACCAAACGCTGCAAAGGTAGAGCTACTAAGATCATCAAGGACTCTAATCACCCTGCAAACCCTCATTTCACGCTGCTGCCATCTGGTAAGCGCTTCCGAAGCCTGATGGCCAAAACTGAGAGACTCAGGAGGAGCTTCTTCCCCCAGGCCATCAGACTCCTGAACTCAGTCACTTAACACCACGTGACTTCACTTCAGGATAAACATCGATACACTGACATTGCACTGCACTTTCTGTTCTCGTTGTTACTGTGTACCTTATAAACCTGTTTGCACATTATACTCTTATACATTTGTTAACCACATATTTATAAGTCTACAGTTTACTCACTGCACAGTCTACTTCAATTATTTTATTCCACTTCTTATTCTTATTTTTTACTTTTTTTTTGCTTCTACTTGACTTGATTGTTTATAATTCTAAAGATTTATCCAAGTTCTAGAACAACATATGCTCCCATCCAGACGTCGTCTCTTTCAGGGAAGACCTTGCATTTTCCAACATGACAATGCCAGACCACATACTGCATCAATTACAACATCATGGCTGCGTAGAAGAAGGATCCGGGGACTGAAATGGCCAACCTGCAGTCCAGATCTTTCACCATAGAAAACATTTGAGCATCATAAAGAGGAAGATGCCACAAAGAAGACCTAAGACAGTTGAGCAACTAGAAGCCTGTATTAGACAAGAATGGGACAACATTCCTATTCCTAAACTTGAGCAGCTTGTCTCCTCAGTCCCCAGACGTTTGCAGACTGTTAGAAAAAGAAGAGGGGATGCCACACAGTGGGAAACATGGCCTTGTCCCAACTTTTTTGAGATGTGTTGATGCCATGAAATTTAAAATCAACTTATTTTCCCTTAAAATGATACATTTTCTCAGTTTTAACATTTGATATGTCATCTATGTTGTATTCTGAATAAAATTGAAATTTCAAACTTCCACATCATTGCATTCTGTTTTTATTCACAATTTGTACAGTGTCCCAACTTTTTTGGAATCGGGTTTGTACATGCCTTCTGTCATCTGATTAATAGTTTGTACATTTTAACAAGTAAAAGGCCTTGTTAAAAGGAGTTTAACTGTAAAAGTGTCCCCCTATCTTTAATGATTTTTAAAGTAGATTTTTATATTGTTAGTAATATTTCAAGATGAACATGTACTGGACTGAAACAACTTAGCTTTACTTGAAACAACTTAACTTTTTTTTTTTTTTTTTTTTTTTTTTTTTAGAAAAATCATGTTCAAATGTGAGTATAAAATATGATCATCAGGCTTTTGAGGAAGGTTTATTAGTTCATCTCTCAATCATTATTGTATTGCATTGTATTATATGTTTTAAAACTACAGAGCTTTGATCATAAAACTATAAGCATTTAAATATCATCTTAATAAGACATTTTCTCATATTCTCACTATATCATACTATATGGGCCATAAAAACTTGTTTTTATGATACCAAAAATTAAAATTTTCACAAATGCAAGATTTTGTCTATAGTTTAAATTGGTCATGAACTGAGAAATCAAATTTTCTTTGAGCTTTTTACATGTAAGAGGTCATCATACTAGTTTCGAACTGAAAACTTCCTTGTTAGTGAAAGACCACCTCTGCAGAAGAAGATCAATGCCTACTTCACATCTTTGGCCCCGCCAAAGTCCATCACTGGACTACAAATAACAACCTTTCAAAGGATCCTAATGCTAGGAATGTGCACAAATAATACAGCCAAATTGTACTTGTAAGTATATGTGTGGCGTTTTGGTGCACTGAAAAATTATCTTATGTCTGTTTTTCTTTTCTCTGTCATTTTATCTGACCAACAGCACAAAGCAATAGTTGTTTAAATAGGAATCATAGGTTCACCACGTGGTAATATAATTATTAAATTATCAGCAGCCAATCACAGCAGCGGCAGTTTACACTGAAGTCTCACAGCAGCCAATCACAGCAGTGAGTGTTTACACTGAAGTCTCACAGCAGCCAATCACAGCAGCGGCCATTTACACTGAAGTCTCACAGCAGCCAATCACAGCAGTGGGCGTTTACACTGAAATCTCACAGAAGCCAATCACAGCAGTGGGAGTTTACACTGAAGTCTCACAGAAGCCAATCACAGCAGTGGGCATTTACACTGAAGTCTCACAGCTGCCAATCACAGCAGTGGGCGTTTACACTGAAATCTCACAGAAGCCAATCACAGCAGTGGGAGTTTACACTGAAGTCTCACAGAAGCCAATCACAGCAGTGGGCATTTACACTGAAGTCTCACAGCTGCCAATCACAGCAGTGGGCGTTTACACTGAAATCTCACAGAAGCCAATCACAGCAGTGGGCATTTACACTGAAGTCTCACAGAAGCCAATCACAGCAGTGGGCGTTTACACTGAAATCTCACAGAAGCCAGTCACAGCAGTGGGAGTTTACACTGAAGTCTCACAGAAGCCAATCACAGCAGTGGGAGTTTACACTGAAGTCTCACAGCTGCCAATCACAGCAGTGGGCGTTTACACTAAAATCTCACAGAAGCCAATCACAGCAGTGGGAGTTTAAACTGAAGTCTCACAGCTGCCAATCACAGCAGTGGGCGTTTACACTGAAATCTCACAGAAGCCAATCACAGCAGTGGGAGTTTACACTGAAGTCTCACAGAAGCCAATCACAGCAGTTGAAGTTGAAGTTGAAGTTGAAGTTTATTTGTCATTACACATGTACAAGTACAGTATAACGAAATGAAGTTTGGAGCAAGCCTCCGGGCCGCAGCCGATTATTCAGGCGCCGCCCTACGCTCTCCAGAAATACAAGAATGCAATTTAGCAAGCATTACATAGCAAACACAACAAAACATAAACATAAACATAAACATAAACATAAACATAAACATGACACAGTACACGTGGTCACGTGATGGGATTTTTTGTATGGAGTGGGAGAGGAGATAGATAAACAGGCAGACGGTTGGAGGGGGGGGTGGGATCGGGTAGGTTGTGTATGGTGCGAGTGAGTCTGAGATTGTGTTGTGTGAGAATGTTAGCCATAACTTCAGATGTTTTCGAGTTCAGTTCTATGGTTTGTCCTTGAAGGGAGATAAGGCAGTGCACAGGGAAAGATAGCAGACAAAGCTGTCAGGCTGAAATCCCAACCGAGAGATAGGGACCAAGTGAGGTTCGTTGGGCTAGTTGATTAGGTCAGGCAAATACAATTTATTATTTTTAATCCGTTTGATGATCTTGGTAATTTGTCCGGATCATAATCAATCAATCAGATCTGGTCCTCAGCATTCGCGTCCGGTCTGTGCAGTTTCCCTAGACATTACGCCCAGCCTCATGGCCAGACCGGTTACAGTCCGTAAAAGTTCACCGATCTGACCCCGATAGAGCCCACTCTACCCTGCGTATCCGCAGTCCGGACTGCGTTATTACGGTTCAGTTCCTCAATTCCTATCACTTTCTGATCTAATTCCTTCAGACGGTCACACACAACCCCAAGCATTCTTTAATTTCCACAGACAGCGGCTGGGTGAATTTGCTTGCAGCTGTCTTACCAATCTTCCGATAGGTCAGGGCAATCCCAAAGCCAAAGAATAGGAACCCCGCCATCAATAATCCAATCATGTATAAATCTTCCGCATCCTCCACGGACAGAGCCTCCAGGCACAGGACTTGCCAGTTGTTCCATGCGTCCCTCACGTACCCTGCGGCAAAGGTCCCGTCCGGGCAGGTGGGTTCTCCCGGGGCACCCTTCCTTAGTGAGAAAATCTTGTCGATTGCGCTGATTGACCAGTTAATCAATTCCATTTCAGTATTTTCAAGAGTCCAGCAAAGCAGCAGTCAGAGAGAAAGAGAAGAGACGAAACACTAGACAAAACAAAACAGCGCGAGAGCCAGCAGGGAACAGAGAGAAAACACGTCTGCACGGATAGAAGGACAGAAAGGAAAAAGTGGGAGTTTACACTGAAGTCTCACAGAAGCCAATCACAGCAGTGGGCGTTACACTGAAATCTCACAGAAGCCAATCACAGCAGTGGGAGTTTACTCTGAAGTCTCACAGAAGCCAATCACAGCAGTGGGCGTTTACACTGAAGTCTCACAGCTGCCAATCACAACAGTGGGCGTTTACACTGAAATCTCACAGAAGCCAATCACAGCAGTGGGAGTTTACACTGAAGTCTCACAGAAGCCAATCACTGCAGTGGGCATTTACACTGAAGTCTCACAGCTGCCAATCACAGCAGTGGGCGTTTACACTGAAATCTCACAGAAGCCAATCACAGCAGTGGGAGTTTACACTGAAGTCTCACAGCTGCCAATCACAGCAGTGGGCGTTTACACTGAAATCTCACAGAAGCCAATCACAGCAGTGGGAGTTTACACTGAAGTCTCACAGCTGCCAATCACAGCAGTGGGCGTTTACACTGAAATCTCACAGAAGCCAATCACAGCAGTGGGAGTTTACACTGAAGTCTCACAGAAGCCAATCACAGCAGTGGGCATTTACACTGAAGTCTCACAGCAGACACGCCCCTTCAAACAGAGCGTTCAGCTCAGCCTATAATCAGGGTAGGGAAATGCCTTTTATTTCTAAATTATAAAAATCATTCTAAAAACATAAAACAATAAAACGATGCAGTTCACGACCCCTTTAAATAAGCTGTTCCATTTTTATCAGACAATTATGTCATATGGCATTAAAGGGTTAAAAAGTATTGGCTGGTTATTTGTATTATAGGGGTCATGTCATATAATGTATTTCATATTTCTCCATGAGGTCACAAAACATCATAATAATTAGTTCTGCATGACCTTTCTGCACCCTCTGCCGACCTTCAGGTCAATTTGTCTGCTGTGCCTTTGAAACATGCAAATGCAAGCAACATCTATGCATGTGAAATGAAAAGCAAATAATACATGCTTTTGGATCCACTAGTTCACAGAGTACAAGTTTCAGCTTCATAAATCATTTAGTGTTGCTTAAGCGGTTCAGATCAGACTGAAATGATGAGAGATCTCATCAGGTTTACCTCGGAAGACACACTGACAGGAACAGCGCAAGCTTTCGCACACTGCATTTTACTCTTATTGTTGATCTCCTGCTGTATTCGTATCACTGTAATATTTCGATCAGTTAATGATGAGTCCCCAGTGGCAAACCAGAACAGCTACACAAACACATCACATCTGGTTAAGCTTACCTATGACAAACAAGAAGGGTAAGTGATGTTATCCTTTGACCTTTTCTCACACACGTTTAATGTCATCACTGGATCTGAAGGATTCTGTCATCTGTCAGCATCACTCACTCTCATCTGCCAGTGACGGCACAGTCCTTCTCTTAGTCTCTAAGAATCTGTATGTGTGAGAGCATCTTTATTGCTTAAAATCCAATAAATGTTTCCAGAGGCTGAAAAAAGCATCTTTTTATTGTACTTCCAAATAATTCCCAAGGCAAAACAAAAACAAGATGAAGAAATAACTCTTTCTTGTGCATAAGGTCATTGACAACATCGCTGGTGCTACAGATTTAAGTGTGTTTCCCTTCATTCCAGTAAGAGAAAGATTTGTGTCAGCATATGGAAATGAAAAGTCATCCTATGTGCTGTCAAAAACAAAAAAGATGGAGATTTAAAAACAGAAAGTGCTATAGAGACAATGCAGAAATGACACATAGCTCATCTGCACTCGACTCATCTTCACTGGAGGGAAATGCCTTTCACAGAGGGATTTTTTCCACTTTAAATCATGAGCAGCTTGACAAGCTACAGTTTAAACTGGTTAAAGTAGTCAGCTTCACTAACAAACAACATCCCAGGACACCCTAGCAACCACCCAGAACACACTAACAACCGCATAGCAACACCCTTGCAATTACCCAGAGCACCTTAGCAACTGCCTAGTAACCAACCAGAACACCATAGCAACTGCATAGCAACACCCTAGCAATGAAGCTGAGCTTCAATACAAGTTACTAACAAAGAGTAGCAAACAGCAACCCAGGACATCCACATAGCAACACCCTAGCAACGACCAAGAACACACCAGGAAACAACTAGCAACCACCCATAACACCCTGGAAACCACATACAACACCCTAGCAACCATCCAGAACACAAATCAAATCACCTTTATTTATATAGCGCTTTTAACAAGTCCAATTGTTTCAAAGCAGCTTGACATTGTTAACAGGAAAATAATGCAACAGAATTTGTACAGCCGTTCTGGTGAAACGGTGATGTTATCCAGCTAATTTCAAGTATCATATAGTGTTAATGCGGGCAGATCGGTAATATAGATAAAATTTAGATGTCCCCAACTGAGCAAGCCAAAAGCCAGAGGCAATGGTGGCAAGGAACCAAAACTCCTTCAGGGCCAGAATGGAGAAAAAACCTTGGGAGAAACCAGGCTCAGTCGGGGTGCCAGTTCTCCTCTGGCCGACGAACAAACAGTGTATGATTATAATTCTGGCAACATAGCAGGTTTTAATTCATATTAGGCAAATAGATATTCGTAAGATTATTCGAAAGATTGGAGTCGTCACGCCGAAGACGGGTTTAAATGAGGATGTCGTGTCGATGCAGCATTTACGGGGGGGAGTTTATTTGACATGCTCTCTGCAGACATTTCAGGGATGCGTTGGTCATGTCCAGGCGCTGGTCCACCATCTGATCTGGATACGGCCCTGATCCGGCTGACTGCAGTAAACCTCGGGATAAACAGAGAGACTAACATTAGCGTAGATGCCATTCTTCTTATGATGTAACGAGTACATCAGGTGTTATGGGAAGTGTTCCCGGTTCCGGCTGACCTAGTTAATGCAGCCTAACAATCATTTACTGATTTGAATAATAGAAATTGATAATGTTTTATGTGTAAGCCATAGTAAAGAGATGCGTTTTTAGTCTAGATTTAAACTGACAGAGTGTGTCTGCTTCCCGAACAATGCTAGGAAGACTGTTCCAGTGTTTAGGTGCTAAATAGGAAAAGGATCGACCGCCTGCAGTTTTATTATTATCAACTGGCCAGAGTTTTGAGACCGCAATAGACGTGATGGAGTATAATGCGTTAAGAGTTTGCTCAAGTACTGGGGAGCTAAACCATTTAGTGCTTTGTAAGTAATAAGCAAGATTTTAAAATTTATACGATGTTTAATAGGGAGCCAGTGCAGTGTTGACAGTCATACTAATATAGTCATACTTCCTCGTTCTAGTAAGAGCTCGAGCTGCTGCGTTTTGGACCAGCTGGAGTTTGTTTATTAAGCGAGCAGGGCAACCACCCAGTAAAGCATTACAGTAATCTAGCCTTGAGGTCATGAACGCATGAATTAACTGTTCAGCATTTTGCATCGAAAGGATGTCCCGTAATTTAGATATATTTTTAAGATGGTAGAATGCAGTTTTACAGATGTTAGAAACGTGGCTTTCAAATGAAAGATTGGTATCAAAGAGCACACCCAGGTTCCTAACTGACGACGAGGACTTGACAGAGCAGCCATTGAGTGTTAGACAGTATTCTAGGTTACTACTTGCAGAGTTTTTTTGTCCAATAATTAAAAATTCATTTTTTTCTGAATTAAGTTGCAGGAAATTACTAGACATCCAATGTTTTATATCAGCTATGCATTCCATCAGCATAACAGTGAAAAATAATGCCATGCTTCCTAATGATATCTCCCAGTGGTAGCATGTACAGGGTGAAGAGCAACGGTCCTAGCACTGAGCCCTGCGGTACTCCATACTGAACTTGTGATCGGTGTGACATCTCTTCATTTACTGCTACAAACTGATAACGGTCAGATAAGTATGATTTAAGCCATGCCAATGCAGTTCCACTAATGCCAACATAATTTTCGAGTCTATTCAAAAGAATGTTGTGGTCGATAGTATCGAATGCAGCGCTAAGATCGAGTAACACTAATAGAGAGATACAACCACGATCGGATGATAAGAGTAAACCATTGGTAACTCTGATGAGAGCAGTCTCAGTACTATGATACGGTCTAAATCCTGACTGGAAATCCTCACAGATACCATTTCTTTCTAAAAAGGAACATAATTGTGAAGACACTGCCTTTTCCAGTATTTTTGACAGGAAGGGTAGATTTGAGATCGGTCTGTAATTGACTAATTCTGTAGGATCAAGTTGAGGTTTTTTAATAAGTGGTTTGATAATAGCCAACTTAAAAGTTTTCGGTACATATCCTAATAACAAAGATGAGTTAATGATATTAAGAAGAGGATCTATGACCTCTGGTAGCATCTCTTTTAATAGCATAGTCGGTATAGGGTCGAGCATGCTTTCTGTATGCGATCATGCTTTCTTTCCATGAATTACGAAAAACCTCTAATTTTGCTGCTGTTTTAAGGGCCCGGGTGTGCTTGTTGTACCACGGCGTTGGACTATTTTCTTTAATCTTCTTTAAGCGCCGGGGAGCAACTGTGTCTAAAGTGCTGGAAAAAAGAAAGTCAATGTTTCTGTTGCAAAATCGAGTTCCTCTAGGCTATCTGGGATGCTGAGGAGATGAAACTGATGAGGAAGATTATTTAAAAAGCAATCTTTAGTGGCAGCAGTGATAGTTCTGCCATATTTAAAGAGGGGACGGCTTTGCAGCCTTAGCTAAATTAAGTATACATGATACTAGGTAATGATCTGAGATGTCGTCGCTCTGCTGCAGAATTTCAACGGTATCAACATTTATTCCATGTGACAATATTAGGTCTAACGTATGATTAAGGCGATGAGTGGGTCCTGACACGTGTTGCCTTACTCCAATAGAGTTTAGAATGTCTCTAAATGCTAATCCCAATGCGTCTTTTTCATCATCTACATGGATATTAAAATCACCAACAATTAGTACTTTATCTGCAGCCAGTACTAACTCTGATAGAAAATCAGCAAATTCTTCGATAAAGTCTGTATTGTGCCCTGGTGGCCTGTATACAGTAGCCAGCACAAATGTCAAACGGGATTTATCAATTACACTACATAATGCTACATAAAGCACCAAAACTTCAAAAGAATTATATTTGAAACTAAACTTCTGAGTAATACTGAAGATATTATTATAAATTACAGCAACCCCTCCTCCTTTACCTTTCAGACGCGGCTCGTGTTTATAACAATAATCTTGTGGGGTGGACTCATTTAAAGTAATGTAGTCGTCAGGTTTTAGCCAGGTGTCTGTAAAACACAGCACATCTAGATTATTATCTGTAATCATATCATTAACAATAAGCGCTTTTGGGGAAAGGGATCGAATATTCATATAATATAATATAATAGCAACTGCATAGCAACACCATAGCAAAAAAGTTGAAGTAGTTAGCTTCACTAATGTTACAAAAAATAGCAAACAACATTCCAGGACACCCTAGCAACCACTCATAACACCCTAGTAACCACATAGCAACACCCTAGCAACCACCATGAACGCCATAACAACTGCATAGCAACTGCCTAACAAGCTGTTGAAGTTAGCTTCACTAAAAGTTAGTTATGAAAAGTAGCAAGCAACATCCCAGAACACTCTAGTAACCACATAGCAACGCCCTAGCAAATACCCAGAACACCATAGCATATGCAACACCCTATAGCAAGCAGTTGAAGTAGTTAGCTTAACTAAAAGTTAGCAACAAATAGTAGCAAGCAAAAACACAACACCCAAGCAATGATGCAGAACACCATAGCAACAACCTAGCAACCACCTAGTTTACGCTGCTATTTTTGCAATATTTGCAATGTTTTGTGCTGTAGGTTAGTGAATTGTACTGTACAGTATGTGTTTGGGCATGTGTTCATTTATTAGTTCCTGTTGTTTTGCACTAAAAGTTCCATCTGGGATCAATAGAGCATCTGTCTGATGGACTCTTGACAGAAACATGTTTTGGTGAAGACAGATGTTGGCAAATGTTTTCAACACTATTATCAAATAACTAGCCACACTGAAAAGGACTGAGGAACATCCCATATAAATATAAATATCCCATATACTCATGCATGTACACACACACACACACACACACACACACACACACACACACACACACACACACACACACACACACACACACACACACACACACAAACACACACACGTTGTGTTTCCATGTTTTATGGGGACTTTCCATAGACATAATGGTTTTTATACTGTACAAACCGTATATTCTATTCCCTTACACAAACCCTACCCATCATAGTAAACTTTCTGCATTTTTACATTTTCAAAAAACATCACTTAGTATGATTTATAAGATGTTTTCCTCATGGGGACCAAAAATTGTCCCCACAAGGACAAGGATTTCGGATATTGCCATCTTTGTGGGGACATTTTGTCCCCATTAGGTAGGGTTTACCAGGTCTCTCTCACACACACACACACACACACACACACACACACACACACACACACACACACACACACACACACATACATACACACACACCATGAAACCATGAAAACAAACTCCTTCAACTACTAGTCATTATTCTACAAAAATAACTTGGTCAGTGTGCGGCTCATCACTGGTTTCAGGTGTTCAGCTGACAGCAGGACGCCAATCAGCCAGCAGACCTGAAAATCACATCCAGCACATACACCATCATTACACGCATCATATCCTGAAATCTCTCCAGCCACTGACCCAGAATAGCTCATTAGCCAATCAGATCAGGCTATTTTTCCCACTGACCAGGACCAATGGTCAGACTAAATGATGGCAGGTCATTCTCAGGAAACACTCCCAATTGTGCCTTGTGTGTCTTAATGACTTACTATTATTATCAGGATAGTGGATGTAGTGATGTCATTTAAAGTGACAGTACCCCCAAAAATGAATATTCTGTGATTAATAGTTCCGTCCTAATTCAAAGGCTGCATCCTTTGAAGGCTGATTGTGTCTATAATACTTTTTATTATTTTTATTAGTAAACTATAATACTAATAAAAATTAGTTTGGGACTATTTACAGCCTTACCTTATATGCCTACTGTTTATTCATCAGTATATTAGTCATATTCTAACAATTTATGTGTAGCCTATGTTAAATAATGGGGGGACGGTACTTGTATGTGTGTCAACTTATTTTAAAGTGGGTCGCGGCTTGATGACCACGGGAAAACGTGGGTCTCATGGCCAAACCATTTGGGCTAGAGTCAGACTGTCCCATTTAACAACGCTCAGTCTGGCCTTCAAAGGATGGCGCCTCTGATTTGGGACACAGCTATCGCCTCATCCTCATGTCATTGCAAAACTGTTTGACTCTGAGAAACGTTCAATGGGTTCCAAAGAAAGAAAGAAAGAAAGAAAGACATTGATTTGGAACGAGATGAGAGTTAGTAAATTAAGACAGATGTTTAATTTTTTTTTATTGCTAATTCTACCAGAATTTATTCAATTATCTACTTCAATCAAACAAATTGCCTTTATTAATGTCAAATATACTATTATGGCAATTATCATAAATGGCTATTTCCTGATACTATTTGTTGCTGATTTAGTTCTCACGTGTTGTGTAAAACGTGTGCCTTTGTAATAAAGAGCTGGTGTATGAATTTATCATTCAAACTTGTATTGAGGAAAAACAAATCCTAGTGTCAAAACAGCATATTGTGAATCAGGTGTTGCTCCCATCTCTCAGCGAACCCACCTCATCTCCTGCAGGACATCAAGAGGAATATCTGCCATCGTCAACGCTGGGCAAATGTTGTTTATGCGCAGCTGCTGTGGCATCCTGACTGCGCATGCATATTCATACACAGTTCATCAACTCCTGCTCCGTCCTAATGTGCAGCGCCCGAGGCTGGTGTGCACAGAAGAACACCGCTTTGCCGAAACACAGGCCATCCATCAAAGAAATGCAAATCGTTCTGGTGAGGCATGCTGTGCTCTCTTTAGGGGGGAAAAAGAGAATACAAAGATGAGAAATGTAGAATTTAAGTGATGGAAACTCATGTCAGTCTATTTGTCAAAGGCTGAACCTTTAAGGTTCTGAAGAATGGAAAAATCCAAAATGCTGCAAAAAATAAATTATATTACACAGGGTATTTTTCATCTGTAACTGTTGTTGATTACAAAAAAGACAGATCAT